>SJYX01018711.1:104727-134464 GCA_006410675.1 Oreotragus oreotragus
AGGAATAATGCTAAAGCTGAAACTGCAGTACTTTGGCCACCTCATGCAAAGAGTTGACTTATTGGAAATGACTCTGTTGCTAGGAAGGATTGGGGGCAGGAGGAGAAGAGGACGGCCGAGGATGAGATGGCTGGATGGCATCACGGACTCGATGAACGTGAGTGTGAGTGAACTCTGGGAGATAGTGATGGACAGGGAGGCCTGGCGTGCTGCGATTCATGAGGTTGCAAAGAGTCAGACACAACTGAGCGACTGAACTGAACTGAAACATATCGCTCTTCACTTTTAATCTCAATCACCAAAATTTTTGCGCTATTATAGTAAAGCATTTTGCTTTGATCTGTGCTATAACACACAGCACATTACTACCATTCACTTTTGAAATGTAAACTATCTTTGTAACATGCTAGATCAGATGATTTCTTGATGCCTGACTGTCCTGTTTATTGCAATTTCATACTGCAGTGAACAAACAAAAACCAAAGAAGATGCTGTTACAGTGCTGCAGTCAATATGTCAGCAAATTTGGAAAACTCAGCAGTAGCTATGGGACAGGAAAATGTCCATTTTCATTCTAGTCCTAAAGAAGGCCAAAGAACGTTCCAACACAATTGCACTCATGTCACATGCTAGCAAAGTAATGCTAGCATGTGGTTTTTCCTGTAGTCATATTTGAATATGAGATTTGGACCATCAAGAAAGCTGAGCACCAAAGAATTGATGCTTTTGAACTGTGATGTTGGAGAAGATTCTTGAGAGTCCCTTGGACTGTAAGGAGATCCAACCAGTCAATCCTAAAGGAAATCAGTCCTGAATATTCATTGGAAGGACTGATGTTGAAGCTGAAACTCCAATACTTTGGCCACCTGATGTGAAGACTCATTTGTGACTCAGGTGTGATTTATTTGAAAAGATCCCGATGCTGGGAAGGAATGAGGACCTGAGAACGGGACAACAGAGGATGAGATGGTGAGATGGCTTCATGGCATCCTGGACTTGATGGACATGAGTTTGAGGAAGCTCTGGGAGTTGGTGATGGACAGGGAAGCCTGGTGTGCTGCAGTCCATGGGGTCACAAAGAGTCAGACGTGACTGAGTGGCTGAATTGAACAGTCCTGTTTTATAACATGTTTAGCAGGATCTCTGTTCTCTACCTAATATATTGCAGTATCACTGCCCTAAAAAGTCTCCAGAAATTGTCAAATGGGACCTGGGCAGTAAAACTGTCCTTGGTTGAGGACCTCTGCTTTAACATAACGAGAACAATTATTTGTATATATACTTTAATTATAACAGTTTTCAGCTCCCTTCATATTTTGTGTGTAGATGTACCTTTTATCCAGCCTTATATTATTGTTCATGCCTTCTTTCTCATCTGTCTGGAATTTGAATTATATGTATGTTAAAATGTGTATTCTTGTCCCACAGCGCTGTATGTAGAAGAGTTTCCATTCCACACTAACATTTTGATTTCACCTTTTCTGTCTCTATTGAAATTCCTCATCTGTTTTTCACATTCCAGTAGGCAGTTTACCATATTAATCACAGTTGTTGTAAATTATCTTTCTGTGTATTACTGCATAGGGTTCATCTCTGAGTCTGGTCCTGTTGATTGCCTTGTCTTTGGTAATATGTTTTTTTCCCCCTTATTTCTTTCATGACTTTTACATTTTGTGACTGACTCTCTGTTTCATGTTGGACAGTAGAAACTGAATTACAGGTTCAAGGAAACCTTTACATTTGTAATTTGTCTGGATTTTTACTGTTGTCTAAGTGGGGGTGATGCTCTATCCAATTTTCCATATCCAAAGCAGATGTTGAACCAGAAAATCATTTTGACAGTACTAGTGACAGGTTCTGATTTATATCTTTGTTAAAAGATAACTCTTGATGCTTTATGGATGGAGACAGTCAAGTAAAAACTGAGGAAATAAGTCAGCAGGATAGTGTAATAGTTCAGACAATGGTTCAGTATGTGAAAAGTCATCAAATTCATGGTGTAATTTAAGGAACTGAGAAGATTTTCTCATAAATTAATGTTGCTTGCATGAGAGTGGAGTAAAGAAAATTTCCAGGCAAATATCTTGGCTAATTAGATGGATTGTGGTAACATTTACTGAGAGAGAAGATAATGGTAAAGGGCAAATACTTTCCAAGGGCAGGGAGAGAGGAAAAGTGAGTCACCCATTCATTAATTTATCAAATATTTGTTACAATTTTATTTTATTTAATGGGTTAGAGGTCACCTAGGTGAATCAGAAATCTTGAAAGCATGGATGTTGTAGGACTATAAGCATTAAACCTCAATTCAGTGTGACAAATGCAGATCTGAGTCAGTATATTAGAACATGAAGGAAGAATGCTGATCTTAATTAGAATCTGAATATTGTTCCTACAACATATAAGGAATCAAACTACAAAATTAAAAATGCTCGTTCAAGTACTAACAAATGTAACTGCAAAATTAAAAAGGTTGATATTTCTCTGCTTCATGTTTTCCATACCAACTGATTGTCAAAGATTTAAATATCTTAGTGCTAACACATGTCTTTTCCGTATCTGACTTCTTTTTACTTACATACTTTAACACTACAAGATTTTATTCCTCTCCCTTTTCTACACTTTGTCATATGATATAATGTCTAGTTGAAGTGGCTCCTCTTCCCACATCCCAAATTTCAATGACCATCTGGTAAAATATGACTCAAAATAATCAATCCAATTTTGATCTCCTCAAGGTTTTCTTACAACACTGCAGCAAGGATTGGCATACTTTCCTCTCTGTCTTCTTTTAGTTTTTTATACTAATTTCATAACCCCTTTTCTTTGTATATTAGCATTTCCTTATTATGTTAAATGAATTCCCTAGATTATTTGGAATTTAAAGGAAATATTGAGTTTGATGCACTTGGTATAATCAACATTAATTACTCTATAGGCTTCCTACAGTGTCATCTGTATGAATATGTTTGTGCCTTCATGAAAGGGAGTGAAAGTATTGGCAAGTAGGGGAGATATGTTTGTAAGGAAAGGAAAAGAAAACAGGGAACATGAAGATAAGCCTGAATTTCTTGAGATAAAAAAATGTGTTGATTTTTCTATTTCTAGAGTTAGACACAGGACATGATTCTCTGAGAAGGCTATTATTGACTTTCACAGCTCTTAGTACTGCCAAGACAAAATATTACCTCTCCACCATTTATCAATTTATAATTGTCAGTTTTTATTTTATAATACTTATATATCACTAGAACAAGGGTCTATGTAGAGAAGTACAATGTACTTTTACAGCAATAATGCATTTTCCTATTGGTATGTCATCAATATTCAATTCTGCACAGTCAATAAGATTTTCCATGACTTTACTATTCGATTTAATGTGGGAAATGTGTTACCATCTTCCCATACCACCTAGACCACAGTATTAAAATAGAAATTTTTTAAAAGAAAAGTTTAATGCTATTTTAATATGTGAAAATTATACTACAAATTCCATAAGCAAGATTCTTCAGGAAATTTAAAATCTTGAATGAAGATATATATTTATATATAAACAGATAAACACACACACACATATATATATTTGTACATATATATATTTAGTCAAAGGTACATATTGGAACAATTTTCAACTATAATTTCCTAAAATATTTCCAAAAATACTTTTTGAGACTTAAATAATTATTTAATCAAATTGAATCTGACAGTTGCAGAAAGCCTGCCCAAACTTTTCTTTAGTCATCATTCTGATAGTTCCCAAGTTGAAGAGAAAAATGTTTCTATCAATTACTAGAAAATTATAATGTTATATCTTCTTAATGAATACTGAGTTTTCCTTTGAAAAACTGATGATGATTTGAGCTGATTTTTAAACTTGCATCTTCAAAATTAATTTTAGAAATAGGAATTGAATATTAAATTAATGACTTTTTTGATTATAATTATGTATATGTGTGGAGAAGGCAATGGCACCCCACTCTAGTACTCTTGCCTGGAAAATCCCAAGGATGGAGGAGCCTGGAGGGCTGCAGTCCATGGGGTCACTAAGAGTCAGACACGACTGAGTGACTTCACTTTCACTTTTCACTTTCTTGCATTGGGGAAGGAAATGACAACCCACTCCAATGTTCTTGCCTGGAGAATCCCAGGGATGGGGGAGCCTGGTGGGCTGCCATCTATGGGGTTGCACAGAGTCGGATATGACTGAAGTGACTTATCAGCAGCAGCATGCCCAGAGTGGGACTGCTGGATCATATGGTAGCTCTACTTTTAGTGTTTTAAGGAAAGTCTTTTCAGTTCTCCAAAGGAGCTGTGGTACTAGTGGTAAAGAATCTGCCTGCCAATGCAGGAGACCCAAAAATTTCAGTTTCAATCCCTGGATCAGGAAGACTTTCTGGAGTGGGAAATGGCAACCCAGTCCAATATTCTTGCCAGGAAAATCCCATGGAGAGAGGAGCCTAGTCCTGTTTTATAACATGTTTAGCAGGATCTCTGTTCTCTACCTAATATATTGCAGTATCACTGCCCTAAAAAGTCTCCAGAAATTGTCAAATGGGACCTGGGCAGTAAAACTGTCCTTGGTTGAGGACCTCTGCTTTAACATAACGAGAACAATTATTTGTATATATACTTTAATTATAACAGTTTTCAGAGCCCTTCATATTTTGTGTGTAGATGTACCTTTTATCCAGCCTTATATTATTGTTCATGCCTTCTTTCTCATCTGTCTGGAATTTGAATTATATGTATGTTAAAATGTGTATTCTTGTCCCACAGCGCTGTATGTAGAAGAGTTTCCATTCCACACTAACATTTTGATTTCACCTTTTCTGTCTCTATTGAAATTCCTCATCTGTTTTTCACATTCTAGTAGGCAGTTTACCATATTAATCACAGTTGTTGTAAATTATCTTTCTGTGTATTACTGCATAGGGTTCATCTCTGAGTCTGGTCCTGTTGATTGCCTTGTCTTTGGTAATATGTTTTTTTCCCCCTTATTTCTTTCATGAGTTTTACATTTTGTGACTGACTCTCTGTTTCATGTTGGACAGTGGAAACTGAATTACAGGTTCAAGGAAACCTTTAAATTTGTAATTTGTCTGGATTTTTACTGTTGTCTAAGTGGGGGTGATGCTCTATCCAATTTTCCATATCCAAAGCAGATGTTGAACCAGAAAATCATTTTGACAGTACTAGTGACAGGTTCTGATTTATATCTTTGTTAAAAGATAACTCTTGATGCTTTATGGATGGAGACAGTCAAGTAAAAACTGAGGAAATAAGTCAGCAGGATAGTGTAATAGTTCAGACAATGGTTCAGTATGTGAAAAGTCATCAAATTCATGGTGTAATTTAAGGAACTGAGAAGATTTTCTCATAAATTAATGTTGCTTGCATGAGAGTGGAGTAAAGAAAATTTCCAGGCAAATATCTTGGCTAATTAGATGGATTGTGGTAACATTTACTGAGAGAGAAGATAATGGTAAAGGGCAAATACTTTCCAAGGGCAGGGAGAGAGGAAAAGTGAGTCACCCATTCATTAATTTATCAAATATTTGTTACAATTTTATTTTATTTAATGGGTTAGAGGTCACCTAGGTGAATCAGAAATCTTGAAAGCATGGATGTTGTAGGACTATAAGCATTAAACCTCAATTCAGTGTGACAAATGCAGATCTGAGTCAGTATATTAGAACATGAAGGAAGAATGCTGATCTTAATTAGAATCTGAATATTGTTCCTACAACATATAAGGAATCAAACTACAAAATTAAAAATGCTCGTTCAAGTACTAACAAATGTAACTGCAAAATTAAAAAGGTTGATATTTCTCTGCTTCATGTTTTCCATACCAACTGATTGTCAAAGATTTAAATATCTTAGTGCTAACACATGTCTTTTCCGTATCTGACTTCTTTTTACTTACATACTTTAACACTACAAGATTTTATTCCTCTCCCTTTTCTACACTTTGTCATATGATATAATGTCTAGTTGAAGTGGCTCCTCTTCCCACATCCCAAATTTCAATGACCATCTGGTAAAATATGACTCAAAATAATCAATCCAATTTTGATCTCCTCAAGGTTTTCTTACAACACTGCAGCAAGGATTGGCATACTTTCCTCTCTGTCTTCTTTTAGTTTTTTATACTAATTTCGTAACCCCTTTTCTTTGTATATTAGCATTTCCTTATTATGTTAAATGAATTCCCTAGATTATTTGGAATTTAAAGGAAATATTGAGTTTGATGCACTTGGTATAATCAACATTAATTACTCTATAGGCTTCCTACAGTGTCATCTGTATGAATATGTTTGTGCCTTCATGAAAGGGAGTGAAAGTATTGGCAAGTAGGGGAGATATGTTTGTAAGGAAAGGAAAAGAAAACAGGGAACATGAAGATAAGCCTGAATTTCTTGAGTTAAAAAAATGTGTTGATTTTTCTATTTCTAGAGTTAGACACAGGACATGATTCTCTAAGAAGGCTATTATTGACTTTCACAGCTCTTAGTACTGCCAAGACAAAATATTACCTCTCCACCATTTATCAATTTATAATTGTCAGTTTTTATTTTATAATACTTATATATCACTAGAACAAGGGTCTATGTAGAGAAGTACAATGTACTTTTACAGCAATAATGCATTTTCCTATTGGTATGTCATCAATATTCAATTCTGCACAGTCAATAAGATTTTCCATGACTTTACTATTCGATTTAATGTGGGAAATGTGTTACCATCTTCCCATACCACCTAGACCACAGTATTAAAATAGAAATTTTTTAAAAGAAAAGTTTAATGCTATTTTAATATGTGAAAATTATACTACAAATTCCATAAGCAAGATTCTTCAGGAAATTTAAAATCTTGAATGAAGATATATATTTATATATAAACAGATAAACACACACACACATATATATATTTGTACATATATATATTTAGTCAAAGGTACATATTTGAACAATTTTCAACTATAATTTCCTAAAATATTTCCAAAAATACTTTTTGAGACTTAAATAATTATTTAATCAAATTGAATCTGACAGTTGCAGAAAGCCTGCCCAAACTTTTCTTTAGTCATCATTCTGATAGTTCCCAAGTTGAAGAGAAAAATGTTTCTATCAATTACTAGAAAATTATAATGTTATATCTTCTTAATGAATACTGAGTTTTCCTTTGAAAAACTGATGATGATTTGAGCTGATTTTTAAACTTGCATCTTCAAAATTAATTTTAGAAATAGGAATTGAATATTAAATTAATGACTTTTTTGATTATAATTATGTATATGTGTGGAGAAGGCAATGGCACCCCACTCTAGTACTCTTGCCTGGAAAATCCCAAGGATGGAGGAGCCTGGAGGGCTGCAGTCCATGGGGTCACTAAGAGTCAGACACGACTGAGTGACTTCACTTTCACTTTTCACTTTCTTGCATTGGGGAAGGAAATGACAACCCACTCCAATGTTCTTGCCTGGAGAATCCCAGGGATGGGGGAGCCTGGTGGGCTGCCATCTATGGGGTTGCACAGAGTTGGATATGACTGAAATGACTTATCAGCAGCAGCATGCCCAGAGTGGGACTGCTGGATCATATGGTAGCTCTACTTTTAGTTTTTTGAGGAATATACATACTGTACATAGTGACTGTACCAATGTACATTCCTATCAACAGTGTAGAAGGACACCTTTCTCTCCCCACCCTCTCCAGCATTTATTGTTTGTAGATTTTTTCATGATAGCCATTCTAAACAGCATTAGGTGATATACCATTGTAGTTTTGATAGTAATGAATATAAAAACCAAAATAAATGAATGGGCCCTAATTCAACTTAACAGTCTTTGCACAGCAAAGAAAACAATCATCATCATCAAAAGAAAAAAAAAAAAACAACCCACAGATGGGAGAAAATATTTGCCAACAAAGCAACCAACATGGGATTAATCTCCAAATATACAAACAGCTCATCCAGCTCAATGTATTAAACAAACAACCCAATCAAAAAGTGGGCAGAACAGCTAAATAGACATTTCTTCAAAGAAGACATACAGGTAGCCAATAGGAACCTGAAAATATGTTCAACATCACTAATTATTAGAGAAATGTAAATTAAATTTACAAATATTTGTTGAACAAGTTATTCTATATTTATTTGTTGTTCTAGGGTTTCTCTAAATGATTTTCAGTCAATATTTGTTATTTTCTTGGCTATGAAACAATGAGGTTTTCAAGAATTTTCAGTAGTTAGTTTTGATTCTGGAGAAGGAAATGGCAATCCACTCCAGTACTGTTGCCTGGAAAATCCCATGTGAGAAAAGTTCTGTGTGCTTGTGTGTGTATGTGAGTGTGTCTGGGTGTATGTATAGGGAGAGAGAGACAGAGATAAGAGACAAAGAGACAGAGACTAAGAGAATATGTATGCTAGCCTGGGCTGAGTTCAAGGATTCATTTATAATGGACATACTTTTTTTTGATATATTATACATTTTCAAGTTCAATAGGCACTGGAATTTTAGAAGCCTCTGACTCTGACAAATTCCTCATAACCATAATGATTCATCACTTGATAGCAGGGGATTGTTATTGTATTTTTTCTTCCTTTCTGTGTGGGGGTCAGGGATAACATGAGAGTGTTCATTGTTTAAAATGAAAGGAAACAAAATGATAATTTGCTGTCAATTCAGGTAAGTATATTACTATATTCTGTTTTGTGAGAGTTGTCATTACCTTGAATATGAGGATGGATAAGGGAAATTTAAAAATTAACAAGCATTTATTGTCAATGAGATAAAATTACATCAGATGCTCATTACTGAAAAAGAATTATTGATCCACTCCCACTCAGCTGTGTTAGTGTTTTTTTCCATGGGAATCTTGTGCAGTATGTTTTCTGTAGGTATAATTTTTCTTTACATGCCATAGACATCTTTTAGCAATATGTTGATATCCATGTGACAGAAGAGTATGTGTAATAGGAGGATTATGTATGTATTTATTTAAAATCATCATCACTGGCAACAAATCTTCAGGGAAATGTAGTTTCCACAGGGCATTAACTTTGTTCATAGTGTCATACTGCATGGTAAATTTTGTCCTTTTGCTGAAATAAACTGCTATTGAAATACCATTTTCATGATTCTCAATTTTTCAAATTTCTGCATGAGAAAACCTGCATTTAGTATGCAAACTGGAATTGCCAAAGGAGAATGGCTGCTCTCTTGCTAACTTTAAATAAGTCATGTCACAAGTCCCATGTAAACTGCATGAGAAAACCTGCATGAGAAAACCTGCATGAGAAAACCTGCATTTAGTATGCAAACTGGAATTGCCAAAGGAGAATGGCTGCTCTCTTGCTAACTTTAAATAAGTCATGTCACAAGTCCCATGTAAACTGCATGAGAAAACCTGCATGAGAAAACCTGCATGAGAAAACCTGCATTTAGTATGCAAACTGGAATTGCCAAAGGAGAATGGCTGCTCTCTTGCTAACTTTAAATAAGTCATGTCACAAGTCCCATGTAAACTGCATGAGAAAACCTGCATGAGAAAACCTGCATGAGAAAACCTGCATTTAGTATGCAAACTGGAATTGCCAAAGGAGAATGGCTGCTCTCTTGCTAACTTTAAATAAGTCATGTCACAAGTCCCATGTAAACTGCATGAGAAAACCTGCATGAGAAAACCTGCATGAGAAAACCTGCATTTAGTATGCAAACTGGAATTGCCAAAGGAGAATGGCTGCTCTCTTGCTAACTTTAAATAAGTCATGTCACAAGTCCCATGTAAACTGCATGAGAAAACCTGCATGAGAAAACCTGCATGAGAAAACCTGCATTTAGTATGCAAACTGGAATTGCCAAAGGAGAATGGCTGCTCTCTTGCTAACTTTAAATAAGTCATGTCACAAGTCCCATGTAAACCTTATAAAATATTAACACTGGGAGACACTGAAACAAATCAGAACTACTATGATCCTGGGAAAATATATTCTAAATGTATATTTAAACTAAATAAAACAAAAACAAGAAAAAAAAGTTTTACTTTTCAAGCCAGGTTTATGAGATATATTCCTAAAGTTTGTATGTTTACTAGGAAGGTAACTCAAACAACAGAGAAAAGCAGGAAACCGGTGGGTTTTCCAGAAACTTATCCTATACTTTGCTTCCCTGCAACCAGAGACCCATAAATGTTCAGACACGAAAATGTTCCTAAATTTAAAAAAAAAAAACACCAATACAGTATACTAACGCATATATATATATGGAATTTAGAAAGATGGTAACGATACCTTGCATGCGAGACAGAAAAAGAGATACAGATGTATAGAACAGTCTTTTGGACTCTGTGGGAGTGGTAAAGTAAAAACTAATAATAACAATAATAAATAAATTTTTAAAATGGAATGGCATAGATAACAAACTTTCATGTAGGCTTTTTCTTTTCTTCCTCTTTATTTGAGCCTTGAAGCTTATTTTCAAACACATTAATTAATGGGACCTATACAAAAATTCTTATGTTTATGATAGTGTAACTGTCGTTTTGAAGAAGGTACTTATTATAATTTAATAAAAAATAGTTCATGGAATAAGCCATACAGTTGTACATAGTTGTTTTTATTTTGTTTATTTTCTAGAATGAAAGGGACACATTGTCCAAAAAATAAATAAATAAGATAAAACCATAACTCAGTATCAAGTTCCAGACTGTTCTCTTTGCTAGTTAGTAGAAGAAAGGGGGAAATAAGTGAAGTTACGGGGAACTCTGTTTTATTGACTAAATCTGATGTTCAGGAGAAAGATGAAGGAGAAAATGACTCTAAGTGTTAGCCTTATCATCTAAAGGAGGTGAATCTGTGTGTATGCCTGCTAAGTCGCTTCAGTCGTGTCTGACTCTGTGGGACGCTATAGACTGTAGCCTGCCAGGCTCCTCTGTCCAAGTGATTCTCCAGGCAAGAATATTGGAGTGGATTGCCATACCCTCCAGGGGATCAACCCCACACAGGGAACAGATCCCCATGTGTTATGTCTCCTGCTTTGGCAGTTGGGTGCTTTACTACTAGTGACACCTGGAAATTCCAAAGGTATTGAACTCTCTGTGATGTTTCTTTTTTTCATCATGTGGATGGTTTTCTCAGACAGAAATACTTTTTCTACTTCCATCTTTCCAGTTCCACACTAGATTATTCTCCCAGTTCATGTTTTCGTTCCAGTTTAGTGACACCTTACCTAGAAAAACCTCCAACACCTGGGGATGGTTTAGTAGTTAAGCTGTGTCCAACTCTTGCAACCAGGCTGCCATTGGAATGGGTTGCCATTTCCTTCAGCAGGGAATCATCCTGACCAAGGAATCAAACCCAGGTCTCTTTCAGTGCAGGTAGATTCTTTACCTACTAAGATACAAGGGAAACCCTTACCTAGAAACACAACAGTTAAGGAACAGTTTAGTCACTCAGTCCTGTCTGACTCTTTGTGACCCCATGGACTGCAGCATGCAAAGCTTCCCTGTCCATCACTAACAGCCAGAGCTTACTCAAACTCATGCCCTCAAGTCGGTGATGCCATCCAACCATCTCACATCTGTTGTCCCCTTCTCCTCCTGTCTTCAATCTTTCCCAAAATCAGATTCTTTTCCAATGAGTCAGTTCTTCATATCAGGTGGCCAAAGTATTGGAGTTTCAGCCTCAACATCAGTCCTTCCAGTGAATTTTCAGGACTGATTTCCTTTAGGATGGACTGGTTGGATCTCCTTGTAGTCCAATGGGCTCTCAAGAGTCTTCTCCAATACTACAGTTTAAAAACATCAATTCTTCGGCACTCAGCTTTCTTTATAGTCCAAGTCTCACAGGAAAAAACACAGCTTTGACTAGATGGACCTTTGTTGGCAAAGTAATGTCTCTGTTTTTAATATGCTATTTAGGTTGGCCATAGCTTTTCTTCCATGGACCGAGTGTCTTTTAATTTCATGGCTGCAGTCACCATCTTCAGTGATTTTGGAGCTCCTCAAAATAAAGTCTCTCACTGTTTCCATTGTTTTCCCATCTATTTGCCATGAAGTAATTGGACTGGGTGCCATGATCTTAGTTTTCTGAACTTTGAGTTTTAAGAGAACTTTTTCACTCTCCTCTTTCACTTTCATCAAGAGGTTTTTTAGTTCTTCCTTGCTTTCTGCTGTAAGGGTGGTGTTTTTTGCATATCTGAGATTATTGATATTTCTCCCAGCAATCTTGATTCCAGCTTGTGTTTCATCCAGGTTGGCATTTTGCATGATGTACTCTACATATAAGTAAATAGGCAGGGTAACAATATACAGCCTTGACATACTCCTTTCCCGATTTGGAAGCAGTCCATCATTCCATGTCCAGTTCTAACTGTTGCTTCTTGACCTGCATACAGATTTCCCAGGAGGCAGGTAAGGTTGTCTGATATTCCCATCTCTTTAAGAATTTTCCACAGTTTGTTGTAATCCACACAGTCAAAGGCTTTGAGGCTGTCAATAAAACAGAAGTAGATTTTTTTTTTTTTTAACTCTCTTGCTTTTTCAATGATCCGATGGATGTTGGCAATTTGATCTCTGGTTCGTCTGCGTTTTCTAAATCCAGCTTGAACATCTGGAAGTTCATGGTTCACGTACTGTTGAAGCCTGATTTGGAGAATAATGAGCATTACTTTGCTAGCATGTGAAATATGTACAATTGTGTGGTAGTTTGAATATTTTTTGTTATTGTCTTTCTTTGGGATTGGAATGAAAACCAATTCCAATTTACCTAGAAAACCGCTTCTTTTTTCCAAGTTTGAATAAAACCTCCACTGTGAACCAACAATTCTTTGTGAATATCTCTGTGATTGTACTTTTCACATGTTATTAAAGTGATCTAAGTGTCAGTCTTCCCCAGAAGATGGGAGAGTAATATCTAGTTTTAATTTTCATTTTGGAATTTTCTTGTTTTCTATATGTTTCTCTTATATAAGAGTCTCAAAAGATGGTAAAATTGTAAACAAAGTTTACATCAACACTTTAGATTCAATGTAGATAGTTACAGTGAATCATAACTAAAATAAAATAAAGTGAGCATCCCTGGAGAATATATACTTGAAAATGTCCCTACCCTATGTTAAGTTTAGAGCACATATTGAGTTAACAATTTATGAATTCAGAAAACCACTAAAAAATAGAAACGAAGAATTAAAGCAATTGCAGGCATTTTTCCCCATAATTACACAATTTTTCCATTAAAACAGATGCAACTTACACAACTTATCAATGAAATAGTTTTACATGAATTATCATAAGTGTTGCATGCTAGCAAAGACATAATATTAGCAGAGGTTCACAGAGCAAAATGAAATAACTGTAATTTTTGATGATTAGAAATTGCTGACATTCAATGTATAAAGTCATTATCAGAATTCACCTTTTAGGAATGATTCATATCAACACAACACAGACACAAAGCAGAGACAGAGAAATTTGTGATATTAAAATTTTTACCAGTAGGGATTGTGAGATATGTAGAATATGACTTCTGAGTGATATGATGACTGCGGGACATGGCTTTGCCTTTTTTTAAATTTAAAACATCTACGTTTCCCTGACTATCCACTCTTGTTATTTTCCACCAAGGTACAATATTCTTAGTCTCAACTGAAGTACAAAGTACTCAGAAATCATACTTTATTAGCAGTACTTCTATAAGGGCTAGCTTTCTGTCAATTTTTTGAGAATTGACTTTTTTTTGTATTCTTTGCCTAGACATGTCTTCATCCCAAGTTTAAATAAAAAGAAAAAGACTTTTATACTAAAATCTGAAAATTAAACATGCTCAGAGTAGGAGATTTTAATCAATATATATATTTAGATTAACTCATCTTTCTTGAAAAGCCTGTGCATGCAGAGTTGCTTCAGTCATGTCCGACTCTTTGCAAACCCATGAAATGTAGCTTGCCAGACTCTGTCCATGGGATTCTCCAGGCAAGATTATTGAAGTGGGTTGCCATGCCCTCCTTCAGGGGATCTTCCCAACCCAGGGATCAAATCTGTGTCTCCTGGGTCTTCTACTGTGCAGGAATAGTCTTTACTCACTGAGTCACCTGGGAAGGCCTTGTCTGCAAATTAAAATTTCTTATCTTTTACTTAACGCCTTATTTTACATTACACAATAAGAAATGATTGTACACCTATGGCTATTCATGTTAATGTTTGACAGAAAACAATAAAATTCTGTAAAGCAAAACAAACAAACAAACAAACAAACAAAAGAGCTCTGATTGTTATGAATTATTTTTAGCATCCTTTCTGGAAGTAGCATTGCAGGTCACAATTTTTTTTTTAACTTAATGTTTAAAATATTTATACTTATATAATATCTGATTAGGTATAAAAATAGCTTTTAAAAAGCCTACAAATGACATTTTTTTCCCATTTGAGACTATGTATCATTAAAAAAGAATCACCTTTATGCTTAGTCAAATTTGAGTCATTAAGGATATTCAGTTTCATGTTTAGACATACTCATCCAATTCTATTGAATATATATTCTTAGTCTTGAAAATGTAATATATTTATTTACAGAATAAAGCTGGACTTTCCAGCCTCTACTTATTGTCATCACTTGAAACTGGCTATTTTTACTGGAGTTTGCAGCATAGAAATGGACAACACTTTTTTTTTTTTTTTTAATTTTTACTTTATTTTACTTTACAGTACTGTATTGGATTTGGCATACATTGACATGAATCTGCCACGGGTGTACATGAACTCCCAAACATGAACCCCCCTCCCACCTCCCACCCCACATCATCCCTCCGGATCATCCCCATGCACCAGCCCCAAGCATCCTGCATCCTGCATCGAACATAGACTGGCGATTCATTTCTTACATGATAGTATACATATTTCAATGCTATTCTCCCAAATATTCCCACCCTCTCCCTTTCCCTCTCCCTCAGAGTCCAAAAGTCTGCTCTACACATCTGTGTCTCTTTTGCTGTTTTGCATACAGGGTCCTCATTACCATCTTTCTAAATTCCATATATATGTGTTAGTATACCATATTGGTGTTTTTCTTTCTGGCTTACTTCACTCTGTATAATCGGTTCCAGTTTCATCCATCTTATCTTAAATTTTCCCATTTTACCTTTGAAACTGATAACGTTATTCAACCATGCATACAGATTTTTATACTATTTGGCATATTTGTTCTGGAGCTATAAAAATCTACTCTTTGCTTAATGAGACTTCCTTTAATATCCATTTAAAAACCCACAGATTTTTTTTAGGTAGGTGAGTAACTGAGGGTAATTTGTAGCTTCAAGAACACCCAGTACACTTACATTGGCCTGTGTATATGTGTACGTGTGTATAACTGATTTTCAGTCTAATAGTCTGCTATTGTTAAGCTGTCTCAAATATCTTCCTGAATATATATTTATTGCAGAAGTCTAGTTATCAAGAATTTCCCACAGAGCTGTAAGCTAAACTGTACTAAGTACCTTTATTCAAACATTTAAATTGTGTTAACATTTAAAATATACAAATATCATTTTGAGAATGTTTTCTGTGTAAAGTAACATTTTATAAAAAGTAAGAAAATATTTTTTACATAAATTTTACCCTTTATGCATATAAAGCTCATTGGATCCTCTGGATAAAGACAAAGGACTCAATTCTGATAGAATTTATATTTTAAGATATTTATAGTGAAAATGTTTCTGTTATCAGAATGTGTTTAATAAAGCAAATTTAAAACATAGATACTCTTTAAGACTTTATCCTTATAAGACACTTCCTTATCTGTTCCCCAGTAACCTTTTTCTCTTCACCTTCTTCCTTCTTTTTTTAATACTTACATTCCAAAATTTTGAGTATTTAGTGCTGTTCAACATGCAGTGTCCCTTTATGTCTCTGTGTACTGTAATATACTGATTCCTGTGACTTGAATGCTCTGTTTTCAGTTGACCTTTCCTCTCTGATAATGCAACTTTTAATACCTATGAGATGTAAACTTAGTGGTACCTTTTCTAGCTGCCTCGGATACAACAATTAGGATTCAAGGATAGAGAAGAAACATTAAACATTTCAATTTTCCAAGGAAAGGGCCATCAAATCATACAACTATTAGTCAAAAATATTTCTAAAAATGATCACTCTAGATCTGTTACCCAAACCCATCACCCCTATTCCTGCTTATTTTTCTTAGACTGCAGAAAAGAGTATATGGGGAATCAGATTACTTAAGGGATTTCTGCCTAATTNCATTTCAATTTTCCAAGGAAAAGGCCATCAAATCATACAACTATTAGTCAAAAATATTTCTAAAAATGATCTCTCTAGATCTGTTACCCAAACCCATCACCCCTATTCCCGCTTATTTTTCTTAGACTGCAGAAAAGAGTATATGGGGAATCAGATTACTTAAGGGATTTCTGCCTAATTCCTTTCTTACTCTCAAGTGTAAACTTGAGATGCATGCTAAACTGCTTCAGTCCTGTCCAATACTTTATAACAAACACCGTGGACTGTAGCCCTCCAGGCTTCTCTGTCCATGGAGCCTGGACAGATTATGGAGTGGGTCGTCATTTCTTCCTCCAGGGGATCTTCCCGAGCCAGGGATCGAACCTGCCACTCTTAGGTCTTCTGCATTGGCATGTGGGTTCTTTACCACTAAAGAAGCCTGAGATAATCACCCTTTGGTATTGAGGTGTCTACAAATAGGGAAATAAAATCCTGGTCCCTGGCAACATGCTTGATAAACTGGGGTTTATCAAGGACTTGGTTAACTTCCTTTAACCAAGGTGGAGAGAGCATGGAAAGGGTGTCTGTAGCAGAATGTCATGTGCATCACCTGTTTTGTGGCCATTCTTATGACCAGAGTCCAGTGCCTGCTTCTTCTTCTGGAGGTTATTTAAGCATGAAATTTTGTCTGAAACAGCCTAAGCCATTGGAATGAGAAGGAATCATCATTAAACTTAGAGTTGTTAAAGATCTGTAAAAGGAGGAAGCAGAGGATCTTAGGAAGTCTCTGTGAATTTTCTTATTTAAGATAATACTCAAGCATATTTCCTGGTGGATGTATTGATGTTAATAAATATTTTCTTATAGAAATATGAATATTTTAAAATATTTTGGTGAATGTATTCCTATATATTTTCCTGAACTTATTAAAAATGCATTCTGTTAATATATTAGAATTGTGTCATCAACAGATATAATCATATTTTTCAATGATGGCTTCCCAGAGGGTGCTAAGGTTTAAGAAACCATCTGCTGATGCAGGAAACATAAGAGACTTTGGTTCGATCCCTGGGTTGGGAAGATCCCCTGGAGAGGGAAATGGAAACACACTCTGATATTCTTGCCTGGATAATATCATGGACAGTAGAACCTTATGGGCTATGCTCTGTAGGGTTGGAAAGAGTTGGACACAACTGAAGCAATTAGCACACACTAATGATGTATTTTAACATTTGTTGAATTTATATAGAATAATATATATTTCAACTTTACAATTACAATGAATATATTCTTTGCATGTATTCTTTGTTTCTGGATGCAGAAGCAGAGTACTAGAACAGAGACTAATTAACAATACTTAAAATGCTATATTTTACACAAAGAGAGAGAAAACTGGATATTAGAAATTAAGAGAGTAAAAGTTTTCCTAGAATCAAATCTTGCCCCCATCTCACATTCAAAGAATTTGGAGTATAAGCCTGGTAAAAAGCCAGCTCTGTTTTCTTATGTACTCCACACCCCAAGTACAAGCCTGCATAGTTTTGAGGGGGGGCAGGAGACAGAATTTTAGTCAAGTCTGAGACTGGTATTTTCTTTTCAGGCTTTAATCACTATGTTAAGAAGAAGGACAAGGGGGTAACTTTGTCTCATATAGCAAGAAAGCGTTTCAGAAATTGAAAAAAAACTCAGTGCTTATCTATTACCTTGTTCTGTGATTTAGTCATACTGCTTCCTTTCTCATAGTTTTAGTTATATAATTAGACCATTAATTCCATCCTAGCTAGACACATTTGACACATGTTTGGTGCTCAGAGTCCTTTTTTAAAATCTCTTTTATTGGTACATTTTTTTCTAGACAAACTTCCTTTCTGGCAATTAGTTTTTTCTTTATGAATCTCCAATTCTCTTTGTTTACTGTCACAACTAGCATCATTATCATATTGCATTCTAATAGCTAATAATGAAAGTTTTTGCTCTTACAATGTCACCTATTAGACTACAGTTACAGCACCTTTGTTATCCTGGTCTCCTCACTCCCCAGCACAGTCACTGGCATTTATTAACTCACTTCAAATCGCCAATGTTGTCTGCTTGCTGTGTTTTAGGCACTTGGTAATACAGAAGTTAAAAGGGAAAGTGTCTCTTACAAAGTAGAGTGAAGAAGACAGGCAAACCTATAGAAAACTTTAATATACATACACTTAATGTATGTGGTTGTCTAGAAGAAAGGTTTGCTTAGACAAGTGTCAAAAACCCAATTTCGACATGCACATTTCTCACATTTCTTGTAAAACTAAAACACACTTGAATCTTGACTATAAATAACAGTTAAAAGTCAAAAAGTAAAAGGATATATCACTTTTCAGGTTAGGGATTGGATGACATTTTCTGTGAAAGAAGGAATGGATAGTAAGTATCTTAGGATTTGAAGGTCACCCTGCCTCTGTTGACCCTAGGACTCAATTGACTCAATGGGGTTGCAGGCAGACGTGACTGAGTGACTAAGCACACAGACTATTAAAACTTCTCAACTTTGCCACTGTAGTGTGAAAGCAGATGCAGATCATACATAGGAAAGGGATTAGGCTATGTTCCAATAAAACTATAAGAACAGGTAAAACACTCATCCCTGTTTTAGGCAAAGATGTTAGTATGTTGGTGTTCAGTTGCTAAGTCACGTCCAACTCTTTGCAATCCCATGGACTGCATCATGTCAGACCCCTCTGTCCTCCACTATCTCCTGGAATTTGCTCAAATTCATGTCCGTTCAGTCTGTGATACTATCTAATGGTCTCATTCTCTATCACCCCCTTCTTCTCCTGCCTTCTATCTTTCCCACCATCAGAGTCTTTTCCAACCAGTTGGCTCTTCACATCAGGTGGCCAAAGTATTGGAGCTTCAGGTTCAGCATCTTTCCTTTCAATGTGTATTCAGGGTTGATTTCCTTTAAGACTGACAGGTTTGTATGTATGAGTGGATAAATATGATTTGCAGAACGATCTAAAAATAGCTGGCTATTAATGGTAAGTATTGTGGAAGTTTAAGTAAATAATGAGATGGTTAGATGGCATCACCAATTCAATGGGCATGAGTTTGAACAAGCTCCAGGAGATGGTAAAGGACAGGGAAGCCTGGTGTGCTGCAGTACACTGGGTTGCAGAGTCGAACATGACTGAGCTATGGAACAGAAACAAAGAAAGAAGTAATGAGACAAGTTTCATGGAGATGGAAGAATAGGACAAGCTTTATTGTTATTATTATTGTTACTTCAAGCAGTTTGGACTTTTGCCACTCGAAGTAAGGAAGGGTAGGTAAAAGGTTAGTAATTATGATGTCTGAAGCAGAATCATCTAAGAGAATTTTAAGATAAGTAATTTTTAATACTATGCATATTTCCAGGTAAAGTGTCTGCCTGCAATGAAGGAGACCCGGGTTTGATCCCTGGGTCAGGAAGATCCCCTGGAGAAGGGAATGGCAACCCACTCTAGTACTCTTGCCTGGAAACTTCCATGGACTGAGGAGCCTGATAGGCTACAGTCCATGGAGTCACAAAGAGTAGGACACGGCTGAGTGCCTTCACTTTCACTTTTCATATAATAATGGGAAAAAGAATGGGATAGATAGATTTGGGAGGGCAAGTTTTACAGTTTTTGTCTAGTTAAGCCTTTCCATTTGAAAACCACCATAATGTGTGCCAGACTGACAGTGAGGAGTTTTAGTCAGGATTATGGAACAGTCATACTTTCTTTCAGGTGTATCATTATTCAGATCTTAAGAAAATTTGTTTAAGGGGGTCAAATGGAGAAAGAAAAATTATGAGATGGTTCAATTGAAAGATACAATTTTTATAGAGTCCTAATAGCAATGATGTTGAGCACAAACAAAAATTATTGCTTTGAAGAAAAATTTTGTTGAGTGGGTAATTAATAATAAGCAGGGAAGACCAAAACAACACTGCATAGCCTCTGTATTTAAATTGGACCTAATCATTAGATATTAAAGAGGTAAAAATTCAGGAATATAGCAAACTGGGTATATATGTGTACAGCAAACTTGATTAATTCATCATTGAAAATTCTGATTATTTTCATATCATTTAGACTAGGTAAAAATAAATGAATAACAAGAGCATAAATGCCCCTCAACCCCAAAACACATGGTTTTCTTCATCATTTTCTGTCAGAACCTCATGCTTGATTTTCCTGTGAACTCTTGATCCTTCAAGCAAAAGTAAGGTTGGTGACACTTGTAATCTTTTTTGGTTTTAGTTTGTTGGCTTATTTTGGCTGTGCCGGGTCTTTGTTGCTGCATAGGCTTTTCTCTAGCTGCAGAACGGGTGATATTCTCTAGCTGTGGTGTCCATTCTCAATTCTCATTCTCATTGTGGTGGCTTCTCTTGCTGCAGATCACAGGCTCTAGGACTTCCGTCGTTGAGACACTTGGACCCAGTAGTTGCAGCTCCTGGGTTCTAGATCACAAGCTCAATAGTTGCAAGGTACCGGCTTTGTTGCTTTGAGGCAAGAGGGATCTTCCCATATCAGGGATCAAACCCAGGTCTCATGCATTGGCAGATGGGTACTTTACCACTCAGCCACTAAAGAAGCTTGACATTTGTCATCTTTTAAATAAATTATAGACTTCACTTGGGGAAGTGTCTGTGTTGAATGAATGAATGTATCAGTCATTTTCCATGCAAAGATAAATGTTGCATCACCTCTAAATTATGGCATAGTTTTCTCTCAGGAGAGAAAGAGACTGAGAGAGAGGGAGGGAGGGAAGGTGGTAGAGAAGAGAGAAGAGGGAGCACTATAGGGTAATGAGTCGAAGGGGTTTGAAGAACGACTTTAACCATATTCCCATGTGGCTAACTATAAATTTTCAAGGCCAGAAATTTGGCAATAACTTTAATAAATCTTGTAATTTTTGTACATAACTATTTTGACATATGCCTCTAGGTTGATGCCACTGAAACATTTGGTTTATTCCTTCCTTCCTGTGGCAGCACACAGCTATTCAGTGCTAAGTATGACAAGAGTGATTGGTAGAAGGTCTTTCAAAGGATTTAGAGCCATCACAGAGGGAAAAGTGAGAAGGAAGTGCCATTTGTAACATCCAAAGAAGAACAATATCCCCATTAAGAATTGAGAGTTGAACATCACTTATCAGTGTTTCCTATTTAGTCTCATATATCACTTGAAATTTATTGAGACTTCAAGCACAAAGTGGGATAGGGTGAGGTGAAAAGTCTGACCACCTTACATATCCGTTCTAGAATGAGTTTCCAGTGAGGATAACTAAGGTCACAATTCACCTTGATTTTTCTTTATAGTTATTATTTGGGGGGCATGCAAATCATTCAAGAGCTTATGTTGTACTTATCAGTTGCAGGCCTAATACTTACATTTTACAATATTGCTTGAAAGCATGGTATGTACTGGGAATGACTCAGAAGTCACAGGATAATGTCAGAGGTTAATCAGGATGGGTAAACTTTTTCAGTCTCTACATCACCCGTCATTGAAAACAGAAGAAAGTTGCATTATCGCATGCCTTATATTATCATTGCTTTTTTGTGGGATTTAGATAATTGGGCATTTATCACATCTTTTTTTTCCTTTATGCATTTATTTTGAATATTTTTTAAAAAGTTATCCATATACACAATAGTGAGGTCACCTGAATTATGTTTATTTCTATCCATTTTATGGGGCTTCCCTGGTGGCTTAGCAGGTAAAGAATCTGCTTGCAATGCAGGAGACATAGGAGACAAGGGTTTGATCTCTGGTTTGGGATTTTGAAAACTCTTTGTGTAATTTAATATTATGTTAACTGAAAAATCAGGGAGTCAGTTTAGTATAGGCTCGAATCTGTAAATCTAGGGATACATGATAAGTTATAAGGAAAGTAGAGAAAGTATACAGCACAAGGTAAAGCATATGATGAATTTAGCTGGGATGTCAGGGCTCAAATTCCTGACATCTCAAGCACAGAACATGAGTAAGTAATAAGCTCAGTAAGTTATTTTACCTCTCTCTCTGCCCTAGGTTACTCATTTATATAATTGGCTACTTTCTGCTAATGTCGATTTAATGAGTTATTATATATAAATCACTTAGAAAGCTATATGGTACATATTACTGCTACTGCTAAGTCACTTCAGTCGTGTCCGACTCTGTGCGACCCCATAGACGGCAGCCCACGAGGCTCCCCCGTCCCTGGGATTCTCCAGGCCAAGAATACTGGAGTGGGTTGCCATTTCTTTCTCCAATGCATGAAAGTGAAAAGCGAAAGTGAAGTAGCTCAGTCGTGTCCGACTCTTTGCAACCCCATGGACTGCAGCCTACCAGGCTCCTCCATCCATGGGATTCTCCAGGCAAGAGTACTGGAGTGGGTTGCCATTGCCTTCTCCGTGGTACATATTAAGTAATGAATAAATGCTAGCTATTTATACCTATTAATATCCTTTGCTCATTAGAAGTAATTTTGAAAGAAGCCCATTTTCTATATTTCTTCCATTGTTTCCATGGCATACAAATATAACAGAGCTTATAAAAGTTACTAGGGTATGAACAGATATTAAATTTCAAATTTAGTGCTCTAACATTGAAAACGTTCTGTTTCAGAAAGACATTAACCGAGGCTGTGTTCATGCAAACTTTCATATAATGATTGACATATGTGCTCGGCTGCTAATACAGTCTTAAAGTCTTTACATTGGAAAAGAAATCTTTATATTGTCTCATTATAGATTTATAATAATCATGGTGTTTTAAAAGCTAGAAGTATCTATTACATATCCAGCCAGATAAGTATTTAGGCACATGGACACTTATAATTAAAAACATGTTTGGAAGCTTCTGCCTTCAGTTCAACCTAAAGAACATATACATTCTCTAAGTCTCTCTCTTTCTCTGTCTCTGTCATATATATCTATCTATTTATGTATATATATAAAGTTGTTGCTCAGTTACTATGTCCAACTTTTTGTGACCCCATGGACTGTAGCCTGCCAGGCTCCTCCTTCCTGGGATTTTTCAGGCAAGAATACTAAAGAGGGTTACCATCTCCTTTTCCAGGGTATCTTCCCAAATCAGAGATCAAACATGCATCTTCTGCATTGATAGGTAGATTCTTTACCACTGAGCCACCAGGGAAGCCTATATATATGATAGGGTTGGCCAAAAAGTTCATTTGGTTTTTTTGTAACATCTTATGAAAAAAAAAAAGTGTGTGTTATACATATGCGTACACACATACATATATATGAAGCTAAGTACATATATATATGTATTTATGTGCTTATAGTATGTGCATAGATGTGTAAAGCTAAGTGTATGTATCTGTATATAATATATATGTGCATATATATACACATATATATATGCTTTATATATATTTGATAGATCACTATTCTAACTATGCCTCAATATTCAGGGATAATGCAATAGAAAATTACTGAACACATCTTTTTTGAAGACCAAGAAATAATCTATAATTTCCTAATTTAAAGTGAAAGCATCTGTTTATTTCCTGTTTTAACACTGAGGTCCCCACAGCAGCTGTATTGTTCTTGCTATGCTTAAAATTCTTCAGATAAGGTGACATGTAGTTTACTGCCTTCTTTCTTCTCAGTGTTGGCTTTATTTCCTTGATTCTTTGCAGTGTGACTGGACATATCTCCTGGAATATGTCAGATGAAATGAACAGAACTCTCAGCAGGTTTTGCTTGATAATGACAGAGTTGTAGCCATCATTTTGTAAAGACTGGAGAACCATCTTTATCTGTGGATGTGAATGACGGGCGTTACTTTATTAGATTATTTTAAGATCTCTTTCTGACTTACCAACCTTCCCAGAAGAAGCCCTCTTCTTTCTGGCTCATCCCAAAGATGGACATAAAACTCTTCTCTCACCGACTTTGCATTGATATTTCTACTCAGGTAACAAGACAAGGAAGGGACCCAGAGACTAAAATGTACAGTGTGGCCTTTCTTGTAGTTCATTTAAATAGGCCCCTCTCTGAAGTATTTCTCATATTATTAGAAGTATATGAAGAGAAAGGTTTCCATGGGTTTTTATTTATTTATTTATTTTTTAGGGATAAAAGGAACCTGGTCCAACAAGAACCTACACCAAGTGAAGTCTTTTGTTCCAGTGTACAATTTAGGAATGCTTCTGAAGATGGGTTTAGACTAAACATCCAGAAAGTTAGTCTGACAGATTTATAATTGAATAACAAACTATATTTTTGGCTTCTTTTCAGTAAAGATTATGAAAAATATTGCTAGATCATTAAAACACCTTTGCAATAATTTAAGTGCTTACAGCTTTATACTAGTGTAGCTCAGTTACTATTCTGGTGTAAAAGCATTTCTCTCATGTAGAAAATTGAATGACTGTAGTTTTATAGGAGATTTTTAATTATTAATATCTATGCCAATAATAGATCAACAGTGCATCTATTAATATATATGGAAAGAAAATGCATATAGACAGGTGTGTAAAACTGGAAAATAAATATATAACAAAAGATATGTATATTGAAAAGACACTATATATATGCACATCAAACAATATAGTACATACATGCACATTAAACATGGAACAGTTTTAGTGACCATAGTATTTATTTATTTAAAATTGGCAACATTAGTGGCCAACTGAAAATGGCAATGAATAATGCAGCTAACAGGCAAGCAGTTTCAATAAAAGTCTAAAAATAAACACCATGTACAAAGTATGTTTCTTTCTGCTTTTAATCTTAAATGGCAGAAATTAGCACACTTAAGTAACCATCTGTTTTCTTCAAGTAGAAATCATTCTAATTCCTCACTTTCTTATCCAAAGAACAGCTGTCAGCCAGGAGGGCAGAGCTGAAATGTATTGCTCACATTACATGATGCATGAAACAAACTCCAGTACTCCTTAAGACTCAAAACTTTGTCTCTTAAAAAATGGCCTTTGTTTCATTTAATTGATCATCACCCCTTTCCTTTCACTTCTGCTGTGCTTTTACTTTTTTCATTTATTTTATCTTTTTGCTGATAATAATCAAAACTGTGAATGACTATGTTCTCTCTCAGTTATAATTATCTCAAAAATCATTTTAATGATGAATCATTGGCTTATAAAAAAAATCCTTGCAGTTTTTAATAAAAATTTTTAGTAAAAATTTTATTAAACAATATAATTTAAAATATTTTATTGATGTATTTATATATCAATATGATATGTACAGTCAATTAATTTTTTATAAATTGAATATATCCTCAGAACCATAATCCAAAACAAGAATACAAATATTCCCAGTATTCCAGAAGCTTCCATCACGTTCCATTTAGTCACTATCTACCTGTTTGAAATATAACCACTGTGTATTTTAAAGCTATAGGTTCATTTTCAGGCTAGCATTTTGCCGCATTTTTAGTTTTGGTTTGTGGGTTTCATTGTTATCTGTGATTTAGCTTTTTTCTTAGCTCTGGATGATATATCATTAGATTGAGTTAAAACTTACACACAGTTGAATATACAAATGTGCACATATTAAGTGTACAATTGGATAATGTGACAAATAAAGATAGAATCTTCTAAAGTAATTTTTGTGCCCTCTTCTAGACTGCGTTTACCACAAAGGCTATTCTGAGTTCTGTAACTTTAAATTTATCTGGCCTGGCTTTAGCCTTTCATATTAATAGGATGATACAGTATGCATGCAGTTTTTTGTTTGGCTTCTTTTTCAATCAACATATCATATTAAAATTCATACACACTGCTTCCTAAGTCACAGGTGCCACTTAGCTGATGGAGTAAGGTGGTTCGTGGAGTAATAGCCTTAGCAAAATAAGCCTGAATATAGAAAGCAAAGTGTGATGCAAAGACAGAGTGGCTTAATAATAGCACAAAAAAAGAGCTGACTATGAAGGCTGTTGTAATAATTGATAGTGCAAGATCAAGAATGCAGACAATGGAAGAGAAAGTCAAGTACAGAGTAAACAAATGCAAGTAATTTATAACTTCAAAATAGTTAAACTTAGAGCAGAAGCTAGTTGAAAATAAACAAGAAAATTGGTGAATGAATGAATGAGTGAAATGAGATGAAATAAAATCACCAGAGTGAAACACTGAGATAATTGATATGAAGGTCTGAAAGTATTTCCACCAACTACAGGGATAATTGAACCTGATTGAGAAAGGTAATTATAGACTGACTTACACTTTACTGAAGAAATTGAGCTTACTTATCAACAGAAACATAGAAACTTCATTATAGTCTGACCCAGAGACCCATGGCTTTACTAACTGGAAAACTGGATAGCCACTATTATGCTGGACAGCTGATACATTTTGAAGAGGCTTTTGTACTGTTGCCCATAGTTTTATAGCCGTTTGGGGATTGGAATTCTAAGAAATCAATGCAGCAGGGAGTCAGAAAGAACCTAGAAGCATTTTCATCCTAACTAAAGCATTTTCAGCAGGGTGGATATGAGAATATTCCTGGAAATAGCACATTCTCAGCATCTTGTTGTTCTTTATTTTAGATTATCAGAAAACCTAACAATGATCTTAGTTGGAGTTCAGTATAGGAAACCTGTGTTCTATGAATGCAGCCAGCTTATGTGAATAGAACAAAGCACTGTATGTCATAAACCAACTTTCAAGTCTACATATGAAGAGGAGATATAGCGAGTTATTATGCAAAATGTGTGCTCAGGTAAAGGATATTTCCACACCTTTATTAATGAAAATAATAAATATAAATATTTTTCTTGCTCAATCGGTAATAAAGAAATTAAAGGAAAAAAAGAAACCTTTTCTTGAAATTCTATAGAAAATTAAGAAAATATTACTATCAAGATGCAAGAGGAAAACAAATGTCTGAAATTTATCTACTGCAAAATCCCATAGACAAAAGTAGCCTTTATGAAAAAAGACATAACTTAGTAAGCAGATAGAGCTTACTGTATGATTATTATTCAGTCGCTACATCATATTCAATTTTTTGTGACTCTATGGACTGTAGCATACCAAGTTTCCCTGTCCTTTACTCTCTCCCTAAGTTTGCTCAAACTCATGTTCCTTGAGTCAGTGATACTGTCTTACCATCACATCCTCTGTCACCACCTGCTCCTCCTGCCTTCAATCTTTCCCAGTATCAGGGTCTTTTCCAGTAAGTTGGCTTTTTGCATCAGGTAGTCAAAGTATTGTAGCTTCAGCTTCAGCATCAGTCTTTCCAATGAATATTCAGAGTTCATTTCTTTTTTGATTGACAGTTTGACTTCCTTGTTGTATGATAGAGCCATACTGTATGTTAGAGTCATGCATTCTTTATATTGGGTATGGAATCACGTAAAGGTCTTTGATTTGATAGGTATACTGCCTTCTGGAGAATGACATCCTATTTTCAAAGAATGTTAGTTACATCCAGATTAATGATTCAATTATACATTATCCATTGCTTCAATCAGGTCACCAGATCCTGAGTGATGCAGTACAAGCTCTAACCAGTTGATCCCATGGTTGCATGACTATGTATATGCTAGAAAGTAGATCCCTTGTCCCAAGGAGTATTAGCTGAGATCCAGGTCATTGGGTTAAAAAATCTGCAAATGTCCAAGTAGTGGTGCTTGTTGAGTGTCTGAGGGCATGAAAGACAAACTCTTAGTCAGAATATTTGTCTGTTTCTGTGAAATCAAGCTGCTGGCCATTTTGATATGGACAGAGACTAAGTCAGAAAACTTACCAGTGAGTGGCTGGATTGTCTCCTTGAAGAGTAGTGCCATACTGGGGCCTCAGCACTGCTCTTTATTTCTAGCAGACTGGACATTTGACAATAACAGTAGCTGGGCCAGCCATGGTAAACAAAGGTCCATTCTGTCAGGCCCATGCCTATTCTCTGGCCATTGCTATAGTGAACACTCCTGTCCTGTGCTTACTGTATTGGCACTGGAGTGGCCAGAGGCAGATGCCATCCTACCTGGTAGGATCAGTATATTACCTCACTCAGCCCAATAAGCATGATCTTACCAATACAATGGATAAGTGTGATCCTCTGTAAGAACTGGAAATGGCCTAGCTTTTTCTTCAGGCTGTGTTATGACAGAGGCATGAAAGTTAATATAACCCTGTGGCCAAACTCTAAATAGATGCAGTTTGTGTAGCAGGATGTTTCTTCTGGATTATGTACACTGAGCTGCAGTTTAAAGCGAAGAATATTCACGGTTGTTGTTTAGCCGCAAAATCGTGTCTGACTCTGCGACCCTATGGATTGTAGCCCACTAGGCTCCTCTGTCCACAGGATTTCCTAGGCAAGAATACTGGAGTGGGTTGCCATTTCCTTCTCTAGGGGATCGTCCCAACCCAGGGATCAAACCTGCATCACCTGCATTAGCAGGCAAATTCTTTACCACTGAGCTACCAGGAAGCCCAAGATATTCATTAAATATCAGAATTTTTGAAAGGAAAGGAGAGGAAGTAGACTTGTAAAGAGGGACAAATTGAACAGAAATTCAGGCTAAGCTTTGGCAAATGTTCAAGCAAATACTGCTTATGAAGTTTGCCTGCCTTTAGGCTGATATGGCCAGGCATTTACACTCAGCTCTACTCCATCAACAAAGGTGGTTTTTCCAGAAAAAAGATGACCTGGAACAAGACAGTTGAGGCTGACTATGGATGAGGTGATAGCTGGAGGCTGAATGGCAATTTTCTTCCTTAAAGGTGAACAGTATGTTCTACTTATAGTATGATCTTAATTGTTATACACCACAGAAGCCTATAATTTTAGGAAAGGAGGTATTTGAAAATTGGGCAAGTACCCAAAAACGTCTTTGAAATAGGAGTAAAACAAAAATCAGGTAAGATGAGACAAAAAGGAAGATGGTAAAGTAAGACAGGATGGCAAAACTTCATAAGTAGATGAATTCAAAAAGAGAATTGGCTGAGAATGTCAAATTATAGGGGACACTCATGCACACTACCCAAATTTAAAGTCAAAAGAGATGAATGAAAAATAGATGTTCATAAATATTGTCAAAAAAAGAGCCAAAGTAAGAGAGTTATTTTAGTTAGAAGAAAAGAAAGATTAAAACAAAGTAGTAATTCAAGAAATATTGTATTTAACCAGTTCTAATATCCTACTTTTCCATATGTTAATATTTTTGAAATAAGAAAGAAGTTTACAACATAAGTCTCATATTTTAATTCGCAGGACATTTAATTTTATAGTAAAATATAAAATAATGGTATGTTGCACCCTTGGTGGGGATATTGAACTGATAAAGCTGAGTAAATAAAGAAAGAACAGTATTTATCTCTTTAACAAGTGGTGCTGGGATAACTGGTCAACCACTTGGAAAAGAATGAAACTAGATCACTTCCTAACACCACACACAAAAATAAACTCATAATGGATTAAAGATGTAAACGTAAGACCAGAAACTATAAAACTCCTAGAGGAAAACATAGGCAAAACACTCTCCGACATAAATCACAGCAGGATCCTC
>SJYX01018711.1:150712-161990 GCA_006410675.1 Oreotragus oreotragus
ATATTAAGGTGGAAGAAACTGTTTTCTTGTGAACTTTTAAGCTATATCAGTGCTATAATCCAATGATTACTATAGTATTATTCAAATGTTATGGTACTAGGCCTTTTTTATTTTTTGCTTTCCTGGCAGATATATGTTGTCATACTGGCTTAGGAGAAAAAGAATTTACCCATATTATTCCGAAAAAGAGACCCTCTTCTGTGTTTCAGCTCTCTGTCTAGTTATCCAAATGTTACACTCACTTCAATTGTTTATTTCTCTGTCTTATAACTTTAAAAAGACAGTTTCATCCATTTTTCTTAGTGTAAGATAATGCTCTTGGTATTTAAAATCTTGCTATTTGGTTTTGTTCAGTCAGAGCACATCCCAGAATGTACATGGACTCCGAGAAATCAGTCCATTTTCTTTCAGTTTGGAAGCACATTCAAACCCAGTTGCCCTGGCTGTGTCTCTGGATCTGAAGAAGCAAATAGCTTTCACAGTGAATTATTTCTCGCCTTAGAAATGAATGTCAACAATTATTTAATCTGCCACAAATGCTGGGAAGTTTAACTTCTTCCTCTCTGAAAATTGCATCCTTATCTTAAACAATTGGATTAACAACATTTCTAGGCAAAATGATGTCATAACCTCTGACTTCATTTGGTGCAGAAACTTGGGATCAGGTGAATTTTCCTTCGGGTTCCCTCTAAATGAATACCCTGATTCCATAAAATGACACTTTTAAAAAAAATGGTTGTCATTATTCCAGAAACTGTCATTAAGCTATGTTAACATTAAATGATGTTATGTGGCACAGACCCTGGATTTTGAGCCCTAAACTTCCTGACCATTGCAGGTAACTCACATAATATATACATATGTTGCTTATCGTGCAAATTTATTCTTGTTTTTCTGCTTCAAAGATCTGGAACTTGGGGAACAGAAGAAGGCTCCTTAAAGTAATAATTAGGTCTCATCCAGGTTTATTTTTGATCGTTGCTACTATTTCTGGTGTCCTGTTATCACCGTTAGGGTTGTGTTCTTCTTCTATATTTAATCTTTCTCTTAATTAAAAAACTCTCTGATATATCTTTTGCCTAATTAAAATTTCACTAATAAACTTCAAGCATGTGATTGTTAGAATGATGTCCAAGCTTATGGTTTTACAAATGAAATGCACATTCCCTCACATATTATTTGCCAGTTGCTCCTCACAATCTCTGTTACAGTTTGATCTGCAATATTCTCCATTTAATCAGCACCCCAAACACACTCCAGTTGACAAGATGTGGACTGAATGATGATTATTAGGATGCTTAAAGATCACACCACTTTATTTAAGGCAGGACTCACAAATATCTCTCTACATTTTCTAGGCATGGAACTTAAGTGGGTGAAGCCACTAAGATGAAGATACCTGTCCAAAAACTGGAGGCTGTAGGTTGCAGAGAAAATGCTGTTGCAGGTTACAGCATTGGTTTTGTCAAATTTCTAATAGTTCAAAAGCATTAACATTACCATTTTATATAACATCTTTCTTTTTTTTATTTTTTATTTTTTTTGTATTTATTTATTTTTTTACACGAACTCCCACACATGAACCCCCCTTGCATTGAACATAGACTGGCAATTCATTTCTTACATGATAGTATACATATTTCAATGCTATTCTTCCAATAACATCTTTCAATTTAAAAATGCTGACTTAATATTTGTTAACCCCAAATATAATCTAAGAATATTTGGTAAGGGAAAAAGTTCACAATAAGAATCATTTTTTGTGATTTATAAGATAACTAGACAGCATATATAAAGTTGTCTTTTTTTTAAATATTGAAAGCTAAGCACAGGTTTTATCAAAATATCATGTTCCTTTAATACTTAATTATATACATTCACAAAATGCTATATTGTTAGATTTAAAAATAATATTTATATATGAAAGAAATGTTTTTCCACTTGATTAACTAGAAACACATATTTAAAAAAAAATTGTTAATGGACTCTTCTGGAAAGCTGCCCAAGATGTGTGTTTAGCATAAACTTATGCCATAAATGGATTGCTCTCATCCATTTAAAGACTATTTCAATGACCAAGACATAGATCTCTCACCTGTATCTTCCCCAGAATGGATACAATTTAGAACAATGTGAGGCAATATTAAAAATTCATTGAAATGAAATCCATTTGGAATTATTTTGACTTCAATTATCAGCATATCTCTTCACAGATGATAGAAAAATCACTCAAAAATGTGGGGAAAAAGGTTCTGAAGATCACAGCACAAACTGACATAGGTAGAATACTGACTCAACAACAACAAAATTTATTTTGTTTGTAAATGCATATCTAAAGTACATCAAACACAGCCATGTGGCGAATTACAACAAAGCTTCAACAAAATTTAAAATGCTTAAATAAGTTGAAATATTAAAATATTTGAAGTAATTCAAATTATTTTCTCTAATTATGGGATTAAAATGGAAATCAGTAATAAAATTATACTAGGAAAAAGTGTACTACCTAAAAATTAAATAATACATCCCTAAACAACTCATAGATTAAGAAATGAATCGGCATAGATAACAGAAAATTACTGACCTGAATTATAATGAAATATAACAGATCAAAACTTGTGGGATATAGTTTAAGCAATGTTTAAAGAAAAAAATTAGACATATGCATATGTGAAAAAGAAGGATGATGAATTAAAAAAAATCAACTTTCTATTTCAAAGATGAGTGTGGAAAAAAGAAAGGAATACTAAAAATGAAAACAAATGAAGGACATTTTAAAAATACTGTTAAATAAAGAAAAAGACAAAGTCAAAAACTAGAACTTTGAAAAGACTGAAATTTGTTAATTTGTTAATCCTTAACAAGATTGATCAAGGCAAAAAAAATTAAAAACAAAATAATAAAAATAAAACTGGAAAAGATGGCATAAATATAGATCTATAATACAAATAACTAAAGATCATTATGAATAACTTTGAAGAAGGGAAACAAAATTTAGTTAGAATGAACAAATGTCCACAGATTACAATTTACTGAAGTTAAGAGGTGATATATAAAATCTTACTAGTGAAGCATCTGTTAAAGAAATTAAATTTGTAATTTTAAAAATGTTTCCACAGGAAATTCCAGTACCAGATGCTTTTAATAGTAAATTTTTATAACTATTTTTAAAAAGAAATAACTCTAATCTTGCAAAAAATTTCTGAAAAAAAATAATTTAAGGTGACCTTTACTTTTATGATGCTGACAGAATGATGAATCCTAAATATTGTCAAAAAGAATCAAGATAGGAAAAAAATATATATATATATATCAACACAAGTCAACACCCTTCATGAAAAATCTTTCAGTAAGCTAGGACAAAAAGTGATTTTTTTTTTAAATGACAAGAAATGTCTACAGAAAACATAGAAGGTAAATATATTTGGTGATTAAAAAATAAAAGTTGAAAACTTGTAGAGGGTGAAGAGGAAAAAGATACTCACTTTTTCCACTTTTATATTTTAATGAAGAGTCTGAACATTGCAATAAGGCAAGGGTAAAAGAGAGGTGAAAAAATGGGTAAAAAATATTTCTTATGATGATAAGAAATGAAGATAAAAAACTATCAGTAACATTGTCATTTTCTTAAAGATAACATGACAACTAAAAATTCAAATATTCTATGAACCATCTTATTAAATTAATGAATATGTTATCATCAAATCCAAGGTCAATATGAAAAAAATGTTCTACAGAAATAGAACAACACAATTGGAGATTATAAAGTGGTATAACTTATACAGCAATGAAAATATCACATATGACTAAAGTTTGTAAGAATTTAACACTAAAATCTGAAAAATATTCAAAAAAATTATTGATGACCAAACTAAATAGCATGTTTGTTTACAGAGACTCCATATTTTATATAGGTCAAATTTATTTATATGTTGGCAATATCAATCAATATATTCATAGCTTCTTTTCCCCCTCAGAAGTTAATGAATAGATTACAAAGTCATATGGATATACAAAGAGATGAGTAAAAGAAAAAAAAAAAAACAGCCAAAAAGAAAGGCAAAATAACCTTCTAGTAGAAGAACAATCTTAGCAATATTACATAGTACTAAATATAATACTAGAATAAACTACAAAGCTATACTTACACATTGTGTACAGATAAAAGAAGAAAAGAATATGAACAAGATATAGATTCTGTATGGTGTGCATGTGTGGTCAGTAATATCTGACTCTTTGCCACCCCATGGACTGTAGCCCACAAAGCTCCTCTGTCCCTCTGTCCATGGAATTTTTCAGGCAAAAATGCTAGAGTGTGTTGCCATTTCCTTCTCCAGAGGATCTTCCCCACCCAGGAATAAAACCTGCATTTCCCACATTGGCAGATGGATTCTTTACCACTGGGCCACCTGGGAAGCGACATCAAAACATATGATCTTTAATTAACAATGGTGATAATTTCAGTGAAACGTGGAAATGACTGTGGTCTCAATACATGTCAATTCAATATCTACTGAGTTGGCCAAAAGAGTTCATTTGGATTTTCCATTCCATCTTACAGAAAAATCCTCAACGAATATTTTGGCCAATCCAATAATTATGAAAAACAAATTTCTTCACTGGCATCTCACAATTATATATAAAAATAAAATCCAAATGAGTTATAGATGTAACTATGAAAGAAAAATATTTATAAAGGTTTGAGAAGGAGATATCAAGAAATAATTTTTCAATATTGGAGCAGACAATAATTTTTTAAGACAAGATGCAAAAATTGCAAAAAAGGCAAATTAAGCTGTATTAAAATTAAGAACCTTGGTGCATCAAAAAGCACCAGTAAGAGAGTGAAAATTTAAACTATAAAGTGGAAGAGGTATTCATAATTCATATATGCATAAAGATCTCCTAGCCAAAATAATTAAGTCATTTCTGCAAATCAAAGAAAACCAGACAATCAGATTATTTTAAGGGGTAAAAGACTTAACATTTTGTAAAAGAGAAAGTTCAAAAGTCATTGAATATTAGAAATATGATTCACATTAGTCATCAGGGAAATACACATTAAAGCCACAAGTTGATACTACTTTTCAACTAAATGGCTAAATTGAAAAATACAGACAAAATCAAGTATCAGCGAGGATGTGGAACAACATGAACTGAGATACAGTACTAATAAGGGTGTATATTTGAAACCATTTAAGATAACTTTACAGTAGTATGACTATCATCTCTATCTTATATATGTTTTACAAGTTCCACATGGTTATGTTATATGCATGGAGCCCAGAAACCATAAATGAAGGGCTCAGTCTTTCAAGACTGTCCATACTTCAAACACTAGATATAAATGGGTTTCCCAGGTGACTCACACTACTATCTGGCCAATCACAGTTTTGAGGATTTCCATGACCTATTCCTCAGGTTTGACAATTCTCTACAGCAACTTAAAGGACTCAGGAAAGTGCTCTACTTACAATTATTCAGTTCAGTTCAGTCACTCAGTCATGTCTGACTCTTTGTAACCCCAGGGACTGCAGCACTCCAGGCTTCCCTGCCCATCACCAACTCCCAGAGCTTACTCAAACTTATGTCCATTGAGTCAGTGATGCCATCCAATCATTTCATCCTCTGCCGTTCCCTTTTCAATCATTCCCAGCATCAGGGTCTTTTCAAATGAGTCAGTTCTTCACATCAGGTGGCCAAAGAATTGGTGTTTCAGCTTCAGCATCAGTCCTTCCAATGAATATTAAGGACTGATTTCCTCTAGGATGGAATGGTTGCATCTCCTTGCAATCCAAGGGACTATCAAGAGTCTTCTCCAGTATCACAGTTTAAAAGCATCAGTTCTTCGGCACTCAGCTTTCTTTATAATCCAATTCTCACATGACTACTGGAAAAACCAAAGCTTTGACTAGATGGATCTTTGTTGGCAAAGTAACGTCTCTGTTTTTTGTTAGGCTGTCTAGGTTGGTCATAACTTTTCGTCTGAAGAGCAAAAATCCTTTAATTTCATGGCTATAGTCACCATATGCAGTGATTTTGGAGCCCCTCAAACTAGAATCTTACAATTATTGGTTTATTATAAAAGATACAAGTCAGGAACAGCCAATGGAAGTGTTCTATAGGACAAAGTTTGGAGTTCGAGGGTGCAGAGCTTTCATCTAACACTACACCTTCTCAGCATATTGATATTTGCCAATCTAAAATCTCTCCAAATCTCATTTATAACTCAATGTCTAGTCCCCCTACTCTTTCCAGAGGTCAGAGGGTCAGGTGGAAATTTCCAAGTCTCCAATCATCTGATTGTCTGGTGACCAGCCCAAATCCAGAAGTGATTGAGGGGTCCAACCATGAGTTAATCCCTATGGCATAAACTCAAGTATTGTAAAGGGCTTTTTATTAATAATATTAAATGCTTCTAACTCTCAGAGAATTCTGAGAGTTTTAAAGGCTGTGTGTGTGGAAAATCCCATGGACAGAGGAGCCTGGCAAGTTACAGTTCATGGGGTCTCAAAGAGTTCAATACAACTGAGTGACTTCACTTCTGTTCTGTAGAAGCTTGTTAGGGATCAAGGAGAAAATACAGAATTTTTAATACCATAGAGCCCTAGAAAGAACATTCTCTATGTATGAAACGCTGCAAAACTCTCCTGAGATTTACAATTTTCTCAGTGTCCTCAGATTATCACTGATTCATATTTCAGTATGAAATCATTTGTTAGAATATATTAGAATAGAGAATCCAATGTAAGAGAACATCTTTTTTCTCCACTGCCCACAGTCTTCATTCACAGTCTTCCTCGTGAAACATCCTTAAGGCTATGGTTCCCTGTCTTTGGGCATTGTACTGCCTTAATGTATCTATTTATTAGTGAAAATTATGCCATTCCAAGACCAAGGTAATAAGAATATAAAAGTTTATAAATTGTCATCCAAACAGCATTTTTTTTTGGATGAAAATTTATAAAATTTTAAATTCTGTATCATAACTTTCAGTCTCCTCACTGTGTTCTGGACCAGTTTTCTACATGCATCTGTGATGGTTGTAGAAGGTGAAGTTAGCAGTGTTTCATTTCCTGCTTGTTTTACTGTGGGCACCAACACAACAGTCTGCTTTGCTCTGTGGCTGTCTGCTTTACCCATTTAATGTGATATCTTTGTGCAGGAGATGCAAGAGATGCAGGTTCAACTCCTGGGTCAGGAAGATCCCCTGGAGAAGGAAATGGCAGCCCACTCCAGTGTTCTTGCATGGAAAATTCCATGGACAGAGGAGCCCTACAGGCTACAGTCTATGGGATTGCAAAGAATTGGACATGACTGAGCACACACATATACACATACATTTTAAACTCATACTGNCATTCCAGTCCATTTTAGTTAGCTGATTCCTAGAATGTCGACGTTCACTCTTGCCACCTCCTGTTTGACCACTTCTAATTTGCCTTGATTCATACACCTGACATTCCAGGTTCGTATGCAGTATTGCTCTTTTACATTATACACATATTTATAATATAAAATATCACATATGTATGAAAGATATGAGGCAAATGAGCCAAGTTCTATCAGTAGACTTTTTACTCACTTCAGTCATTATCCTTACCTTAGAGATTCAATCGGAATTTTAAGTGAATGAAAAGGTTGGTTAGTTTCTTTTGCCTTGCAGTGCCTGCCTTCCTCTTTTTCTTTCAATTCTAGTGTTTCTGATGGAAGAGAATGTGCCTAACCTCTCCATTTCTCCTTAGTTGTGAGGTATAGAGCTTTCTGGGTTGATTCATTTGCAAACCTTCTAATAGATTTTCTGCAACAAATTACTTTCTAAAAGGGTTTAGTCCTTCTTGAAAGCAAAACAAAATGCTAAACTTTTTAATAAGTGCAAAATATTGACTGAATCCCCAAATGGATAGTCTGTGAAATTCTAAAGGAAGGTTCTAAAAACATCACATTATCAGGACTTGCTCAGCAACAACTGACCACAGGTTCTCTGCTTATCCAGCAACCACTTTTGTCCAATATACAAGTGTAAAAAGAGATTTGTGAGAGGGGGACATTTTCTTTAAAGTCAGTACTAGTCATTGTTATGCATTTAACCTTTCTGCAGCTTCAAGACATTTGTGTATAGTGGGACTGAATTACGAATTCAGAATTTTGATGTATCTATGGATGTCAGATACTCATTGATAAATGTAGGTCTAGAATTTCTATGGAACAAGATCAGAGCAAAATGAGAGTTTGAATGCATGGGACAATTTGAACTCTTGGAACTGTGCCTGACTCCCATGTAAATCTAAAGGTGAGAGGCAGCTTGGAGCTTTCTCTTGATGATAGTAAAACCTCATTTCTAGGCTCCAAGGAGAGCCTCCTTTGTTTCCAAAGTTTGATTTGACCAAAAATGAGCCCTTTTCTGAATGAAATGTCCAAGTCATACAAGGAAACTAAACGACATATTTTGACTTTTTCCAAGTAGACCAGCTGTCAAAGTGAGGAAAACAACAGAAATAAATAAATAAATAAATGTTTGTATATAGTTCTGTTATGAGAAATCCCAAGATGAGCTGATGTATGTGATCATCTAGGATGATCTTTGGGCAGGAGGGAAAGCATCAGAAGGCCACACATGAGAAAAATAGACTTCTGACTCAGAGGGACACCAATGGCGTTATCAATGGCTTCCATCAAGCAAGATTTTTTGTTCGATACCAATACCTTTCCCCATCCAAATTTGTCTAGTATATTTAAAATTGTTAGATGTTAAGTGTTTTAAAACTTAATCTAATACCTTTTGCTTTTCCCATGGAGTCCATCTTCCTTACACTCACATATATTTTTGTACCAGATAATATATACATTCCTGATTATAGACGAGCCAAAATGGAACAGTACATATGGATAAATTCTGTTCTTGAAATTCATTAGTTGTGAGAAAAGATTTATTTATTTATTTATTTCATACAATGCTTAAATCTCCTTTAACTGATATGGCTGTTTGTATTATTTCTATGGGGTTTCACTGATGGCTCAGCAATAAAGAATCCACCTGCCAATGCAGGAGAAACAAGAGATGCAGGTTTTATCCTGGGGTCATGAAGATACCCTGGAGTAAGAAATGACAATCTGTCCCAGTATTCTTGTCTGAAAATTCCATAGACAGAGGAGCTAGGGGGCTATAGTCCACAAGGTTGGAAAGAGCTGGAAATGGCTGGACATAACTGAAACATACACATCAGTTCAGTTCAGTTCAGTTCAGTCGCTCAGTTGTGTCCAACTCTTTGCAATCCCATGAATCACAGCACGCCAGGCCTCCCTGTCCATCACCAGCTCCTGGAGTTCACTCAAACTCATGTGCATTGAGTCGGTAATGCAATCGAGCCATCTTATCCTCTGTTGTCCCCTTCTCTTCCTGCCCCCAATCCTTCCCAAAATCAGGGTCTTTGCCAATGAGTCAACTCTTTGCATGAAAGGGCCAAAGTATTGGAGTTTCAGCTTCAGCATCAGTCCTTCCATGAACATCCAGGACTGGTCTCTTTAAGATGGACTGGTTGGATCTCCTTGCAGTCCAAGAGATTCTCAAGAGTTTTCTCCAGCACCACAGTTCAAAAGNAAATTTGGCCTTGGAATATGGAATGAAGCAGGGCAAAGGCTAATAAAGTTTTGCCAAGAGAATGCACTGATCATAACAAACACCTTCTTTCAACAACACAAGAGAAGACTCTACACATGGACATCACCAGATGGTCATCATCAAAATCAGATTGGTTATATTCTTTGCAGCCAAAGATGGAGAAGTTCTATATAGTCAGCAAAAACAAGACGGAGAGCTGACTATGCCTCAGATCATGAACTCCTTATTGTCAAATTCAGACTTAAATTGAAAAGTGGGGAAAACCACTAGACAATTCAGGTATGACCTAAATCAAATCCCTTATGATTATACGGTGGAAGTGAGAAATAGACTTAAGGGACTAGATCTGAGAGATAGACTGCCTGATGACCNGACGGAGAGCTGACTATGCCTCAGATCATGAACTCCTTATTGTCAAATTCAGACTTAAATTGAAAAGTGGGGAAAACCACTAGACAATTCAGGTATGACCTAAATCAAATCCCTTATGATTATACGGTGGAAGTGAGAAATAGACTTAAGGGACTAGATCTGAGAGATAGACTGCCTGATGACCTATGGAATGAGGTTTGTGACATTGTACAAGAGACAGGGATCAAGACCATCCCCATGGAAAAGAAATGCAAAAAAGCAAAATGGCTATCTGGGGAGGCCTTACAAATAGCTGTGAAAAGAAAAGAAGTGAAAAGCAGAGGAGAAAAGGAAAATTATAAGCATCTTAATGCAGAGTTCCAAACAATAGCAGGGAGAAATATGAAAGCCTTTCGCAGCAATCAATGCAAAGAAATATAGGAAAACAACAGAATAGGAAAGACTAGAGATCTCTTCAAGAAAAATTAGAGATACCAAGGGAATATTTCATGCCAAGATGGGCTCAATAAAGAAAAGAAATTGTATGGATCTAACAGAAGCAGAAGCTATTAAGAGACAGCAAGAATACACAGAAGAACCGTATAAAAAAGATCTTCATGACCAAGATAATCACGATGGTGTGATCACTCACCTAGAGCCAAACATCCTGGAATGTGAAGTCAAGTGGGACTTAGAAAGCATCACTATGAACAAAGCTAGTGGAGGTGATGGAATTCCAGTTGAGCTATTTCAGATCCTGAAGATGATGCAGTGAAAGTGCTGCACTTAATATGCCAGCAAATTTGGAAAACTCAGCAGTGGCCACAGGACTAGAAAAGGTCATTTTTCATTCCAATCCCAAAGAAAGGCAATGGCAAAGAATGTCAAACTACTGCACAGTTGCATTCATCTCAGACAATAGTAAGTAATGCTCAAAATTATCCAAGCCAGGCTTCAGCGATACGTGAACCGTGAACTTCCAGATGCTCAAGTTGGTTTTAATAAAAGTAGAGGAACCAGAGATCAAATTGCCAACATCCACTGGATCATGGAAAAAGCAAGAGAGTTTCAGAAAAACATCTATTTCTGCTTTATTGACTATGCCAAAGCCTTTGACTGTGTGGATCACAATAAACTGTGGAAAATTCTTCATGAGATGGGAATACCAGACCACCTAACCTACCTCTTGAGAAATCTGTATGCAGGTCAGGAAGCAACAGTTAGAACTGGACATGGAACAACAGACTGGTTCCAAATAGGAAAAGGAGTACGTCGAGGCTGTATATTGTCACCCTGCTTATTTAA
>SJYX01018711.1:167241-180597 GCA_006410675.1 Oreotragus oreotragus
CTGGTGTATGGGGATGATCTGGAGGGATGATGTGGGGTGGGAGGTGGGAGGGGGGTACATGTTTGGGAGTTCGTGTAAAAAAATAAATAAATACCAAAAAAAAAAAAAAAGAAAAATAAAAAAAGTTGGCTTAAAGCTCAACATTCAGAAAACTATGATCATGGCATCTGGTCCCTTCACTTAATGGGAAATAGAAGGGGAAACAGTGGAAACAGTGTCAGACTTTATTTTTGGGGGCTCTAAAATCACCACAGATATTTATTGCAGCCATGAAATTAAAAGACGTTTACTCCTTGGAAGGAAAGTTATGACCAACCTAGATAGCATATTCAAAAACAGAGACATTACTTTGCCAACAAAGGTCTATCTAATCAAGGCTATGATTTTTCCAGTAGTCATGTATGGATGTGAGAGTTAGGCTGTAACGAAAGCTGAGCACCGAAGAATTGATGCTTTTGAACTGTGGTGTTGGAGAAGACTCTTGAGAGTCCCTTCAACTGCAAGGAGATTCAACCAGTTCATCCTAAATGAGATCATTCCTGGGTGTTCTTTGGAAAGACTGATGCTAAAGCTGAAACTCCAATACTTTGGCCCCCTCATACGATGAGTTGACTCTTTGGAAAAGACTCTGATGCTGCTGGGAGATATTGATGGCAGAAAGAGAAGGGGACGACAGAGGATGAGATGGCTGGATGGCATCACCAACTCGATGGACATGAGTTTGGGTGAACTCTGGGAGCTGGTGATGGACAGAGATGCCTGGCATGCTGCAATTCATGGGGTTGCAAGAGTCAGACAAGACTGAGTGACTGAACTGAGCTGACTGATGGGAGCAGATGCCATGATCTTATTTTTCTGAATGTTGAAATTACACACATATTACTTCTACAACACACATTATTTCTACAACACACACATTATTTCTACAATGCTCAAATGAAAATAAAGTTTTTTTGAAAAGAATCAGGGATTCCTTTAATCTTGGATTAAAATCCCTCAGAATTAATTGTTATTAAATTGTTAGTCCAACATCTTTACAGTATATATAAAACACCGGGGGAAAATGACAGCAATATTTAAAATATCTTCATTAGAGGTAAAGGTCTGAGACTGAAACACATTATTTGGAAGAATCTAAGCTACTCCATTTTGTTAACAGAAAAACTCCATTTTGTAAGGTTCCAGGAAAAGAGCCTTTGGAAATTCCCTGACCTCACCCCACTACCCACGAGCCAATCGGACCCCAGACCAGAATCTTCTGACTTAATGTTCAGGAACTTGTGGTCTACCTAGCTAATAGGGACCAATCAAAAACCAACACACAACCCTTCGAAAGAAAGTGACCAATTGGATGTCCCCCTACCTAGAAATTCTTTTTTTCATGAACACTCCCTATATAAGCAATGTAACCCAAAAGCCGGGGCTCCTCCCTATAGCCACTGCGTCGGTAACAGTGGGAGCCCCAGCTCGAGCTTGGTAATAAAAACTCTCTTGCTTTTGCATCAGATATCGGCTCCCTGGTGGTCACTGGAGATTTCGCGACTTGGGCATAACAGTTTCAGGAAAGACTAAGTGTAGTATTAATCTGCTGTATGTGGTTTTTCACCCTGTTTTCATAGCATGTAGTTTCCTGAAACAATTGTTTTTTTTTTTTTCTGTAAATTACTTAAGCATAAGGCACTTATTGTTTTTACCTGAGGCTTTATTTGAATGCAAATGAGGCCATTTACTTTTCTACCCTCACTCTCACCAACACCATATCACTTGGCATCCTCTGAAGGAGCAACTAGTTTCTCATTTAGGCCAATAAGAGAATCATCTGAGGAGATTAAACAAGGACAACTTGTCTCCAGAACAAGTGAGGTCACTCACCTGTTACAGAGTGTTGAAAAATCCCCATTTATCAAAGGGAAAGCAGATTTCCCTTGGATCAGGGTATACAGCCCCACCATCATGGCGAATTACCAGTGATGGTCTGAAATCGAGAAGTTTAGCCTATCACATAACAGTCAGCAAATGTGATGCAAGTTTAATATCCTCCAGTGATTGGCAAAATATGAATGCTAGAACTTCCATTGATTGAGGCTCTTCTCAAAGAAAATTGTATAGAAATGAATCCACAGAGAGATCAACTTTCTCATTTTTAAGTTATTTTTCTGACTTAGAAAGCATAATGACAGTGCAATCTTACTTACATCAGTAGATTCCTTTCTCATACCAAGGATAAAGCAGTCTTGTGTTCATTCATGAATTCTCAGGGGGAGTACATAAGTGTGATCACTCATATACTTAGGTGTATGCTCCAAGGCAAAACCATTTGCCACATTTGGCTGTTGGTGATTGGGAGGCAGCCTCGTATAAATGGAATAGACAGCAGCTCCACAGCCTGAGAAGAGGGTTAGGGTGTATGATGGAAGGTAAATGCCTTTCCTCTCAACTGCCAATGTGCTCCTTGGATAGAGTGGGATCTAAATTTTGATTTTGTTGCTTATTTGTAGCTTACTTTGGGCAAGTTTTTGAAATGGCACTTGTCTTTATTTGTCTTACCTTAAAATTAGGCACTGTTTGGAATATCTGTTGAAAAATAATCTCAAAGAAAATTCTGAAGAGGGAGGTTCAAAAGGGAAAAGACAAGTGTACCTATGACTGATTCACGTTTATGTATGGCAGAAACTAACACAGTATTGTAAAGCGATTATCCTTCAATTAAAAGTAAAGTTTAAAAAAAAACTGGGTAATTAACTTAGCTTTCATTGTACTTGTGACAAATACAAATATCATTCCTGTCACATAGAAAACAATAAGTTGCAGTCATATATATGCTTGTTTACAAAGACCTAATTACTATGGTGGATACAAAAGGGTAGTCTTAACAAGTGAAGAAGCCAAAGTAGTAATAGAATTATCCTATCAAAAAGTGATCAAGTAGTGAATGCACTTGTGTGAATACCTAAATGAGAAAACTGAGAACCCCAGAAGATGACTGATTCCTCTTCATTGAGGTTTTTTAGAAAAGTATAAGTAATCTGGTATGTCTTTCTCCTTAAACATTCTATATACTTCTCCCAGAAACTGAGTTGAACAATAATTTTCCTGTAAATAGTTAATAGTACCTAGTCACAAAGATTTTTTAAAATCATTTAGATGACACCTTTGAATCTCTAAGGCATTTTAAATGTTCTTAAATAAAAAAATAGTTGTCTAAATTAATCAGAAACTGTAGGGCATTGAAAAAAAATCACCTGGAAAAGTACCTGTAATCCCTCTATTCAGATTACCAGTTGTATTTTCCTTTCTTTTGCAATTAGATGTTACAAAATGAATATGTGTCAATTACATATTAAAATTATAACATCAATGAAAATTTTATGGTGAACTTAATAATACAAAAATACAATATCATTAATATATTTATATAAAGGTAAAGTTTTATCTTTGAATTTAATTCTAGTTGTTTGTTCTTGTTACTTTGAGTTATATTCTTTGTTTCAGAAATGAAGATATAATATAGAAACATAATGTCTATTATTAAGAAAACAGCAGCAAAATGTATAAGTTTACATAATCAAGTTATAGTAGTAATGGTAATAATTATACTACTTTGAAATATGTATTTTTTTTAAAAAAAGCATCTTTTGGGTAGAAATGGTGGCCAAAGTTTTTATAAAGGGAATTAGTAAAAAAGACATTTGTCAATAAGTGCTTAAATAGCCCAATGGAAAATAACAGAAAGCTATAAGTTTTGAAGTAGAAAGTTTTCAAAAACAGCTGGAAGTTCTGCTTAAGTTAAAGTAATTATTTCAAGTTTATTAAGCCTGTGTTAAGGAGCTAGGAAAAAGGACAAAAAAAAAAAAAAAAAGAATTTCTAGCTTAAAGAGAATTAGGAGTTACACTAGTTTTTATACTTGTACTGAGTATGTGTTAATCAGTCATTACTGACTCTTTGTAAACCAGCGGTCTGTGGCCCTTTAGGCTCCTCTGTTCATGGAATTCTCCAGGCAAGCATACTAGAGTGGGTAGCCATTCTCTTCTCCAGGGGATCTTCCTGACCTGGGGATGGAACCTGAGTCTCCCACATGGCAGGCAGGTTCTTTACCATCTGAGCTACCAGGGAGTGAAAGTCCCTCAGTTGTGTCCAACCCTTTGGGACCCCATGGACTCTGCAGTCCATGGAATTCTCCAGGCCAGAATACTGGAGTGGGTAGCCTTTCCCTGCTCCAGCATATCTTCCTAACCGAGGGATCTAATCCAGGTCTCTCACATTGCAGGCATATTTTTTACCAGCTGAGCCACAAGGGAAGCCCTAAAATACTGGAATGGGTAGCCTATCCCTTCTCCAGGGAATCTTCACAATCCAGGAATTGAACCAGGGCCTCCTTCAGTGCAGGCAGATTCTTTACCAACTGAGCTACCAGGGAAGCCCCATACTTATACTAGTAACAGTATACTGGTTAGAAGGTGAGAGCCATAGTTTTTTGTTCAAATTGCTTCTAAGTCACTCTGTGCCTGTATGCTTATCTGATTAGTTAGGTAGGGCTCAGAAGTAAGAGGTTGCAAAGCATTATGCTGAGCAAAGTGGGCTTCTTCTGGGTCTCTAACCTTTTCTCTATGGAGATTCTGGCTGAATTCAATGAAGTATTATTTGCAAGGCTAGATCAGCTAGCAAAGAGAAAGTTGAGGTTTCCCTGAAAGTAAAGTGAAAGTGAAGTCGCTCAGTCGTGTCTGACTGTTTGTGACACCATGGACTGTAGCCTTCCAGGCTCTGAGGAGCCTCTCAGTCCATGGAATTTTCCAGGTAAGAGTACCAGAGTGGGTTGCCATTTCCTTCTCCAAGGGATCTTCCCAACCCAGCAATCGAACCCGGGTCTCCTGCACTGCAGGCAGACGCTTTACCATCTGAGTTTCTCTAGTTCCCCCAATAGAGAAAATTACTATGGCCTGAGTGCTTGGGCATACAGGGTGGTTTATATTCTAGTGGAGGGACATTGACTCCCCTTATTCTTCATTATTTGGAGCAAGGGTGAGAAAGTAGTTTGTGAACAGGGAAAACAAAGGGAGCTTGGTCTCAGGCAGTCTAGAGTTTTTAATGCCAGCTATTAACAGAGTAGTCTAGGAGTACCAGCTGCACACCACCTGGAGAGCTTGGTGCTCATGGGATGTCAAACCCTCTCCTGTCAAGGAACAGCAACAACTTGTCCCATGAGAAACTAAAATTGAGCACAGCACCATGTGATGAGAGAAGGTGGAACTGGGATAAGAAACTCTGAACTCTTTCAACTGGTTCACTAACCAGGACATTCAGAGTGAACTTCCAAGGATGTTTCTGGGTAAATCTATTCATATCATCACAAAATGAATATAAGCAGGCATTTAAGTCAAGCCAATTCCTCAGTGGAAAAAATTCATAATAGGACAGCCTTCTTCCTTTGAAGTTTATTCAGAACAATTAGACTAAGACAGCCCTTTGAAGACATGATTGTTTCTGTGGGAAGTTATAAATCAAGATGAAATTTTAAGCTTTTGTTTCATCTATGTTTTGAAAACTCAGAAGCAATAAATATCCAATAAATAAACAGAAGGCTTAGAGGGTATTTTGAATATTCAGAATATTTGAATAGAAATAAATATGAAATAATGTCAGAAATAGTCAAAAGGCTACTGAAGTAGACAGAGTAGACAGGGCTTAGCTTTTGAACTGTGAGGTTGGAGAAGACTCTTGAGAGTCCCTTGGACTGCAAGGAAATCCAACCAGTCCATCCTAAAGGAAATCAGTCCTGAATATTCTTTGGAAGGACTGATGTTGAAGCTGAAACTCCAATATTTTGGCCACCTGGTGTGAAGAACTGACTCATTTGAAAAAACGCTGATGCTGGGCAAGATCGAAGGCCGGAGGAGAAGGGGACAATGGAAGATGAGACAGTTAGATGGCATCATGGACTTGAAGGACATGAGTTTAAGGAAGCTCCGGGAGTAGGTGATGGACAAGAGGCCTGGCGAGCTTCAGTCCATGGTGTCACAAAGAACTGGACACAACTGAGTGACTGAACTGAACTGAAATGAGTTTTGGTCAAGTCTGGCAAGGCATGGCTGCACACCACAGGTTACTTCAAGTGAACTACAATGAGAGAGAGTACATATAACAATTAGGGGAGTGAAATATGTGAAACAGCTTCAGCCTTCATTGGTTTAAGGTATCAAATTAATAGTGATACTTGCAGCTTTCTACACCAGAGCTGGCTACCAGAAGGAAGTAAATGACCTCACTCTTGTTCTTCTTAAAGGTGATAATGGAAATGATGTAAAGGAAGACAATAAAGTTGAATTTTTGAACTTGTCAGTTATGATTTAACTTGAGTCCTGGTTTCTTTATTTGTAAAGCCATGATAATTTTCATCCTAACTTAAAGGTTCAAGTGAAAATCTAGGGTAGAACAACATATGTGAATATACACTGAAAAGTATACATTTCTCTTGTTTTAATTATTGCTAGATAGAATTTTGTCTATTGTCAGACCTTAAAAATAATTACATATAGTCTTATAATACCTCTAGAAAAACTTTTCTGTTTTTCCTGATAAAACTTTTAGAAGTATTAGTTGATTTGAGTAAGACTAATATATTGAGAATCATCATTTTTCCATATTAGCCATCAATATCCTAATGCATTTGTGTACCAAGCAAGTTCACTTACATGATCTCTTATATGGTCATGATATCCTTGAATTACATACTATTTTGTCTTTAGAAATCTTTTTTATTGTTGTTTTTATTTCTACTAGGCAGTCATTCACACTGCACCATCATTTTCATCCTTAAAAATCTACTAAAAATGAGCTCTTTCTGTCCTATGAGAAGATGTTATTTAGTAAAAATAAAAGTGAAAATTGATTTCCAATTTTATTCTGGTTTAACTGGATCAGCAGGAATTATTCATTGAAAGGCAGATGCTTTCAATGTGCCTTTTCAGTATGACTTCTCGGGGGGCTTGTTCCTTCAAGGATAAAAATTTCATATTTTATTTAAGATAATTGAACATCAGATCCATTCACTTATCCATGCATTCCATAAGTATTGTCACCTGCCACGTATAATTCTTTGTTCTTGCTTATAGAATGAAATAATTTTCAAAACAGTGGCTTCAAGATTTCTTTCTACAACTTTTGACCTCTGAAAACTTACCTAAACTCTCAACTAAAATGTGTATATATAAAACCTTTTTTGAGATGATTTTATTTGGGGGACTTATTTGTTACATTAGCCATCAATATCCTAATGCATTTCCGTACCAAGCAAGAAAAAATTGGTGCACTGAAGGATGGATGAGTAACTTCACACAGCTGGAATAGTTCAGTACAGTGTAACTAAAGGTAACAGGATAGCCTTTTTCTTTTTTTTTTAATTAGAGGATAATTGTTTTAAATATTGTTGGTTTCTTCTCTACAATCATGTAAATCAGTCACAACTATATATATACCTCCTCCCTCCTGAGCCTGCCTCCCACCCACCTCCAGCATCCTGCTCCTCAAGGTCATCACAGAGAGCCAGGTAGGCTCCCTGCATCAGGATAGCAGTTTTAAAGAAGTATATCAGAAATAAAGAAAGTAGATTATGGCAATTTTATTTAAAATTTCCATTTATCTCTATAATATTTAATATGCTAATGCATATATGAAATATACTTAATTAAAAGCCATTAAGGATGTGGGTTCTTGTGTTTAATGGCCTTAATTTGAATTCTGGCTTGACCGTTTACTAGTTGTGTATCTTTAGGCATGATATGTACTTGCACTGAGTTTAACACTGTTATTACTATGCATCTTATAATTGACATTGTCTTAAAACTGATGTCAGCTGGAGAATAGTCATGTTATAACTATCACTGCCTGTAATAAATATCCAGCTTGAAAATTTGTAGAATGGATGACAGAGGCATGGAAGATAATCTAATGACATCCCTGGGATATTCTTTTTATCCTCAGGATTGGCTTGGTCTAGGGGCAGGTTTCATGGAGTTGGCGAATGAAGCATGTAGAATAACCATCTCAGGGTGGTGTTTTTCTAAAGTTAGCTTAACAGCTTAACAGCATACCAAGAGTGGCTTATGAATAGTTCACAAATGTTTTAAAGAAATGTTGCAAACTCTTATGATGAAAGGATATTATTATTGATATTATCAATGAATCTTCATGGAAAAAGTGATTAATGATTAGATTCTCAATGCATTTTAGGAATACCTGAACTAGTTACTTATATTTTTACTTAGCTATGAACAGTGGTGGGGCTTGCCAGGTGGCACTAGTGTTAAAGAACCCGCTTGCCAAAGCAGGAGGTGTAAGAGATGCTGGTTCGATCCCTGGGTGGAGAAGATCCTCCGAAGGAGGACATGGCAACACACTCCAGTATTCTTGCTTGGACAATCCCATGGACAGAAGGGCCTGGCAGGCTACAGTCTGCCAGGCTATAGTCTACAGACAGGGTTACAAAGAGTTAGACACAACTGAGGCGACTTATTACCCATATACACTGATAACGGTTGATTAATAAAATCTGTCTAATCCATCTAAACGGCTCTGAATGATAAGAAGGAATTGTCAGATTAATCAGCATTTTCTCTTTTTTCTTTAATCTTAGTATCTATTTTTTCATGAAAATAGTAATAATCCATTTCTAAGAAAAATGATTAAATTAATGCATGAAAAACAACCTAAGAGAGTTTCCTAAAATATGTTATTGTTTAGTCATCACTTCGTGGGAAATAGATGGAGAAACAGTGGAAATAGTGTCAGACTTTATTTTTCTGGGCTCCAAAATCACTGCAGATGGTGAGTGCAGCCAAGAAATTAAAAGACGCTTACTCCTTGAAAGAAAAGTTATGACCAACCTAGACAGCATATTCAAAAGCAGAGACATTACTTTGCTGACTAAGGTCCATCTAGTTAAGGCTATGGTTTTTCCAGTAGTCATGTATGGATGTGAGAGTTGGATTGTAAAGAAGGCTGAGCACCGAAGAATCTATGCTTTTGAACTGTGGTGTTTGAGAAGACTCTTGAGAGTCCCTTGGACTGCAAGGAGATCCAACCAGTCTATTCTGAAGGAGATTAACCCTGGGATTTCTTTGGAAGGAATGATGCTAAAGCTGAAACTCCAGTACTTTGGCCACCTCATGAGAAGAGTTGATTCATTGGGAAAGACTCTGATGCTGGGAGGGATTGGGGGCAGGAGGAGAAGGGGACGACCAAGGATGAGATGGCTGGATGGCATCACTGACTTGATGGTCACGAGTCTGAGTGAACTCCGGGAGTTGGTGATGGACAGGGAGGCCTGGTGTGCTGCAATTCATGGGGTCACAAAGAGTCGGACACGACTGAGTGACTGAACTGAACTGAACTGAGTGTCAGCAGAAAACTATGGACATAGACAAGAAATAATCTGATGATATACATTATTATAAAATATTCCTTGCTTTGTGCATTCTTACTAAGTTGTTCAGTTGTGTCCAAGTCTTGGTGACACTATGGACTGTAGCCTGCCAGGCTCCTCTGCCTGTGGGATTCTCCAGGCAAGAATACTAGAGTGGGTTGCCGTGCACTCATCCAGCGCTCATTACTTTTGTTCCCCCACCTCCCCTCCAAGCATACTGCAGCTTGCAGGATCCTACTTCCCCAACAAAGGATTGAAATAATAGAACTGCAGAGTCTAAACCACAGTCCTCCAGGGAATGCCCAACTTAGGGTTTACAAAAAAATAATTATAATAATAAGAAACTATTAATAACCCAAATTAAAAGTGCTCCACTCTGAGTGAGCATTTGGAAAAGTTAAAGGTATGACTATTTAAATCAATGTGAAGGCAGAAAATGATGCAGTCTTGATTATGTGCAGGAAAAGAAAGATCAACATGGAGCAGAAAGAAAGAAAAGGGGAAAAAAAACAAAACAAAACATGGAGCAGAGTAAGTTTATTCTACCTGCTGAAAGAGTTCTGATATATATTTTTTAAATGTATCTCCTGGTCTAGCCATGAGTGGTAATAACCACCAGCTGCAATGCTCTTCCCCTGAGATCCTATTAGTTCTTTTGTGCTTGACCTTCCCTGATGTGGCAGTTTTATTGCCCAGCTCTTCTGGGAAACTTGGTGCATTCGTGAAGCAGATGATATCCTCAAGTCCCACAACTATTTTGTTCAAAGACAGTGCTTTGTTGCCACTGTCCCACCCATTAGCCCTTACCCATTATGGGTTTGTGAAAAAAAGTCATATGCAGCTCCAGTTCAGTTTATAAGTGCCAGCTGGTCTTTCTAGAAACTGAAATGGAGAAGGAGAGGAGGGGAAGCTTGTCACATCTCTCTAGGAGTACTATTTAAGTTTTATTTTTGAATGACCAAGATAGCTGTCACCGACACCACTATTTTCAGTTTGCTACATTTTTCTTCCCTTTAAATGAGAGTGCCTATTATTTTAAGGCCAATCAATTTTCTTATATTTACAGGCTTATATAATAAATCAAATAAGCTTTCAGATTGAGGAAATATGGATACCACTAAATATTCATTGGGAGTGAATGCAGCAGTATGTCTCTTTTAATGTGGTCTTCTGGGTTTAGTTTTGTGACTTATTTAGCTAAATTCAATTGAACCTAATTGATTTAGCAAAGCCAGGCATAAAATATAGAGAAATGGAATGCCTATGAGAGAACAAGGCAGTTATGAATTCATATATAGAGACAGATATAAGAATTATAAATAAGGCCCAGGATATAGAACATAAATCTTAAGGAGATAAACATGGAAGGGTTTGTGATAGTTTTGCTCAATCATTCTATCCTCATTTCTCTAAAGATATTTAACTTGTGCATCTCAGCAGCAGATTAATTTTTACCCCCCTCCCATATGCTGTCCATAATTGCATTGTTTTGCTTATAAAAGCAGAGATAATATTTCATGATGCTTATCTGAAGCCATGGGCTTCTTTGTTCAGTATCATTCAAACATTGATTCTATTCCCAGGACCAGAATTCTTTAATTTATTCACTTATTCAAAAATATATTTTACTTTTGTACTATTTACTAGATACAGATTGAATCTGACCAAATGTGGGGAAAGAGAATAAAAGGGAACAAGCCTAATCTGAGAAATCCTGGATTGAACAACTGACCCTACTATCTGAAATAATAAACAAAAGATGTAAAGCAAATTTGAGGCAGAGGTGACAGTGATTATGATTTCTGTTTTGAATATGATGGTTTTGAATCTCTTGATCATATTAGTGAAAATAACAATTATGTAATTGGATACATGGGTGAGAGTCTCAGAGAAACCATTTGACCTGGAGATAAATTTTTGAAAGATATAGCTTTGAAAAAACATAACTTACCTGGACAGCTTGTGAGCATAAAACAAAGACATTGTTTTCTGTGAGTAATATTAACTATTCATTGTCACTTATTTTTTAACCAGTTTTATTGAAGAATTGGGCTTCCCTTGTGGCTCAGATGGTAAAGTGTCTGCCTACAGTATGGGAGACCCGGGTTCGATCCCTGGGCCGGGAAGTTCCCCTGGAGAAGGAAATGGCAACCCACTCCAGTATTCTTGCCTGGAAAATCCCATGGACAGAGGAGCCCTGTAGGCTACAGTCCATAGGGTTGCAAAGAGTCGGACATGACTGAGCGACTTCACTAAACTTCATTGAGGAATTATCCTGGAGAAGGAAATGGCAATGCGCTCTATTATTCTTGCCTGGAGAACCCCATGAACAGAAGACCATGGTGTCTCCATAGGGTTGCAGAGTTGGAGATGACTTAGCAGGTAAACAATTAAAGAATTATATACCTAAAAGAGATATATAAATCTGTTAATTTGAAAAATGTCTATAGTTGTATAAATACCATAGTAATCAATGTATAGAAGATTTTCCATCTCTTCAAAAATATTCTTTGTGTTTCTTTGTAGTCAGTTCTCTCCCCTAACACCCTTCTCTGATAACCTCTAAACATTTTCCTGTCTCTTGAATTTTTAACTTTTACAGATGTTATAAATAGAATCATATACTATATAACATATAGAGTGCCGTCTTTCACTCAGGGTAATGCATTTATTTATTAATGTTGTGTGTATCATTCACTCTTTCTTAGTTCTGAGTATGTTTGTGTAGATAAACAATATTTTATTTGCTCACTCAAAATTTGGTGGACATTGGTGCTGCTTTCTATGTTGGGGGATGATGAGTACAACTTCTGTGAACATTCAAATATAGATCTTTGTGACGATATGTTTTTGGTTCTCTTGGATGAACACCTAAGAACAAGATTGTTGGATCACATAGTTAGTATATGTTTTAACCTTTTAAGAAACTGCCAAAGTTTTCCAAACTGACATTTGTGACATTTTATTTATTTATTAAATTTTACTTTATTTCACTTTACAATACTGTATTGGTTTTGCCATACATTGACATGAATCCACCACAGGTGTACATGAGTTCCCAATCCTGAACCCCCCTCTCACCTCCCTCACCTTACCATCTCTCTGGGTCATCCCAGTGCACCAGCCCCAAGCATCCTGTATCCTGCATCGAACCTAGACTGGTGATTCGTTTCTTACATGATATTATACATGTTTCAATGCCATTCTCCCAAATCATCCCACCCTCTCCCTCTCCCACAGAGTCCAAAAGTCTGTTCTATACATCTGTGTCTCATTTGCTGTCTCGCATACAAGGTTATCATTACCATCTTTCTAAATTCCATATATATGTGTTAGTATACTGTATTGGTGTTTTTCTTTCTGACTTACTTCTCTCTGTATAATAGGCTCCAGTTTTATCCACCTCGTTAGAACTGATTTAAATGTATTCTTTTCAATGGCTGAGTAATACTCCACTGTGTATATGTACCACTGCTTTCTTATCCATTCATCTGCTGATGGACATCTAGGTTGCTTCCATGTCCTGGCTATTATAAACAGTGCTGCGATGAACATTGGGGTACAGTGTCTCTTTCAATTCTGGTTTCCTCGGTGTGTATGCCCACCAGTGGGATTGCTGGGTCATAAGACAGTTCTATTTGCAATTTTTTAAGGAATCTCCACACTATTCTTCATAGTGGCTGTACTAGTTTGCATTCCCACCAACAGTGTAAGAGGGTTCCCTTTTCTCCACATCCTCTCCAGCATTTATTGCTTATAGACTTTGGATAGCAGCCATTGTGACTGGTGTGAAATAGTACCTCATTGTGGTCTTGATTTGCATTTCTCTGATAATGAGTGATGTTAAGCATCTTTTCATGTGTTTGATAGCCATCTGTATGTCTTCTTTGGAGAAATGTCTAGTTATTTGGCCCTTTTTTTTTGTTTTTTTTTTTTT
>SJYX01018711.1:195337-213239 GCA_006410675.1 Oreotragus oreotragus
GAGTCCGTGATGCCATCCAGCCATCTCATCCTCGGTCATCCTCTTCTCCTCCTGCCCCCAATCCCTCCCAGCATCAGAGTCTTTTCCAATGAGTCAACTCTTCTCATGAGGTGGCCAAAGTACTTGAGTTTCAGCTTTAGCATCATTCCTTCCAAAGAAATCCCAGGGTTGATCTCCTTCAGAATGGACTGGTTCGATCTCCTTGCAGTCCAAGGGACTCTCAAGAGTCTTCTCCAACACCACAGTTCAAAAGCATCAATTCTTCAGTGCTCTGCCTTCTTCACAGTCCAACTCTCACATCCATACATGACCACAGGAAAAACCATAGCCTTGACTAGACGGACCTTAGTCGGCAAAATAATGTCTCTGCTTTTGAATATGCTATCTATGTTCGTCATAACTTTTCTTCCAAGGTGTGTCTTTTAATTTCATGGCTGCAGACACCATCTGCAGTCACCATCTGCAGTCACCATCTGCAGTGATTTTGGAGCCTCCCAAAAATAAAATCTGACACTGTTTCCACTGTTTCCCCATCTATTTCCCATGAAGTGATGGGACTGGATGCCATGATCTTCGTTTTCTGAATGTTGAGCTTTAATTCCATTAGTTAAATAAAATCTCAATAAACAATAGTATAGCTAGATCAGAAACGGATGGATTGCTTATATGATTAATCACATCTTACAGTTGGAAAAATCAAAGGTTGAAGAACCTTATTTTAATTTTTAATTTTCTGAAAGCTGAGGAACTTTTGATGAAGTCCTAAAATCATACTCATCTATGTAATAAAGGCTCATTAATGGAAGAAGGGCTTAAATTTATGGCTCCTTCTTAGTTCAGTGTTTATTTTGAGAGAGTCTTTTGCATCTGTCAAGGGATCTGGAAGCTGAAGAAGTGATTGATGAGGCCATGGAGACATATCTGTCCTTTATTTTTTCCTTCAATTAATAGACTTTGTTTCTTAGAGCAGTTTATGCTTACAGAAAAATGGAACAGAAAGATCAGAGGACTCCCATATACTCCCTCTTCCAAGTCCACATTTTCTCCAATTAGCACCTTTCATCGGGGTGGTGCATTTGTCACAATTGAAGAACCCATATTGATACATTATTATTAACCAAAGTCCACAGTGTACATTGGGGTTCACTCTTTGTGTTACATCAGTTCAGTTCAGTTCAGCTCAATGTTTCAGTCGTGTCCGACCCTTTGTGACCTGATGTTTAACAAATACTAGTCATGTATGCATGATAATACTATCATACATGATAATTTCCCCAGGTCCAAGTTTTCAAACCTCCCCCACCTCTGAATCCTGGTACCCACTGACCTTTCTCTGTCTCCACAGCTTTACCAGATTTCCAGTTAATGACCACTGATTAATTTATATAAGTGAAATCAGTACATTAAGGTCTCTTGTCTTACTGGATTTTTCACCCATTATGTTTATGGACTGCTGCATTGTCTATAATTTGTTCATTTTCAATTCTGTAAAGTAATTCACTGTATGATAATATTTATGCTACTGCTTATAAGTTTTACCATCAATGGAAGTAAATTTTCACAGTTTGGCTGTTATGAATTATGCTACTGTTAGTATTTAAGTTCATGATTTTGTATACATTTTTGTTGGGCATACTCCTAGGAATAATAATGTTATATTATCTGGTGTATCTGTGTTCAGGTTTTACAGTTAATGCCAATGAGATTTCCAAAGACCTTGTACTCCCGTTATGACCCAGCTGGCAGGTATGAGAGTATCTGTTGCTGTACACCCTCAGCAACAATCAATATTAATCAGGTGTTTAAATTTTGAATGTGCAAGTAGGTATGTAGTGTTGCCTCACAGTCTTAATTTGACTTTCTCTGGAAATTAGTAAGATTTTACACTTGTTCATCCATTAATGTTGCTGGTGCTGTTCAGGTGCTGTCAGGTCCAACTCTTTGAGACCCCATGGACTGCAGCATGGCAGGCTCGTCTGTCCTTTGTTGTCTTCTAGAGATTGCCCAAATTCATATCTGTTGAGTTGGTACAGCTATCTAACCATCTCATCTTCTCCCACCCCCTTCTTCTGTTGCCTTCAATCTTTACCAGCATCAGAGTCTTTTCCAATGAATTGACTCTTTGTATGTAGTGCCCAAATATTGGAGCTTCAGCTTCAGAATCAGTCCCCCCAATGAATACACAGGGTTGATTTACTAAGGAATATGTGAATATCCTCTTTGATGAAATGACTGTCCAACGGCTTTTGTCCTTTTCTAAGCTTGACTTGTATTTTTTTTTTTTTTNAACCTCCCCCACCTCTGAATCCTGGTACCCACTGACCTTTCTCTGTCTCCACAGCTTTACCAGATTTCCAGTTAATGACCACTGATTAATTTATATAAGTGAAATCAGTACATTAAGGTCTCTTGTCTTACTGGATTTTTCACCCATTATGTTTATGGACTGCTGCATTGTCTATAATTTGTTCATTTTCAATTCTGTAAAGTAATTCACTGTATGATAATATTTATGCTACTGCTTATAAGTTTTACCATCAATGGAAGTAAATTTTCACAGTTTGGCTGTTATGAATTATGCTACTGTTAGTATTTAAGTTCATGATTTTGTATACATTTTTGTTGGGCATACTCCTAGGAATAATAATGTTATATTATCTGGTGTATCTGTGTTCAGGTTTTACAGTTAATGCCAATGAGATTTCCAAAGACCTTGTACTCCCGTTATGACCCAGCTGGCAGGTATGAGAGTATCTGTTGCTGTACACCCTCAGCAACAATCAATATTAATCAGGTGTTTAAATTTTGAATGTGCAAGTAGGTATGTATTGTTGCCTCACAGTCTTAATTTGACTTTCTCTGGAAATTAGTAAGATTTTACACTTGTTCATCCATTAATGTTGCTGGTGCTGTTCAGGTGCTGTCAGGTCCAACTCTTTGAGACCCCATGGACTGCAGCATGGCAGGCTCGTCTGTCCTTTGTTGTCTTCTAGAGATTGCCCAAATTCATATCTGTTGAGTTGGTACAGCTATCTAACCATCTCATCTTCTCCCACCCCCTTCTTCTGTTGCCTTCAATCTTTACCAGCATCAGAGTCTTTTCCAATGAATTGACTCTTTGTATGTAGTGCCCAAATATTGGAGCTTCAGCTTCAGAATCAGTCCCCCCAATGAATACACAGGGTTGATTTACTAAGGAATATGTGAATATCCTCTTTGATGAAATGACTGTCCAACGGCTTTTGTCCTTTTCTAAGCTTGACTTGTATTTTTTTTTTTTTTTAGTATTTATGGAATAATTCTACATATTCTGAGATTAGATTTTTGATGATCAAATAGGCAAACATTAGATCTAACTATCTGTCTTGCACTTCACATGTTAACAGAAGCTATTAATATAAACAATTTCTTAATTTAAATACTGTATAATTTCTTAACTGTTAGAAATTTTTACCCTATTCAAGAAATCATACTCTATTTCAAGTTCATGAAAAATTTCCATTCAGTTATCTGCTAGAAGCTTTATTAAGATTTTCTCTTTGGAGTAAAATCCTCCACTTTGTCCCTCCACATAGACTGATTTTATTATAAGAGTGCAGTTCACCTCAGTTGGAAATGAGATGATGATATAATCCACACAACAGGGTTATATTCCCTGGGAATATATCAGATGAACCATTAATACTGTCAGTTAATCAGTTTCTTTTAATGTTTGTTTTCTTTCTTTTCAAGACAGTTTTAAAACTATATTTACCTGTGTAGAGCTTCCCTAGTGACTTAGCTGGTTAAGAACCTGCCTGCCACTGCAAGAGATGCAAGATATGTGGGTTTGATCCCTGGGTTGGGAAGACATCCTGGAGAAGGAAATGGCAACCCTCACCTTCTTAAAGAATACTATTAACATGCCTTTTGTAGTTTATAAATAACTTAGTATCTACCAATCTAGTAATTGAAAATCAGCAGGTCAGCTAGTTCATTTCAGTTGCTCAGTCGTGTCTGACTCTTTGTGATCCTATGGAATGCAGCAGCCCAGGTTTCCCTGTCCATCACCAACATTTTCCAAAGAGTCAGTTATTTGCATCAGGTGGCCAAAGTATTGAAGTTTCAGCTTCAGCATCAGTCCTTCCAATGAATATTCAGGACTGATTTCCTTTAGAATGGACTTGGATCTCCTTGCAGTCCAAGGGACTCTCAAGAGTCTTCTCCAATACCACAGTTCAAAAGCATCAATTCTTTGGCATTAAGCTTTTTTCACAGTCCAACTCTCACATCCATACATGACTACCGGAAAAGCCATAACCTTGACTAGATGGACCTTTGTTGGCAAAGTCATGTCTCTGCTTTTTAATACACTGTCTAGGTTGGTCATAAATTTTCTCTCAAGGAACAAGTGTCTTTTAATTTCATGGCTGCAGTCACCATCTGCAGTGATTTTGGAGCCCAGAAAAATAAATTCTGTCATGTTTATATTGTTACCCCATCTATTTGCCATGAGGTGATGGGACCAGATGCCATGATCTAAGTTTTCTGAATTGAGTTTTAAGCCAACTTTTTTACTCTCCTCTTTCACTGTCATCAAGAGATTCGTTAGTTCTTCACTTTCTTCCATAATTGTAGTATCATCTGCATATCTGAAGTTATTGATATTTCTGCCAGCAATCTTGATTCCAGCTTGTGCTTCATACAGCCTGACATTTCACATGATGTACTCTGCATATAAGTTAAATAAACAGGGTGACAATATACAGCCTTGATGTACTCCTTACCCAATATGGAACCAGCCTGTTGTCTGATAAATCAACAGAAAATAGTCTCTTATTCTTAAACAGAAGCTTATCACTAAGACCTTCTTGTTCATTTGATTATTTTTTGGATTAACTTCTTAGCTTTTCCTCTTGATCTTATGACCTGATTCTTCTCCTCTCCTTCTCTAGGGGATATAGCTCTGTCTTTACTATCATTATACCTAACTCCTTGAAAATTAGGTATTGCCTTTTTCATTCCTTTGTTATCAAACTTCAGCCAAAAACATTTAAGAGGAGCCTGGCAGGGGTCACAAAGAGTTGAAGAGTTGGACATGACTGAATGACTTCACTTTCACTTTCACTTTTCCAGGTGGCACTAGTGATAAAGGACCTAGCAGCCAGTGCAGGAAACATAAGAAACTAGGATTTGATCCCTGAGTTGGGAAGATCCCCTAGAGAGGAATATGGCAACCCACTGCAGTATTCTTGCCTGGAGAACCCCCATGGACAAAGGAGTCTGGCAGGTTACAGTTCATAGGGCTGCAAAGAGTCAGACATGACTGCAGCAACTTAGCACATACTTATTTTTTGCTAAAATTTACATATGACTTGCATTCCATCTGAACCGAGGAACATTTGATGTTAAAAAAAGAAAATTATTTTGAGTTCCACATTCACATTTTAATATGTTTACCTGATATATTTCTGCTGCTGCTAAGTTGCTTCAGTCGTGTCCAACTCTGTGCGACCCCATAGACGGCAGCCCACCAGGCTCCCCCGTCCCTGGGATTCTCCAGGCAAGAACACTGGAGTAGGTTGCCATTTCCTTCTCCAATGCATGAAAGTGAAAAGTGAAAGGGAAGTTGCTCAGTCGTGTCCGACTCTTCGCGACCCCAATTTACCTGATATATTTCTGCTGCTGCTAAGTTGCTTCAGTCGTGTCCAACTCTGTGCGACCCCATAGACGGCAGCCCACCAGGCTCCCCCGTCCCTGGGATTCTCCAGGCAAGAACACTGGAGTAGGTTGCCATTTCCTTCTCCAATGCATGAAAGTGAAAAGTGAAAGGGAAGTTGCTCAGTCGTGTCCGACTCTTCGCGACCCCATGGACTGCAGCCTACCAGGCTCCTCTGCCCATGGGATTTTCCACCAAGAGTACTCTGTGAATGATCAAAAGTCACACTAAAGTAGTAAAATATAAAACAGAACTTATTTTCTCTCATCAAGAAATTATTCATCATTTTCCTATCTTTGTATTTCCAAGTGGCGTTGACAGTCACTCAAATATCTCAACTAAAATGTTCCAGCTGGACATTGCTTCTCATCTGACATTCTCCATAACTTTCTGTGATTCTGCACCTGAACTACTTCTGACAGCAACTATTTTCTATTCCCAAAGCAACTAATCTCTTCAGATTATACATATGTCTCAGGTTTTGAGGTAATAATTTTTAATATTACAATTCAAATTTTATTTGTATTTGGTTCAAAGTATAAATCTGTTGTGTACTTCATTTCAATTATTTGGCCATGAAATATCTGCTGATTTTTAGTTGATTGACAGTCACTTCACNGTCTCAGGTTTTGAGGTAATAATTTTTAATATTACAATTCAAATTTTATTTGTATTTGGTTCAAAGTATAAATCTGTTGTGTACTTCATTTCAATTATTTGGCCATGAAATATCTGCTGATTTTTAGTTGATTGACAGTCACTTCACACATTCTCCTTCACTACTTCCTTTCCTCTAGGAAAACCAGGAAGGGAATCATAGCAATGTCTCTATGAATTCACGTGAAATAAGCAGTCATATACTGTTTTGTAATTATCTAATACAATTTTATAAGTGATCAATAAAGATGGAATATTCCTTGAATCATAGTCCTTAATCACAAGAGAGATAATAGAATACAACTCAAGAATTATGTCACCACGAATGCTGCACATTTACTCTTCTCTAAAAGAAATGGATGAACTAGAAAGCCTATGTGAATATAAAAATTACTCTGCCATTTAAAGATATTAAAATGCCAAAAAAATGGGTAATGTATTTAGCTGTGCATTTCTCTTAGAAAAAGAAAGCCTCTAAAGAACTATTGTTTTATTGTTTCTAAGTGCACTAAATTTAAATATAGTTTATATTTTATAGTCAAATTTCGGTAACTGATGGTACTTTCTACACAATGAATAGAGCAAACATGTAAAAGTTCCTCTTATAAAATCCAAACAACATTTGATCAAAGTTCTTTTGTGTGGCTTCCCTGGTGGCTCAATGGTAAAGAATGCACCTGCCAGTGTAGGAGATTTGGGTTCCGTCCCTGGCCCAGAAAGATAGGACACACCACAGAGCAACTAAGGCCAGGTGCCACAACTACTGAGCCTGTGCTCTGGAGCCCAGGAGCTGCAACTCCTGAGCCCATGCACCACACCTAATGAAGCTTGCGCACCCTAGAGCCTGCACTCCACACCAAAATGAGCGGCCCACACACTGCAATGAAGAGCAGCCCACACTCACCACAACTAGAGAAAGCCCACGTACAGCAATGAAGACCCAACACAGCCAAAAATAAATAAATAGAATTATAAAAGAAAGATAGTCTACTCTTATAAAAATTACATCGAGGAAAAACTCTTGATTTTAATACATTGTACTAATATGTTTGATTGAATTGTCATAGAAATTATTACATTGCTTTTTATCATGAATGATCAGAAAATGTTGTTCAAAAGGTACAAACATGCTTTCTTACCTGTTATTGCAACTGTAAGCAGATAGATTTTCTAAGGAGATATGCAAAATATATAAGGCTTTTGAAGTTAAGTTTATTTTTTAGCTACCTGTAATTACTTGTATCCTGTGCTTGTAAAGTCACAGATGTTTTTGCTAAGTAAATAATAATGCTGCCTTTTGAAATTTAGTGCATAGTTACTTTGTTGAAATATTCTTGACAAGGAAATTTCAAAGTCAGAAAAATCAGAAAGCAGGAGCAATAAATGCAAAACCAAGTATTTTAGACTGGGGAATTTCTTTCTTTCTCTTTGAATTACATTACTTAAAATATACAGCGCTGTTGCTGCTTCGCTTCAGTCATGTCCAACTCTGTGCAGCTCCATAGATGGCAGCCCACCAGGCTCCCCGGTCCCTGGGATTCTCCAGGTAAGAATACTGAAGTGGGTTGCCATTTCCTTCTCCAATGCATTAAAGTGAAAAGTGAAAGTGAAGTTGCTCAGTCCTGTCTGATTCTCAGCGACCCCATGGACTGCAGCCTACCAAGCTACTCCGTCCACAGGATTTTCCAGGCAAAAGTACTGGAGTAGGGTGCCATTGCCTTCTCTGAAAATATATATTGGGTAGTGATTATAAGGACTTCCCAGGTGGCACTAGTGGTAAAGAACCTGCCTGCCAATGCAGGAAATGTAAGAGACTCGGGTTCAGTCCCTGGGTCAAAAAGGTCCCCTGGAGGAGGGCATGGAAACCCACTCCAGTATTCTTGCCTGGAGAATTCCATGGGCAGAGGAGCCTGGTGGACTACGGTCTATAAGGCCACAAACTGTGATTATAAGCAGAAAGACTGGAATAAGGTATCAGTTCAAGTCCTTGCTCATTTACTTATCTGTTGTCTGACATATTATTAAATTCTCTAAAGCTCAGCTTTTTTTCCATCTATAAAATGAGGAAAATGTAGAACCAACCTCACAGCAGTGTTGTGAATATTAAAAAATTATAAATTAGCTATCAGTAAAACATGCATCATAAATATTAGTCATCATACTTATTATTGAATGTTTATCATTACATATACTATGGAATCTTCATCCTGGTTATTTTCAGGATTGAAAATCTCGAAGAGCTAGAGGTATACCTTAATCAAAGTATTATTAATATTTAAAATAATACAAACTTATTTAGATGTTCACTTCAGTCTTTCTAGAAGAGGTATCTAGAAATAGAAATACCTAAATTCACTTTCAAGCTTCCCAGGTGGCTCAGTGATAAATAATTCACCTCCCAATGCAGGAGATATGGGTTCAATTACTGGGTCGGGAAGACCTTTTGGAGAAGGAAACGACAATCCATTCCAGTATTCTTGCCTGGGAAAAGCCTTGGACAGAGGNGGCAAACATTAGATCTAACTATCTGTCTTGCACTTCACATGTTAACAGAAGCTATTAATATAAACAATTTCTTAATTTAAATACTGTATAATTTCTTAACTGTTAGAAATTTTTACCCTATTCAAGAAATCATACTCTATTTCAAGTTCATGAAAAATTTCCATTCAGTTATCTGCTAGAAGCTTTATTAAGATTTTCTCTTTGGAGTAAAATCCTCCACTTTGTCCCTCCACATAGACTGATTTTATTATAAGAGTGCAGTTCACCTCAGTTGGAAATGAGATGATGATATAATCCACACAACAGGGTTATATTCCCTGGGAATATATCAGATGAACCATTAATACTGTCAGTTAATCAGTTTCTTTTAATGTTTGTTTTCTTTCTTTTCAAGACAGTTTTAAAACTATATTTACCTGTGTAGAGCTTCCCTAGTGACTTAGCTGGTTAAGAACCTGCCTGCCACTGCAAGAGATGCAAGATATGTGGGTTTGATCCCTGGGTTGGGAAGACATCCTGGAGAAGGAAATGGCAACCCTCACCTTCTTAAAGAATACTATTAACATGCCTTTTGTAGTTTATAAATAACTTAGTATCTACCAATCTAGTAATTGAAAATCAGCAGGTCAGCTAGTTCATTTCAGTTGCTCAGTCGTGTCTGACTCTTTGTGATCCTATGGAATGCAGCAGCCCAGGTTTCCCTGTCCATCACCAACATTTTCCAAAGAGTCAGTTATTTGCATCAGGTGGCCAAAGTATTGAAGTTTCAGCTTCAGCATCAGTCCTTCCAATGAATATTCAGGACTGATTTCCTTTAGAATGGACTTGGATCTCCTTGCAGTCCAAGGGACTCTCAAGAGTCTTCTCCAATACCACAGTTCAAAAGCATCAATTCTTTGGCATTAAGCTTTTTTCACAGTCCAACTCTCACATCCATACATGACTACCGGAAAAGCCATAACCTTGACTAGATGGACCTTTGTTGGCAAAGTCATGTCTCTGCTTTTTAATACACTGTCTAGGTTGGTCATAAATTTTCTCTCAAGGAACAAGTGTCTTTTAATTTCATGGCTGCAGTCACCATCTGCAGTGATTTTGGAGCCCAGAAAAATAAATTCTGTCATGTTTATATTGTTACCCCATCTATTTGCCATGAGGTGATGGGACCAGATGCCATGATCTAAGTTTTCTGAATTGAGTTTTAAGCCAACTTTTTTACTCTCCTCTTTCACTGTCATCAAGAGATTCGTTAGTTCTTCACTTTCTTCCATAATTGTAGTATCATCTGCATATCTGAAGTTATTGATATTTCTGCCAGCAATCTTGATTCCAGCTTGTGCTTCATACAGCCTGACATTTCACATGATGTACTCTGCATATAAGTTAAATAAACAGGGTGACAATATACAGCCTTGATGTACTCCTTACCCAATATGGAACCAGCCTGTTGTCTGATAAATCAACAGAAAATAGTCTCTTATTCTTAAACAGAAGCTTATCACTAAGACCTTCTTGTTCATTTGATTATTTTTTGGATTAACTTCTTAGCTTTTCCTCTTGATCTTATGACCTGATTCTTCTCCTCTCCTTCTCTAGGGGATATAGCTCTGTCTTTACTATCATTATACCTAACTCCTTGAAAATTAGGTATTGCCTTTTTCATTCCTTTGTTATCAAACTTCAGCCAAAAACATTTAAGAGGAGCCTGGCAGGGGTCACAAAGAGTTGAAGAGTTGGACATGACTGAATGACTTCACTTTCACTTTCACTTTTCCAGGTGGCACTAGTGATAAAGGACCTAGCAGCCAGTGCAGGAAACATAAGAAACTAGGATTTGATCCCTGAGTTGGGAAGATCCCCTAGAGAGGAATATGGCAACCCACTGCAGTATTCTTGCCTGGAGAACCCCCATGGACAAAGGAGTCTGGCAGGTTACAGTTCATAGGGCTGCAAAGAGTCAGACATGACTGCAGCAACTTAGCACATACTTATTTTTTGCTAAAATTTACATATGACTTGCATTCCATCTGAACCGAGGAACATTTGATGTTAAAAAAAGAAAATTATTTTGAGTTCCACATTCACATTTTAATATGTTTACCTGATATATTTCTGCTGCTGCTAAGTTGCTTCAGTCGTGTCCAACTCTGTGCGACCCCATAGACGGCAGCCCACCAGGCTCCCCCGTCCCTGGGATTCTCCAGGCAAGAACACTGGAGTAGGTTGCCATTTCCTTCTCCAATGCATGAAAGTGAAAAGTGAAAGGGAAGTTGCTCAGTCGTGTCCGACTCTTCGCGACCCCATGGACTGCAGCCTACCAGGCTCCTCTGCCCATGGGATTTTCCACCAAGAGTACTCTGTGAATGATCAAAAGTCACACTAAAGTAGTAAAATATAAAACAGAACTTATTTTCTCTCATCAAGAAATTATTCATCATTTTCCTATCTTTGTATTTCCAAGTGGCGTTGACAGTCACTCAAATATCTCAACTAAAATGTTCCAGCTGGACATTGCTTCTCATCTGACATTCTCCATAACTTTCTGTGATTCTGCACCTGAACTACTTCTGACAGCAACTATTTTCTATTCCCAAAGCAACTAATCTCTTCAGATTATACATATGTCTCAGGTTTTGAGGTAATAATTTTTAATATTACAATTCAAATTTTATTTGTATTTGGTTCAAAGTATAAATCTGTTGTGTACTTCATTTCAATTATTTGGCCATGAAATATCTGCTGATTTTTAGTTGATTGACAGTCACTTCACACATTCTCCTTCACTACTTCCTTTCCTCTAGGAAAACCAGGAAGGGAATCATAGCAATGTCTCTATGAATTCACGTGAAATAAGCAGTCATATACTGTTTTGTAATTATCTAATACAATTTTATAAGTGATCAATAAAGATGGAATATTCCTTGAATCATAGTCCTTAATCACAAGAGAGATAATAGAATACAACTCAAGAATTATGTCACCACGAATGCTGCACATTTACTCTTCTCTAAAAGAAATGGATGAACTAGAAAGCCTATGTGAATATAAAAATTACTCTGCCATTTAAAGATATTAAAATGCCAAAAAAATGGGTAATGTATTTAGCTGTGCATTTCTCTTAGAAAAAGAAAGCCTCTAAAGAACTATTGTTTTATTGTTTCTAAGTGCACTAAATTTAAATATAGTTTATATTTTATAGTCAAATTTCGGTAACTGATGGTACTTTCTACACAATGAATAGAGCAAACATGTAAAAGTTCCTCTTATAAAATCCAAACAACATTTGATCAAAGTTCTTTTGTGTGGCTTCCCTGGTGGCTCAATGGTAAAGAATGCACCTGCCAGTGTAGGAGATGTGGGTTCCGTCCCTGGCCCAGAAAGATAGGACACACCACAGAGCAACTAAGGCCAGGTGCCACAACTACTGAGCCTGTGCTCTGGAGCCCAGGAGCTGCAACTCCTGAGCCCATGCACCACACCTAATGAAGCTTGCGCACCCTAGAGCCTGCACTCCACACCAAAATGAGCGGCCCACACACTGCAATGAAGAGCAGCCCACACTCACCACAACTAGAGAAAGCCCACGTACAGCAATGAAGACCCAACACAGCCAAAAATAAATAAATAGAATTATAAAAGAAAGATAGTCTACTCTTATAAAAATTACATCGAGGAAAAACTCTTGATTTTAATACATTGTACTAATATGTTTGATTGAATTGTCATAGAAATTATTACATTGCTTTTTATCATGAATGATCAGAAAATGTTGTTCAAAAGGTACAAACATGCTTTCTTACCTGTTATTGCAACTGTAAGCAGATAGATTTTCTAAGGAGATATGCAAAATATATAAGGCTTTTGAAGTTAAGTTTATTTTTTAGCTACCTGTAATTACTTGTATCCTGTGCTTGTAAAGTCACAGATGTTTTTGCTAAGTAAATAATAATGCTGCCTTTTGAAATTTAGTGCATAGTTACTTTGTTGAAATATTCTTGACAAGGAAATTTCAAAGTCAGAAAAATCAGAAAGCAGGAGCAATAAATGCAAAACCAAGTATTTTAGACTGGGGAATTTCTTTCTTTCTCTTTGAATTACATTACTTAAAATATACAGCGCTGTTGCTGCTTCGCTTCAGTCATGTCCAACTCTGTGCAGCTCCATAGATGGCAGCCCACCAGGCTCCCCGGTCCCTGGGATTCTCCAGGTAAGAATACTGAAGTGGGTTGCCATTTCCTTCTCCAATGCATTAAAGTGAAAAGTGAAAGTGAAGTTGATCAGTCCTGTCTGATTCTCAGCGACCCCATGGACTGCAGCCTACCAAGCTACTCCGTCCACAGGATTTTCCAGGCAAAAGTACTGGAGTAGGGTGCCATTGCCTTCTCTGAAAATATATATTGGCTAGTGATTATAAGGACTTCCCAGGTGGCACTAGTGGTAAAGAACCTGCCTGCCAATGCAGGAAATGTAAGAGACTCGGGTTCAGTCCCTGGGTCAAAAAGGTCCCCTGGAGGAGGGCATGGAAACCCACTCCAGTATTCTTGCCTGGAGAATTCCATGGGCAGAGGAGCCTGGTGGACTACGGTCTATAAGGCCACAAACTGTGATTATAAGCAGAAAGACTGGAATAAGGTATCAGTTCAAGTCCTTGCTCATTTACTTATCTGTTGTCTGACATATTATTAAATTCTCTAAAGCTCAGCTTTTTTTCCATCTATAAAATGAGGAAAATGTACAACCAACCTCACAGCAGTGTTGTGAATATTAAAAAATTATAAATTAGCTATCAGTAAAACATGCATCATAAATATTAGTCATCATACTTATTATTGAATGTTTATCATTACATATACTATGGAATCTTCATCCTGGTTATTTTCAGGATTGAAAATCTCGAAGAGCTAGAGGTATACCTTAATCAAAGTATTATTAATATTTAAAATAATACAAACTTATTTAGATGTTCACTTCAGTCTTTCTAGAAGAGGTATCTAGAAATAGAAATACCTAAATTCACTTTCAAGCTTCCCAGGTGGCTCAGTGATAAATAATTCACCTCCCAATGCAGGAGATATGGGTTCAATTACTGGGTCGGGAAGACCTTTTGGAGAAGGAAACGACAATCCACTCCAGTATTCTTGCCTGGGAAAAGCCTTGGACAGAGGAGCCTGGTGAGGTAGAGTCTATGGGGTCACAAAAGATTCAGATATGACTTAGCCACCAAACCACAACAGCAAAAATTCACTTCCGTTGTCCTTCCTTTTCATCTTCAAGTTATGTTCTTTCCCAGAATAGATATGCTAGGCCATGCATTCATCTTCCAGTATTCTTGCCTGGGAAAAGCCTTGGACAGAGGAGCCTGGTGAGGTAGAGTCTATGGGGTCACAAAAGATTCAGATATGACTTAGCCACCAAACCACAACAGCAAAAATTCACTTCCGTTGTCCTTCCTTTTCATCTTCAAGTTATGTTCTTTCCCAGAATAGATATGCTAGGCCATGCATTCATCTAGATGACATGTACCCATTTCATCATCCCAAGAGGATGGAAGGAAAACATATGCAAGTTTAGTGTCTAAGGCACAGAGAAAGGCCTAGATAGTCACACTGAAGTCCTTATGACAAGGTCTCAATATTGTTAGGTCCAGCCAGCAGTTAAATTGATCATAAGAGATGTTGGAAGTTAGGGAAGTTGTATTAGAGTAATCCATTGAAACAGAACAAGTAGGATATAAAGATATATCAACAAACAAAACATAGTATACATATCATGCTTATACTTGATATACTTATTATAAGGAGTTAGCTCATATAATTGATTATGGATGTTAAGAAATCTCGAGATTTGCTTTTGCAAGCTGGCAACCCAGGAGAGCCAATGGCATAAAATCAGTTTGAACCTGAACACAGAAGGAGCCAAATGTCCCAGCTAACAGACGATTAGGCAGAGAAAACAAATTCTCCCCTATTCTATGTTGGGTTGTACTCAAGTTGACAAGTGATTGGACGAGGTGCACTGTGATAAGAAAGGGTGGTTTGCTTTACTCAGACTGATGATTTGAATGTTAATCTCATTCAGAAATACCCTAATGGGCACAGCCAGAATAATGTTTAAACAGATATCTTGGCAACTCATCGCCCAGTCACACTGATATAAAATTAACTATCACAGTGTTTTTTCTTTACTGTAAGAAGTTGCTGAAGACTTGGTCATGTTCTACCTGCATAGAAATATCTGGACACAGAAATGTGGAGAGCGCAAAGCTCCTTCTTTTATATTCTTCTTCAAGGAGCAGAATGACTTGGTTTCTTGTTCTACCATAGTTATTTAGCTAAAATCATGACTACCACTTAGCTGTGCTTGAAGTTGAAGGCAACCCATTGACAAGACATGAACCTAGTGTTAGTTGCTCAGTCATATCTGACTCTTTGCAACCCCATGGACTGTAGCCCACCAGGGTCCTCTGTCCATGGAATTTTCCAGGCTAGAATAGTAGAGTGGGTAGCCATTCCCTTCTCCAGGGGATCTTTCTGACTCAGGAATTGAACCTGGGTCTTCTGCATTGCAGGCAGATTCTTTAGTGGCTGAGCTACCAGATAATTCTATAATAAACTAATATAAAATAAATAATTGACTTCCCATCTCATAGGACCTTGTATGAGAGACAATTCAATTTCCAGAAACAAATAATAAACACAACAAAATGGAACTGGTGGAAAAGGTGGACCATGGCATGAACAAAATAGTAATGCAGTTACTCAATTGCAACATTAAATAACTTTCTAGAGTGAAATAATAACTTACCTATAAAGAAAACTTATCAGCAAAGGGAGAATAAGTTCAGGGTACAGAATTCACATTTAATGCCAGTGGAAGCTAGAAATCAGTGGGAATAGCTTTTAAAGAGTACTGAGTGTAAAGGACTATAATCCAGTCTGTATGCCCACTGAAATAGCAGTTACCTATCAGAGCTAACTCATGAGTTAAGTCATAATATTTGAAGTTAAGCAAAGATTTAAACAGCAGAGCTTCTGTAATCTATGTCAGAAAAACACAACACAATTCACCAAAGAACAAGAACACACACTCAAAATTAGGAGAAATGAAGAATCAGGGGTGAGACATATACAAAATAGATATTAAGTTAAGAGATAAATATCTAGAGTCCTGAAACCAAAATGATGTAACTTGTGTAATAACAATTACCAAAAAAAAAAAAAAAAATGACTTCAACAAAACTGAGAAAACAGAGGNAGAACAAGAACACACACTCAAAATTAGGAGAAATGAAGAATCAGGGGTGAGACATATACAAAATAGATATTAAGTTAAGAGATAAATATCTAGAGTCCTGAAACCAAAATGATGTAACTTGTGTAATAACAATTACCAAAAAAAAAAAAAAAAATGACTTCAACAAAACTGAGAAAACAGAGGTTTGGAGATGAGAAGTGAAAGCAAATAAAGCTATTATCAAGTTTTTATAGTAGTAAAACTCATGAGAGTAGAACAAAGGAATTTAAAAAAATAAAAAAAGAAGCATAAGACAAAACATGCATTTTAAATTTTGGATTGAGGTTTGTGTAAGGAGAAATTAGGGGAATTATACTAGAAAATATTTATCAAGGTATTTTATTCACTTTATTTTTTATTTTATTTTCATATCAAAGAAGTTTTTGATGAAGGGAACAGGGTAAGGGAAAATAGAAAGAATTAATAAAATTAAAAATCAATACATTTTATTAATGATCATAAGGAAATAACAAAGCATATTTTTATCAAATCAGAAAGCACATGAGCTAAAAGAAAATAGAAACAGATAAACAATGGGGAATAATTGTTAAATATAGCATACAGAAAGTGATAAGAAATCAGATATATTAATTAATTATGAATAATTGAAAAAATAAATTATCTATTCAAAAAACAGATTTAAAAACAAGTTTAAGAATAAAAATTTTGTATTTTTCAATAATTACACTTAAAACAAAGTATCTGAAAGATGACAGAGATAGAAAAAGAGATATTAGGTGAAGAAAAAATTAAAGAGAAAAAATAATACCAGTATTAATATATCAAAATGAAATATAAAATAAAACCTACTGATCAAAATAAAATGACTGTTCTACACATCTGTGTCTCAGGGCTGGTGCACAGGGCTGGGGAGGGAGGAGGAAGGGGGTTCAGGATGGGAACCACATGTATACCTGTGGCGGATTCATGTTGACGTATGGCAAAACCAACAAAATATCTGTCTCTTATACACATCTAGATGTGTATAAGAGACAGCTTAACAGTTNAATTAAAGAGAAAAAATAATACCAGTATTAATATATCAAAATGAAATATAAAATAAAACCTACTGATCAAAATAAAATGACTGTTCTACACATCTGTGTCTCAGGGCTGGTGCACAGGGCTGGGGAGGGAGGAGGAAGGGGGTTCAGGATGGGAACCACATGTATACCTGTGGCGGATTCATGTTGACGTATGGCAAAACCAACAAAATATTGTAAAGTAATTAACCTCCAATTAAAATAAATAAATTTATATTTTTAAAAAGTAAATGAAACATTTTATATGAAAAAGTAACAATTTGTGAAAAAATATGATAATCACATATTCATGAAAATAAATCAGCAAAATACTTATAGCAATTATTATGAATCTTAAAAAACTTGACAAAATCAATTTGATTATGAGATTTTTTTCTAAAATGCTCTCAAATTTAGGAAATGCTAAGATTAAAAAAGAAGTTATGTAATCATAATCATGATTTAATGAATATATAAAATGTATATCTTTCAAAAATCTATGTCCTTGAAAGTTTTGTGTTTATCACACAAAAAGTTTTGTAAATTTGGAAAGATAAAAGATTTATAGGTAGTAATCTCTGAACATAATCCGACAAATTAAAAAAAATAAATCATAAACTCAACCATTTTGAAATTAAAATTGAATTAAGAGTGAATTAAAGATAAAAGATGACTTAATGAAATACAAAAATTTTTGAATAAAGATAAAAAATAAACACTAGTTCTG
>SJYX01018711.1:213578-230382 GCA_006410675.1 Oreotragus oreotragus
GGGGAATAAAGAATATACAAGATAATAAATGAAAAAGGAGTTACTATTATAAATAGAGGCAAACTTGATAGAAAAATATATGCAAGTAGAACATGTATCTCTCTGATGAATTTGAAAATCAGTGGAAAAATGAAAGCATTCTAGCAAATTATAAAATTTACATATTGATAATTAGAAAAAATAAAACAGAGTAAGAGGGATTGCTATATTTTTTCTACTTTTCATATAACCCACTATTTCAAGTTAATATATAATGCTTTGTATCATGGAAAAAATAGCAAATGTTTCCATTTATTTTGTAAAACCCTAGACTTTTAAAACCAAAGTCTGAAAAACCTTAGATTGAAACTATAATTCTAAGTCAATGTAATATATGACTACAGTTGCATATATTTAGCATGGCTTTACTATTTCAGGAAGTGCTCAGTAAACATCCTATGTTTTGATAAACTTACTCAGATTTTGTGCCTTGGAGGCTTCATATATGCCTGACATGTTCTTTGCCAGTAGAGGATCAGCTAACAACTGCCCAAGGACCAAGAGTCCACTGTTTTACAGGAACACAAGTGTGCTCATTTGGTTATCGTGGACTGTCTGAGGCTGCATTCCTCCTGCACAGGCAGACTTGGGCAACTGCAAGGGGAATCATATGGGCTGCAAAACTGAACATATTTACCATATGGCTCTTTATAGAAGGGCGTCCCTGGTGGCTCAGATGGTAAATAATCCACCTGCAATGTGGGAGACCTGTGTTTGATCCCTGGGTTGTGAAGATCCCCTCGAAGAGGGCATGGCAACCCACTCTAGTATTCTTGCCTGAAGAATCCCATGGGCAGAGGAATCATGGGGTCGCAAAGAGTCCAACGCAACTGCGTGACTAAACACTCACACACACTTTATATAAAAGTGTGCCTTTGACCTAGACTGGTCTACCCCCAGTTTTCTTAGCAAATTTTTACATCGCCTTTTATTTCACTTCCTCAGTTAGACTTTATATTGCTAAGCAATTATAATCATTTTCATATCAAAATGTGTGGTTCTCTATGGATTTGTGTGACATGTTCTCTCCTATAGTTTATAGAGGTTAAGGGTACTCACTGTACAATATTCTGTTTCTGACATAGCCCTTAAAATATAATGCTGCTCCTAAGTTGCTTCAGTCGTGTTCGACTCTGTGCGACCCCAGAGACGGCAGCCCACCAGGCTCCCCCATCCCTGGGATTCTCCAGGCAAGAACACTGGAGTGGGTTGCCATTTCCTTCTCCAATGCATGAAAGTGAAAAGTGAAAGTGAAGCCTCTCAGTCAAGTCCAACTCTCCGCGATCCCATGGACTGCAGCTTACCAGGCTCCTCCATCCAAGGGATTCTCCAGGCAAGAGTACTGGAGTGGGATGCCACTGCCTTCTCCGCGTATGAATGCTACCTAATTCTTTTTTTATATAATTTATTTACTTATTTTATTTCTGGTTGCACCGGGTGCTTGTAGCTTCCAGCAGGCTTTCTCTAGTTTCAGAGTGCTGGGACTACTCTCTAGTTGCAGCGTGAAGCTCTTAATTGCAATGTCTTCTCTTGTTGCAGGGCACAGGTTCTAGGTGGAAGTCAGTAGTCCATATGAACATGGACTTCAATAGTTGTGGCACACAGACTCAGTAGTTGTAGCTCAGGGGCTTTAGAGTGTAGGCTCAATATTTGTGGTGCACAGGTTTAGTTCTTCCACAGCATGTGGAATCTTCCTGGGCCAGGGATCTAACTTAAGTCCCCTGCATTGGTAGGCAGATTCTTATCTAATGTACCATGAGGAAAGTCCTAGATGCTACCTAATTCTTTTAAACTGGATACAGATTCTTAAGCATGCATGACATGTTTGTGAAATCTAATGTGTTGTAGGTAGCTGGAATGCTGGTTACAAGTTGAAGAATAGAAGAGGGGCAAGCAAGAGAGGTAGGCAAGGATTGGGTAGTGAAAGGACTTGCTAGAGACCCTGGACTTTAGGAGAACCTTGAGAGGCACCAACAGTTTTTACAGCTGGAAACAACTATTATTTCTGTAATGGGTACAGAATTCTAGGAATTCTAGGAATCCTGGTGATCTACAGTGCTGTTTGATAATATTTCCCCCTACCTATCATACCCTTCTCATTAGGAAATGCCCAATCATATTTACTGAATAATAACTCCTCTATAAATACTGATGTGGCCTTGGTATGGTATTTCATTTGGACATGTTCCACAAACATTTGCTGGGTGCCCCATGGGAGGCAGTGGAGGGGAGTACCAAGTTGTGTAGTGGTTTCCGAAGCAGGGTCCAAGGCTCTCTGGAGGTGCTAGAGGATCTTCCAGTGGGGCCATTCAAAGTCTAGGAGGTGATTTCCCAGTGCCACTGGACTCTAAGCCTCATGAGGTCAGGGACTCTGTCTCTTGCTTCCCTCTGTATTTCTAGCACCTAGCATATGTCTTCGCATATATCACATACTTCATAAGTATTTAATGAATTAATCCAAAATACAAATTCTTTCATTGCTTCCTAAAGGGAAATACTTATGTACCAAGACAAGACCATAACTGGGCATTCACAAACTAAAATATGTATTTCTGGAGTTCGCTGAGAACACTAACTTAATATTTTACTAAATCTAGTCAATCATCATAGGATAGTTAATTTCGTAAAAAAAAAAAAAACCCTTCCATATTCAGGCTTTTATCTTTTTCTTTTTCTTTTCTGCAGTTATTGAGATGGTTGGGATTTCCACAATGTAAGGAAGGAATCTTTATTTTGTTGTATCCTTAATGCTTCTTGGGGACCTCAACTAATGTTTTTAATTAAAAACTACTATTAATTATTCTACTAATATTAAGATGGTATGTTGTGAGTGTTGAGTTAACTCTGTTTTTTTTTTTTTTTAAATTTAATTTTACTTTACAGTACTCTACTGGTTGGGAACAAGATTCTCTGCTAAACCTTATCCTTCAAAGACAGAAACCAAGCCTGAAAAGGCCCCTGCAAAGAAGGGAGAAAAGGGACCCAAAAACAAAGGGGGAAAAGCTGACAGTGGTGAGAAAGAGAATAACCCTGAAAAAAATGGAAATACCAAGTCAGACTAGACACAGAAAGATGATGGTGCTAAGAATACCAAGTGAAAGATAAAAATGTTATTTAAAATTGTGGTAAAATACACATAACATGCGTTTACCACCTTAACCATTTTTAAGTGCGCTGTATAGTTCAGTAGTGCTGAGTACATTCACAGTGCCATACAACAGATCTCCAGCATTCTCTTCATCTTGCAAAACTGAAACTATGTGTGTGCTCAGTCTCATCAGGTGTGTCTGATTCTTTGTGAACCTATGGACTGTAGTCCACAAGGCTCCTCTGTCCACGGGATTCTTCAGGCAAGAATATTGGAGTGAATTTCCATTCCCTCCTCCAGGGGATCTTCCCAACCCAGGGATGGAACCCATGTCTCATGCATTGGCAGGAGTGCCACCATAACCTTTAAATAATTTCGCATTCTTGTGCCCTCCCAGGGCATGGTAACCACCCTTCTACCTTTTGTCTCAAATCTGAGAATTCTAGTTCTCAGTACCTATACTAGTACCTAGTATAAATGGAATCATATAGTATTTGTCTTTTTGTGACTGACTTATTTCACTTAGCATGTCCCAAAAGTTCACTCATGTAGCATTTGTCAGAACTTCCGTCTTTTTTAAGGCTGAATAATATGACATTTTGTTTATCCATTTATCCATTGATGGACACTTGGGTTGCTTCCACCTCTTAGCTGTTGGAAACACTATTTCTGGGAACATTAGTGTACAAATATTTCTTTGAGACTCTATTTTCAATTCTATAAGTTATATACTCAGAAGTGGAATGCTGGATCATATGGTAATTGCATTTCCTATATTTGAGCAAATCCCCTGTTGATGTCTATAGGGGCTGCACAATTTTACATTCTCGCCAAGAGTATACACACTGGGAACATACAACTAGCTTAAGAATTAAGGTTTTTTTCCAAATTGCACTCTAGAATATGTTAAAGGGGAAACATTTAGAAATATTAAGACTTTTACCTCCTCAAATTTTAGATTGATTGCTTTTCAGAATGATTTTTCTAGCATTATATGAACTCCTCTGGCTAATAAAAGGCTAAACATTTACATTCTTCTCAGGAGTTGAATGACTTTTTATGTATTAACACAAACGGTTTTCCAGTTTTTACCATGCTCAATGCAGGGAAGTGAAAGTGAAGTCGCTCAGTCATATCTGATTCTTCGAGACCCCATGAACTGTGGCCTATCAGGCTTCTCCTTCCACGGGATTTTCCAGGCAAGAGTGCTGGAAAGGAATCACTAATTTTCATCATCCATGCCCTTTTGGCTCCCTGGTCTCTCCTCTCCTTCATAGCCACATTTCAAATGGCACTGTCTAGTGTCACTGCCCCCTTTCTTCCCCTCCTGGCCTCTCCTTAGGTCACTCCAGTCTAGCATCCATCCCTGTTACTCCCCTGAAACTGCATGTATCAAGGTCATCCATGGCCTCCATGCTGACCATTTCAGTAAGTGGTTAATTTTTATGTGTCGACTTGACTGGACTGAAAAACACCTAGATAATTGGTGAAACATAATTTCTGGATGTGCCTGTGTTTCTGGAAGACATTAGCATTTGATTTAGTACACAAAGTAAAGAGATGTCCCCTCACCACTGTCAATGGGCATCATCTATCTGCAGAAGGCTCAAAAGGAACAAAAACACAAAGGAAGGGCAAAATCTCTCTCACTTCTTGAGCTGGAGCAAGTTAGTCAATAAACATTTATTGAGTTAATCAATGGATAAAAGAATGAGTGAATGAATAGACAGACTAAAGCAGTAAGTTCTCTATCTTTTCTTTAATAATTAGTTTAATCCAATTATTTGTTTTTATTAAAATACAAGTAGATACAAACTGAAAAAAAAGCAAATAAACTCATTCATGGCCCTAAAATAAGAATTAATCACAGTTACCATATGCATATATATGGTGGTTGTGGTTTAGTTCCTAAGTAGTGTCGGACTCTTACAACCCCACACTGCATAGCCTGCAGGGCTCCTCTGACCATAGGAATTCTCAGGCAAAAATTCTGGAGCAGGCTGCCATTTACTTCTCCAGGGGATCTTCCTGACCCAGAGATCGAACCAAGATCCCCTGGATTGTCAGGTGGATGCTTTATCAATTGAGCCACCAGGGAAGCCCCTGGTGGGCATAGATATAGATGTATCAAAAATAAAGATGGCAACATACTCTACAATGTTTTTGCTGTTTTCTTACTGTCTTTAAAGTCAGTAGCAGTATTTCTATTGTGTGAGTCTTCATGAGAGTCTAGGTCTTGCTTTCCTACTGAGGAATACGAAAGGAGCAGACAAAGCTCGTGTGATCAAGACTCTATATATTGGATACACATATCAGAGATTGGAGAAGGCAATGGCACCCCACTCCAGTACTCTTGCCTGGAAAATTCCATGGACGGAACACATGGTGGGCTGCAGTCCATGGGGTTGCTAGGAGTCAGACACGACTGAGCGACTTCACTTTCACTTTTCACTTCCATGCATTGGAGAAGGAAATGGCAACCCACTCCAGTGTTCTTGCCTGGAGAATCCCAGGGACAGGGGAGCCTAGTGGGCTGCCGTCTGTGGGGCTGCACAGAGTCGGACATGACTGAAGCGACTTAGCACCAGCATATCAGAGATGGGAGCACCATGAGGTCAGTGGTGGTAAAAACAAGTTGATATATAGCAATGTCACAGGACATCCAAACCAATTGTTTGTGGTGTATCCTCGGATTTGCTTTTTACTACTGAGACACTCTCCCCTTTAGCTCCTTTTTGTTTGTTTAATCTCTTAATTTCAGTAAGATTTCTATCCTTCTGTGAACTTTCTGTCATCTTCCCAATGATTCTTATTTTCTACTGAAGTTAGCTGGAGTCCATTAATCATATTTGCAGTAAGATATTTTGACTGATTATAGCATTTATTCATTCATTTAGTTTTGTATTCATTCAAATATCCATCATTTTTTAAAGAGCTTTAGTTGTGTTTCCTGGTGGCTCAATTTGTAAAGAATCCACCTTCAATACAGGAGAGCTGTGTTAGATACCTGGGTCAGGAAAATCCCCTGGAGAAAGAAATGGCAACCCATTCCAGTATTCTTGCCTGGGAAATCCCATGGACAGAGGAGCCTGGCAGGCTATAGTGTATGGAATCTCAAGAGTTAGACACGACTTAGCAACTAAACTGTACACTGCCCAGCTGGGTGTCATCCACTGTGCCAGGTACATGAAAACTATTCTTTGTAATTATATAAAACACTAATGAATTTGACTTTTCTCCATTTGCTTGGGTAAGCTTTCAGTTTGTGAATATGTTTCCACCAGTTAGAAGAACTGTTTCTGGAAGTGATACAGAAAATTTCATTGTAGATTTCCACATGTTTCACATTATTGTGACATGACCTGATTTTCTTATTGTTAATTTTACAAAATAACTAGGCCTTTAAGCCAAATTTTCATTCATTGTCTGACCATTTGATTTTTACTTCTGGCATATTTAAAGAAAATAAGAGTAACATGTTTTAATGAAAGAGGTTTGCTCCTGTCATAGCTGGTATTTTTAAAGGAAAATGTGCTTGGACTGAAAGCTTTCAATGGTTTCAATGAAAGTCAATTAGAGAACAAAGTGTATAATCAGAATTGCATGGTGATAGTAAAAGGACCAAATGGCTTCACTGCTACATGTCACCTGCATTATGACTCCTTAAAAATATTTTTTCAAGTTATCAACATCCACTTGGAAGTTTTATGCTGCAGGAATCAGTTCAGTTCAGTTCAGTCACTCAGTCATGTCCAACACTTTACTACCCCACGGACTGCAGCACGTCAGGCCTCCCTGTTCATCACCAACTCCCTGTTCATCACTCAAATTCATGGCCATTGAGTCAGTGATGCCATCCAACAAACTCATCCTCTATTGTCCCCTTCTCCTTCTGCCTTCAATCTTTCCCAGCATTAGAGTCTTTTCCAATGAGTCAGCTCTTCGCATCAGGTAGCCAAAGTATTGGCATTTTAGCCTCAACATCATTCTTTCCAATGAGTATTCAGGACTGATTTCCTCTAGGATGGACAGATTGGATCTCCAAGCGACTCTCAACAGTCTTCTCCAACACCACAGTTCAAAAGCATCAATTCTTCAGTGCTCAGCTTTCTTTATAGTTCAACTCTCTCATCCATACATGTGAGTGAGTGAAGTTGCTCAGTCGTGTCGGACTTTTTGCGATCCCGTGGACTGTAACCTACCAGGCTCCTCTGTCCATGGGATTTTCCAGGCAAGAATACTGGAGTGGGTTGCCATTTCCTTCTCCAGGGGATCTTCCCGACCCAGGGATTGAACCCGGGTCTCCCACCTTGCAGGCAAATGCTTTATCCTCTGAGCCACCAACTCTCACATCCATACATGACTACTGGAAAAACCAAAGCCTTGACTAGATGGACCTTTGTTGGCAAAGTAATGTCTCTTCTTTTGAATATGCTATCTAGGTTGGTCATAACTTTCCTTCCAAGGAGTAAGCGCCTTTTACTTTCATGGCTGCAATCACCATCTGCAGTGATTTTGGAGCCCCCCCAAATAAAGTATGACACTGTTTCCACTGTTTCCCCATCTATTTCCCATGAAATGATGAGACCAGATGCCATGATCTTCATTTTCTGAATGTTGAGGTTTAAGCCAACTTTTTCACTCTCTTCTTTCATTTTCATCAACAGGCTTTTTAGTTCTTCTTCACTTTCTGTCATAAGGGTGGTGTCATCTGCATATCTGAGGTTATTGATATTTCTCCTGGCAATCTTGATTCCAGCTTGTGTTTCTTCCAGCGTTTCTCACAATGTACTCTGCATAGAAGTTAAATAAGCCGAGTGATAATATAAAGCCTTGATGTACTCATTTTCCTATTTGGAACCAGTCTGTTGTTCCATGTCCAGTTCTAACTGTTGCTCCCTGACCTGCATATGGGTTTCTCAAGAGGCAGGTCAGGTGGTCTAGTATTCCCATCTCTTTCAGAATTTTCCACAGTTTATTGTGATCCACACAGTCAAAGGCTTTGGCATAGTCAATAAAGCAGAAATAGATGTTTTCCTGGAACTCTCTTGCTTTTTCCCTGATCCAGCTGATGTTGGCTATTTGATCTCTGGTTCCTCTGCCTTTTCTAAAACCAGCTTGAACATCTGGAAGTTCATGGTTTACGTATTGCTGAAGCCTTGCTTGGAGAATTTTGAGCATTATTTACTAGCATGTGAGATGAGTGCAATTGTGTGGTAGTTTGAGCATTCTTTGACATTGCCTTTCTTTGGGATTGGAATGAAAACTGGCCTTTTCAGTCCTGTGGCCACTGCTGAGTTTTCCAAATTTGCTGGCGTATTGAGTGCAAAACTTTCATAGCATCATCTTTCAGAATTTGAAATAGCTCAACTGAAATTCCATCATCTCCTTTAGTTTTGTTCATAGTGATGCTTTCTAAGGCCCACTTGACTTAACATTCCAGGATGTCTGTCTCTAGGTGAGTTATCACACCATCATGATTATCTTGATCGTGAAATATATTGAATCATAAGAAAGTGTTGTTATTAGGAGATAAAGAATTATCCTGAAAGGCCTTAAAATAGTTGGTTTTTAACAGGAAACGTTTGATTTGTGATCACGTTTAGTTGTCCATGGTTAGTATACTACTTAATATTGAGATAGTTAGAAATGCAGCCTAAACTACTCGAATTAAAAGGGTGGTGTCAAAAGGCACACTTCTTAGCATTCCTAGTGTTACCCTTATGTGTATTCATGTTAGAAATCTACCCTTTCTGAAAGAAGCTTTTCCAGTACCACTTTCATTGGGAATCTTCCATCAATTACTGGGCATCTTCTTTTGACAACAGGCCAAGCATGTTATCAGGCTGCATCTGATATTATCCACTGAGGAGCATGATTTCTGCTAGTGCTCTGCTGCTTTCTGCTGGCAGATCACTCAGTGATGTAGAAATCATGTGTGGTGTTTTTACTGGGAGGAGGAGAATGCTCAAGCCCCACAAATCTGGGTTCTGACAGCTTGTGATGAAACTAATACCGCCGTAGGGCTTATCCCTCACATTACAGGCTTGGTCGTGGATGAAAGTGAAACTGTAGTCCCTCAGTGGTGTCTGACTCTTTGCAACCCCATAAACTGTAGCCTTCCAGGCTCCTCTGTCCATGGGATCCTCCAGGCAAGATACTGGAGTGGGTTGCCATTCCCTTCTCTAGGGGATATTCCTGACCCAGGGGTTAAACCCAGGTTTCCTGCATTGCAGGCAGATTCTCTAATATCTGAGCCACCAGCCCATTCACGGTGTTGGATGGGTGTCATCAAATTCATGTCTCTATACTGCCCCATCATTTGCCCAAACTAAATTTAAACTGTCTCTAGCAAATCTCTTTATGCTACCCTACCAGGATTTCAAATGTTCCTAGGTACAATAAAACCCTACCAGGAACACAATTCAGCCTCAGAATCCTGCTAGACCTACATCAACTCTGCAGCTCACTGTTGTTATTATCATAATGTAAATGAAGCACAGAGAAATATAATGATTTGTTCAAAGCCAGGGGCTTAACATATACTGTAGCTGTATTTAAAATAATTATATCTGATCCAAAGGCTGAGCTCTACATATCCCCAGGCAAATATCTTGTCAGCAATTTTATAGATAAGTGGGGTCTTTGTTGTTGTTGTTTAGTTGCTAAGCCATGTCTGACTCTTTTGTGACCTCTTGTACTGTAGCTGAATAGGCTCCTCTGTCCATGGGATTTTCCAGGCAAGAATATTGGGTTGTCATTTCCTCCTTCAGGGAATCTTCCTGACCCTAGATGTCTCTTGCATTGACAGGTGAATTCTTTACCATTATGCCACCAAGTCCAATTTGGAGAAGGGGTATGCTCTTTGGATTAGGGATAATGTATCCCTAATCACATTAATGTAATGTGATTCAGTGTATGGGGAAATAAGAGTACTTTTCATCTGGTTGTCCCAAGAGGGAAATATATTCCATTCCTTGTACTCCAAGAAATATGTTCTTGCAAAGTAAAAAATGCAGATGGTGTGTGACCTATGGATGTATTTTCACTTTCCTGGTATCTTCATTGGCTCCAGAGTCTCACAGAGGAAAGAACTAGGGACTAATGGAAGTAGGGGCCAGGGATATATGACAAAAGTGTGTTTGCATAACAAGCCTACTTCATTTATGCTTTTGTAGACATTTTTATGTTTTCCTCAGTTGCACAGAAATGAATTGATCATAATGTGGTTTCATAGCATCCTAAGTCACTTGTCCATGTTTTATCCACTTTAGCTTTTAGTAATTAAAAAATGTTACTAGAAAAGCAGTGTATAAATTAAACCTGAATCATCCCTCCTAAGAAAACTGACATCACAATATATGATCCTCACTACCTTTAAGAATTCTCTCATTGCCTCCTTCTTGAACAAGGAAGTTATTTTTTCAATTATGTGAAATGCAGCCTAAAAATGAAAAGTCTTACAATATTTTCCACCTAAAGCAAATTGTATTAAATTATTGAGTTGACCAAAATGTTTGTACAGGTTTTTCCATAAGATGGTACAGAAAACTCAAATGAAATTTTTGGCCAACTCAATAGTTTCTAATAGCTTCAAAAATTCATCCAAGGTTTAAACTATTAATAGTTTTGAAAATGTAATATCTTTGAAAACGTTCTTAAACACATTTGGTGTATATATATATATATATATATATATATATGTATATTATATATATGTATAACTCCCTGGAGGCTCAGTCGGTAAAGAATTTGACTGCAGTGCAGTAGATGTGGGTTCAATCCCTGGGTTGGGAAGATCCCTAAAGAAGGAAATGGCAACTCACTCAAGTATTCTTGCCTGGAGAATTCCATGGACAGAAGAGCTTGGTAGGCAACATACCATGGGGTCACAAAAAGTCAGAAAGGACAGAGTGACTAATGCTTTCAATTCAGGGTGGTTTCACTGGTAGAGATAAAGAATGAGGAAGATTAGTGTCTACTACACAAGGAGCCCTGGCTGCGTGGGTGCAGGAGGGCCTAGAGGAGCCATCCCACGTTAAAGGTCAGAGGGCAGTGGTGAGGCGATACCCCTCATCCAAGGTAAGGAGAAGCGACTGTGCTTTGCTGGAGCAGCTGTGAAGAGATACCCCACACCCAAGGTAAGAGAAACCCAAGTAAGATGGTAGGTGTTGCAAGAGGGCATCAGAGGGCAGACACACTGAAACCATACTCACAGAAAACTAGTCAATCTAATCACACTAGGACCACAGCCTTGTTGAACTCAATGAAACTAAGCCATGCCTGTGGGGCAGCCCATGACAGGCGGGTCATGGTGGAGAGGTCTGACACAATGTTGTCCACTGGAGAAGGGAATGGCAAACCACTTCAGTATTCTTACCTTGAGAACCCCATGAACAGTATGAAAAGGCAAAATGAGAGGATACTGAAAGAGGAACTCCCCAGGTCAGTAGGTGCCCAATATACTAGTGGAGATCAGTGGAGAAATAACTTTAGAAAGAATGAAGGGATGTAGCCAAAGCAAAAACAATACCCAGCTGTGGACGTGACTGGTGATAGAAGCAAGGCCCAATGCTGTAAAGAGCAATATTGCATAGGAACCTGGAATGTCAGGTCTATGAATCAAGGCAAATTGGAAGTGGTCAAATAGGAGATGGCAAGAGTGAACGTCAACATTCTAGGAATCAGCTAACTAAAATGGACTGGAATAAGTAAATTTAACTCAGATGACCATTATATCTACTACTCTGGGCAGGAGTCCTTTAGAAGAAATGGAGTAGCCATCATGGTCAACAAAAGAGTCCAAAATGCAGTACTTGGATGCAATCTCAAAAATGACAGAATGATCTCTGTCCATCTCCAAGGCAAACCATTCACTATCACGGTAATCCAAATCTATGCCCTAACCAGTAACACTGAAGAAGCTGAAGTTGAACGGTTCTATGAAGACCTACAAGACCTTTTAGAACTAACACCCAAAAAAGATGTCCTTTCCATTATAGGGGACTGGAATGCAAAAGTAGGAAGGCAAGATATACCTGGAGTAACAGGCAAAGTTGGCCTTGGAATGCAGAATCAAGCAGGGCAAAGACTAATACAGTTTTTCCAAGAAAATGCACTGGTCATATCAAACACCCTCTTCCAACAATACAAGAAAAGACTCTACACATGGACATCACCAGATGGTCAACACCAAAATCAGATTGATTATATTCTTTGCAGCCAAAGATGGAGAAGCTCTATACAGTCAACAAAAACAAGATCAGGAGCTGACTGTAGCTCAGATCATGAACTCCTTATTACCAATTCAGATTTAAATTGAAGAAAGTAGGGAAAACTGCTAGACCATTCACGTATGACTTAAATCAAATCCCTTATGATTATACAGCAGAAGTGAGAAATAGATTTAAAGGCCTAGATCTGATAGATAGAGTGCCTGATGAACTATGGAATGAGGTTCGTGACATTGTACAGGAGACAGGGATCAAGACCATCCCCATGGAAAATAAATGCAAAAAAGTAAAATGGCTGTCGGGGGAGGCCTTACAAATAGCTGTGAATAGAAGAGAAGTGAAAAGTAAAGGAGAAAAAGAAAGATATAAGCATCTGAATGCAGAATTCCAAAGAATAGCAAGAAGAGATAAGAAAGCCTTCTTCAGTGATCAATGCAAAGAAATACAGGAAAAGAACAGATTGGGAAAGACTAGAGATCTTTTCAAGTAAACGAGAGATACCAAGGGAACATTTCATGAAAAGATGGGCTCGATAAAGGACAGAAATGTCTGGACCTAACAGAAGCAGAAGATATTAAGAAGAGGTGGCAAGAATACACAGAAGAACTGTACAAAAAAGATCTTCATGACCCAGATAATCACGATGATGTGATCACTCACCTAGAGCCAGACATCCTGGAATGTGAAGTCAAGTGGGCCTTAGAAAGCATCACTACGAACAAAGCTAGTGGAGGTGATGGAATTCCAGTTGAGCTATTTCAAATCCTGAAAGATGATGCTGTGAAAGTGCTGCACTCAATATGCCAGCAAATTTGGAAAACTCAGCAGTGGCCACAGGACTGGAAAAGGTCAGTTTTCATTCCAATTCCAAAGAAAGGCAATGCCAAAGAATGCTCAAACTACCGCACAATTGCACTCATCTCACACGCTAGTAAAGTAATGCTCAAAATTCTCCAAGCCAGGCTTCAGCAATATGTGAACCGTGAACTCCCTGATGTTCAAGCTGGTTTTAGAACAGGCAGAGGAACCAGAGATCAAATTGCCAACATCCGCTGGATCATGGAAAAAGCAAGAGAGTTCCAGAAAAACATCTATTTCTGCTTTATTGACTATGCCAAAGCCTTTGACTGTGTGGAACACAATAAACTGGGGAAAATTCTGAGAGAGATGGGAATACCAGACCACCTAACCTTCCTCTTGAGAAATCTGTATGCAGGTCAGTAAGCAACAGTTAGAACTGGACATGGAACAACAGACTGGTTCCAAATAGGAAAAGGAGTACGTCAAGGCTGTATATTGTCTCCCTGCTTATTTAACTTATATGTAGAGTACATCATGAGAAACGCTGGAATGGAAGAAACACAAGCTGGAATCAAGATTGCCGGGAGAAATATCACTAACCTCAGATATGCAGATGACACCACCCTTATGGCAGAAAGTGAGGAGGAGCTAAAAAGCCTCTTGATGAAAGTGAAAGAGGAGAGTGAAAAAGTTGGGTTAAAGCTCAACATTCAGAAAACGAAGATCATGGCATCCGGTCCCATCACTTCATGGGAAATAGATGGGAAAACAGTGGAAAAAGTGTCAGACTTTATTTTTGGGGGCTCCAAAATCACTGCAGATCGTGACTGCAACCATGAAATTAAAAGACATTAACTCCTTGAAAGGAGCGCTATGACCAACCTAGATAGCATCTTCAAAAACAGAGAAAGTACTTTGCTGACTAAGGTCCGTCTAGTCAAGGCTATGGTTTTTCCAGTGGTCACGTATGGATGTGAGAGTTGGATTGTAAAGAAGGCTGAGCGCCAAAGAATCGATGCTTTTGAACTGTGGTGTTGGAGAAGACTCTTGAGAATCCCTTGGACTGCAAGGAGATCCAACCAATCCATTCTGAAGGAGATCAACCCTGGGCTTTCTTTGGAAGGAATGATGCTAAAGCTGAAACTCCAGTACTTTGGCCACCTCATGCGAAGAGTTGACTCATTGGAAAAGACTTAGATGCTGGGAGGGACTGGGGGCAGTTGGAGAAGGGGACGACAGAGGATGAGATGGCTGGATGGCATCGCTGACTCGATGGCCATGAGTCTCAGTGAACTCTGGGAGTTGGTGATGGACAGGGAGGCCTGGCGTGCTGTGATTCATGGAGTCGCAAAGAGTGGGACACGACTGAGCGACTGAACTGAACTGAACACGTGACTAAGCCACCATCTCACCTCAATGCTTAAATAACTTATATTGTCCCACCCCTACCCCTTGGGCTTCCCAGGTGCCTCAGTGGTAAAGAATCTGCCTGTCAGTGAAGGAGATGCAAGAGACACAGATTCAATCTTGGGTCCTGAAGATTCCCTGGAGGAGGAAATGACGACCCACTCCAGTATTGTTGACTATAACATTCCATGGACAGAGGAGCCTGGCAGGCAACAGTCCATGGGGTTGCAGAGAGACGGACACAACTAAGTGACTGAGCAATCACTCACACATGCACACACCACTACCTCCACCCCCAATGCTGCTATAAAACTCAACCACTTCTCTTTCTGACTAATTTCTGATTTAAAGTTCCCACTGGTTGGAGGTAAAGGGTTTGTACATAGCCGAATCCCACTGGTGGATTATTATGCTTGGAGTAATGTTTTTTATAAAATTGAACTAGCTGTCTACAATTAAATATGGATAATTCACATTGAAATTGGAATTTCTAGCTTTAGAAGAATTTCAGGAGATCTTGAAATACCATTAAGGCATCAGTCAACATTTGAACTTGGGAGCAGTCGATCACTCTTAGCAGGGCAAGCACCCTTCAACTCCTCACTCACTCAACGCAACACATCTGCTGGAAGTCGTATTTTCAATCCCTGAATCCCACAATATTAACATGTATCTTTATAATCATACTGTCTGAAACAGTATGCCTAATTTCTAGCCTGTGAATTTCATGGTTTAGCATTGAAACTCTATTTTTTCAAGAGGAGTGGGACTGGAAATGACTTTGCAAGGGGAGATACATGAATTTGTACCTGCAACTTAATACTATTTTTTTTTACATTAAGATTGTTTAATAAATATATTTGCCCTTTGTTATAGGAAATTACTCAGATAATATTTTCCAAAAAATGTTTTATAAACATCAAAAGACAATGCCGAGTTATTATAAGAATAAACATGTAGCATGGTTTCAGTTGCTTCTCCTCCATCACTTTTGACTTAAGACATTTGTAAACTTGGACTCAAGTCCTGAAGCCAGCTTGTGTCCAGATGTCAGGAATGACAGAGCTGAATCAGAGTGTTCTGTGGGGCCATTCTCACACACTCAGGATCCCCATTCCATCTCCTGGGCTGCCCATTGGTTTGACTTTGCTTGTTTCATGCCAATTATGTTGTCAAGCACAGGTCAAATCTAAATCAAATTCCTTTGAGGTTTCTGGAGGTTAGGCATCCTTGACTGAAGTGGTCCTGCCTTATCTTCTAACAGCACTGCTTTCATGGCCAACATCACTCCAGGAAGTGCATAGTGAAGTGAAATCTCTCAGTCATGTCCGACTCTTTGCGACCCCATGGACTGTAGCTTATCAGGCTCCTCTGTCCATGGGATTTTCCAGGCAAGAGTGCTGGAGTGGATTGCCATTTCCTTCTCCAGGGGATCTTCCCGACCCAGGAATCGAACCTGGATCTCCCGCATTGCAGGCAGACGCTTTACCGCTTTACCGTGTGAGCCACCAGGGAAGCCCCTATATGCAAATGAATCCTGGAGTATTTCCATTTTTCCTAAAAGGGCAGTTAAAGTTTAGTCATAGCTGGCATTTCAAACTTTGTAATTCAAGATGAACAATTCTGTCTCCTGAAAACAGGGGTCATAAGAGCAAACACTCTTAAGTAGTTTCCATGTGACAAGCAGCATTATAAAGCCTTCTTAAGTCATCCATATTTAATTAATTCACACTGCAATACTCTGAGGTAGGCATTTTTTAACTGTTACAATTCTAGAAATTCACTTACCCTCTTTGAATCTTGGTATACTAATCTGAAAAATGATGATAAGCTGAAATGTCATCGTTGAGGACATAAAAAGTATCATCATTCAAGAGGAAAAGTATCCATTTTATATTTGTGTGCATGCAAGTTTTAAGCACTTGACATTGACTTTATGAGTGAAAACAATAATTTAATGCTATGAATCCAATAAACATACTTAGGTTTAACCTCTAGGGGTTTGGCTTTCATCCTTTGATTATTCCAGCCCACAAAGCATATTACAAACAAACCTCCTATGGACACTTTATAAGTGGAGACTGATGGGTAGCTCTCTGTTGTCTATACAGGTGTCAACTTTAATAATATAATAGCTAGTTGTTTTGCCAGAAAAAACAAGTTTACTCAGAAATAGGCAGAGGGAGATGCAGATATGGCACACCAAAGGCAAATCCTTAGAATGAGAGGTTGTGGG
>SJYX01018711.1:258959-276413 GCA_006410675.1 Oreotragus oreotragus
TTTCTTTCTTTTTTTTTTTTTAGATTTTTTTTTATTATTTTTTCTTTTTGTAGTTTATTTTATTTATTTATTTATTTTTTTAGAGCTTCCATTTTACTTTATTTTACTTAACAGTACTCTATTGGTTTTGGCATATATTGACATGAATCTGCCACAGGTGTACACGAACTCCCAGGTAATGTTTTCTTTTTAAGAATTCCACATATAGTGAAGTAAAAGTAGGTTGCTGTCTTGTACCTTCTGTTCTATTTTGGGGGAGGAAGAAACAGAAGGAGAAGAGGACAAATGGAATATCCTTCATTTTAAAAACTACATTAAAAAAATAAGCAGCAAATTCCCTGCATTTTCAAAGGTTCTTTCCTGATATATGTATATATATTTTTTGGATATTGATATTTTATTCTTCTTTGCAAGAAAGCATGGTAAATGACTTTATCTCAGTTTGTGTATGGAGACCATTCTAATAAATTATTTCTTTGCCTGATTTTGAAGATGACATCAGTTATATATGAAATGCCCACTAAGTGAAACAACTGTTTAGTCAATTTCTGTAAGTAGCTCTCAGCCATGGCTGTGCATTTGAATCAACAGGAGTGCTTTAAAAAAATATACTGATATGTGGATACCAGCACATTTAAAAATCTCCCTTGGTTATCAAAATAAGCAGCCAGATTTGAANTGCCTGATTTTGAAGATGACATCAGTTATATATGAAATGCCCACTAAGTGAAACAACTGTTTAGTCAATTTCTGTAAGTAGCTCTCAGCCATGGCTGTGCATTTGAATCAACAGGAGTGCTTTAAAAAAATATACTGATATGTGGATACCAGCACATTTAAAAATCTCCCTTGGTTATCAAAATAAGCAGCCAGATTTGAAAAACACTACTTCAAGGAAGCCCTAGAAGAAATACAACACTAAATTTGAAAATGTGGTTTAGAAACAAACATACTTTTAACAACCCTTGTGATTTTTTAAAATTTATTTTATTTAGAACACTGAAGTACATATCATAGCTAGAAGTTAGAATAGGCTTCACTAAAAAAAAAAGAAGAAAAATGGACTTAGGAAGACAAACCTACGTGTGGTAGTAAATAGTGAGTCAGGATGTGGAAAAGGCAGAGGAGAATGGAAATAACTACAAAATTCCAAACAAAAATATCAAATAGTGAATGCTTGTTTTACTTGTCTCTTGTTTCCTTCACAGATTTATGTTTCACCCAGTTACTTCCTGTCTTAAAATTTATTTTTGACTCAGTACAATTGCCTTATAAAGTCCACTCCTTGTCCAAATTTACACATGCTTGAAAAAATCATTTTTTTTTCCATTGTACTCAGTTGCTCAGTTGTGTCTGACTCTTTGTGACCCCAAGGACTGTAGGCCACCAGACTCCTTTCTACATGGGACTTTCCATGCAAGAATACTGGAAAGGGTTGCCATTTCCTACTCATTTCCCCCCCTATTACCATACACTTCATTAAGATGCCCATATTCTTCCATTACCTTGAACACAGGGTAGCTGCTCTCGGCCACTGTCTCTGACCTGGAGCAGCCATGAAGAGATACCCCACGTCCAAGGTAAGAGAAACCTAAGTAAGATGCTAGTCACTGATAGAGGGCATCAGAGGGCAGACAGACTGAAACCACAATCACAGACAACAGGCCAATCTCATCACACAGACCACAGCCTTGTCTAACTCAACGAAACTAAACCATGACGTGTGAGGCCACTCAAGACAGGCGGGTCATTGTGGAGAGGTCTGACAGAATGTGGTCCATTGGAGAAAGGAATGGCAAACCATTTCAATTTTATTACCTTGAGAACCCCATGAACAGTATGAAAAGGCAAAATGATAGGACACTGAAAAATGAACTCCCCGGGTCAGTAGGTGCCCAATATGCTCCTGGAGAAGAGTGGGAAAATAACTCCAGAAAGAATAAACGGATGGGGCTAAAGCAAAAACAACACTCAGTTGTGGATGGGACTGGGAAAAGAAGAAAGGATCGATGCTGTAAACAGAAATATTGCATAGGGACCTAGAATGTTAGGTCCATGAATCACAGCAAATTGGAAGTGGTCAAACAGGAGATGATGAGAGTGAACACGACATTCCAGGAATCAGCGAACTAAGATGGGCTGGAATGGGTGAATTTAACTCAGATGACTACTTCTGTGGGCAGGAATCCCTTAGAAGAAATGGAGTAGCCCTCATAGTCAACAAAAAAGTCCGAAATGCAGTACTTGGATGCAGTCTCAAAAATGAGAGAATGATCTGTGTTCATTTCCGAGACAAACCATTAAATATCACGGTAATCCAAGTCTATGCCCCGACCAGTAACATTGAAGAAGCTGAAGTTGAACAGTTCTATGAAGACCTATAAGATATTCTAGAACTAACACCCAGAAAAGATGTCATTTTCACTATAAGGGACTGGAATGCAAAAGTAGGAAGTCAAGAAACACCTGGAGTAACAGGCAAATTTAGCCAGCTACAAAATGAAACAGGGCAAAGGCTAATAGAGTTCTGCTAAGAGAACATACTGGTCAGAGCAAACACCCTCTTCCAACAACAGAAGAGAAGACTCAACACATGGACATCACCAGATGGTCAACACCAAAATCAGATTGACTATATACTTTGCAGCCAAAGATGGAGACGCTCTATATACTCAGCAAAAATAATACCAGGAGCTGACTGTGGCTCAGAACATGAACTCCTTATTGCCAAATTCAGACTGAAATTGAAGAAAGTGGAGAAAACCACTACAAAATTCAGTTCAGTTCAGTCGCTCAGTTGTGTCCGATTATTTGTGACCCCATGAATCGCAGCACGCCAGGCCTCCCTGTCCATCACCAACTCCTGGAGTTCACTCAGATTCATGTCCATCGAGTCAGTGATGCCATCCAGCCATCTCATCCTCTGTTGTCCTCTTCTCCTCCTGTCCCCAATCCCTCCCAGCATCAAAGTCTTTTCCAATGAGTCCATTCTTTGCATGAGGTGGCCAAAGTACTGGAGGTTCAGCTTTAGCATCATTCCTTCCAAAGAAATCCCAGGGTTGATCTCCTTCAGAATGGAAACAATACAACACAGGTATGACCTAAATCAAATTCCTGATGACTATACAGTGGAAGTGAGAAATAAATTAAGGGACTAGATCTGATAGGCAGAGTGCCTGGTGAACTATGGATGGAAGTTCATTACATTGTACAGGAGANACAACAGAAGAGAAGACTCAACACATGGACATCACCAGATGGTCAACACCAAAATCAGATTGACTATATACTTTGCAGCCAAAGATGGAGACGCTCTATATACTCAGCAAAAATAATACCAGGAGCTGACTGTGGCTCAGAACATGAACTCCTTATTGCCAAATTCAGACTGAAATTGAAGAAAGTGGAGAAAACCACTACAAAATTCAGTTCAGTTCAGTCGCTCAGTTGTGTCCGATTATTTGTGACCCCATGAATCGCAGCACGCCAGGCCTCCCTGTCCATCACCAACTCCTGGAGTTCACTCAGATTCATGTCCATCGAGTCAGTGATGCCATCCAGCCATCTCATCCTCTGTTGTCCTCTTCTCCTCCTGTCCCCAATCCCTCCCAGCATCAAAGTCTTTTCCAATGAGTCCACTCTTTGCATGAGGTGGCCAAAGTACTGGAGGTTCAGCTTTAGCATCATTCCTTCCAAAGAAATCCCAGGGTTGATCTCCTTCAGAATGGAAACAATACAACACAGGTATGACCTAAATCAAATTCCTGATGACTATACAGTGGAAGTGAGAAATAAATTAAGGGACTAGATCTGATAGGCAGAGTGCCTGGTGAACTATGGATGGAAGTTCATTACATTGTACAGGAGACAGGAATCAAGACCATCCCCAAGAAAAAGAGATGAAAAATAGCAAAATGGCTGTCTGAGGAGGCCTTACAAATAGCTGTGAAAAGAAGGGAAATGCAAAGCAAAGGAGAAAAGCTAAGATATTCCCACTTGAAAGCAGAGTTCCAGAGACTAGCAAGGAGAGATGAGAAAGACTTCCTCAGTGATCAATGCAAAGAAATAGAAGAAAACAAAAGAATGGGAAAGACTGGAGCTCTCTTCAAGAAAATTAGATACCAAGGGAACATTTCATACAAAGATGGGCTCAATAAAGGACAGAAGTGGTAGTGACCTAACAGAAGCAGAAGATATTAAGAAGAGGTGGCAAGAATACAGAGAAGAACAGTACAGAAAGAATTTTCACAACCCAGATAATCACGATGGTGTGATCACTCATATAGAGCCAGACATCCTGGAATGTGAAGTCAAATGGGCCTTAGAAAGCATCACTATGAACAAAGCTAGTGGAGGTGATGGAATTACAGTGGAGCTATTTTGAATCCTGAAACATGATGCTGTGAAAGTGCTGCACTCAATATGCCAGCATATTTGGAAAACTCAGCAGTGGCCACAGGACTGGCAAAGGTTAGTTTTCATTCCAATCCCAAAGAAAGGCAATGCCAAAGAATGTCAAAAAACTGCTCATTGCACTCATCTTACATGCTAGTAAAGTAATGCCTATATTTCTCCAAGCCAGGCTTCAGCAGTACGTGAACCGTGAACTTCCAGATGTTCAAGCTGGTTTTAGAAAAGGCAGAGGAACCAGAGATCAAACTGCAAATATCCAATGGATCATCAAAAAAGCAAAAAAGTTCCAGAAAAACATCTATTTCTGCTTTATTGACTATGACAAAGCTTTTCACTCTGTGGATCACAGTAAACTGTGGAAAATTCTGAAAGAGATGGGAATATCAGACCATCTGACCTGCCTCTTGAGAAACCCATATGCAGGTTGGGAAGCAACAGTTAGAACTGGACATGGAACAACAGACTGGTTCAAAATAGGAAAAGGAGTACGTCAAGGCTGTATATTGTCATCTTGCCTATTTAACTTATATGCAGAGTACATCATGAGAAAAGCTGGGCTGAAGGAAGCACAAGCTGGAATCAAGATTGCCAGGAGAAATCTCAATAACCTCATATATATGCAGATGACATCACCCGTATGGCAGAAAGTGAAGAAAAACTAAAAAGAGACTTTTGATGAAAGTGAAAGAGGAGAGTGAAAAAGTTGGCTTAAATCTCAACATTCAAAAAACTAAGACCATGGCATCTGGTCCCATCACTTCGTGGCAAATATATGGGGAAACATTGGAAACAGTGGCTGATTTTATTTTTCTGGGCTCCAAAATCACTTCAGATGGTGATGGCAGCCATGAAATTAAAAGACACTCCTTGGAAGGAAGGTTATGACCCATCTAGCCAGCATTTTGAAAAGCAGAGACATTATTTTGTCAACAAAGGTCAGTCTAGTCAAAGCTATGGTTTTTCCATTAGTTATGTATGGATATGAAAGTTGGACTACAAGGAAAGCTGAGCACAGAATAACTGATGCTTTTGAACTGTGGTGTTGGAGAAGACTCTTGAGAGTCCCTTGGACTTCTCGGAGATCCAACCAGTCCATGCTAAATAAATCAGTCCTAAATATTCTTGGGAAGGACTGATGCTAAAGATGAAAGTCCAATACTTTTGCCACCTGATGCAAAGAGCTGACTCATGAAAAGACCCTGATGCTGGGAAAGTTTGAGGGCAGGAGAAGAAGGGGCCAACAGAGTATGAGATGGTTGGATGGCATCACTGACTTAATGGACATGAGTTTGGGTGGACCCCAGGAGTTGGTGATGGACAGGGAGACCTGACCTACTGCAGTTCATAGGGTCAGAAAGAGTCAGACATGACTGAGTGACTGAACTAACTAACTAATTCTTCCATTTGACTCAAGATGTTACCAAGTAAACAAGTAACTAATGTAAGCTGTACAAAGTTGACAGATCTTTAAATCCCAATATTATTTATGTTAGCAATTGGGCATGTAGTTGGACACACAACTCAATATATTTTAAAAAATCCACTTTAAAAATGAACAGAAGTAATGAATAGATGTTTCCAAAATGTAATGCAGATGGCTAAAAGGCATGAGAAGTTATTCAACATCAGTAGTGATTCAGTTCAGTCTAGTCACTCAGTCATGCCGAACTCTTTGCAACCCCATGGACTGTGTAGCACGTGAGCGTTTCCTATCCTTCATCATTTCCCGGAGCTTGCTCAAACCAATGTCCATCGAGTTGTTAATGTCATCTAACCATCTTGTCCTCTATCATCCCCTTCTCCTGCCTTCACTCTTTCCCAGCATCAGGGTCTTTTCTAATGAGTCAGTTCTTTGCATCACGTGGCCCAAGTACTGGAGTTTCAGCTCAGCATCAATCCTTTTAATGAATATTCAGGATTTATTTCCTTTAGGATTGACTGGTGTGATATCCTTGCAGTTCTAGGGAATCTCAAGAGTCTTCTCCAACACCACAGTTCAGAAGCATCAGTTCTTCAGCACTCAGCTTCCTTTATAGTCAAACTGTCACATCCATACATGACTACTGGAAAAATGATAGCTTTGACTAGATGGACCTTTGTTGGCAAAGTAATGTCTCTGCTTTTTAATATACTGTGTGAGTTGGTCATAGCTTTTCTTCCAAGGAGCAAGTGTCTTTTAATTTCATGGCTGCAGTCGCCATCTGCAGTGATTTCGGAGCCCAAGAAAATAAAGTCTGTCACTGTTTCCACTGATTCCCCATCTAGTTTCCCATATGGAAATACCATATGACCCAGCAATTCCACTCATGGGTGTATATATCTGACAAAAAAAAAAAAAAGAAACAACAAAAAATCCCACTAATTTGAAAAGACACATGCACCCCAGTGTTCATAGCAGCATTATTTATATTTGTCATGGTATGGAAGCCACCTAAGTGTGCACCAAAAGACAAGTGGATGAAGAAGATGTGGAGTACATATACATGCAATGGACTATTACTCAACCATAAAAACAGTGAAGTCTTGTCATTTTCAGTAGCAAGGATGAAACTGAAGGGCATTATGGTTAAGTGAAATAAGTCAGACAGAAAAAGGTAAATACTTTATTTTATTACATATATGTGGCATCTAAAAAAAGAACAACGAAGTAGTGAATAATACAAAAAAGAAGGAGACACACACATAAAGATAACAAAGCAGTAGTTATCTGTAGGGAGGGTGAGAACAGGAGGGTTAATATAGGGGTTGAGAAGAAAAAGGATTAATAGGGAATTATGTGAACATTTGTGTGGCTCTTTTGAAAACTGTAAAGTGCTACAGAAATTAAAGAATCTTTCATTTATTTAAAAAATAAAAATAGAAATGTTAATTCAAGACAAAACATAATTGATATTATTTGAGTTAATGTAATCAATAACCATGAAATTAAATGACGCTTACTCCTTGGAAGGAAAGTTATGACCAACCTAGATAGTATATTCAAAAGCAGAGACATTACTTTGCCAACAAAGGTCCGTCTAGCCAAGGCAATGGTTTTTCCAGTAGTCATACATGGATGTGAGAGTTGGACTGTGAAGAAGGCTGAGTGCCGAAGAACTGATACTTTTGAATTGTGGTGTTGGAGAAGACTCTTGAGAGTCCCTTAGACTGCAAGGGGATCCAACCAGTCCATTCTAAAGGAGGTCAGTCCCGGGTGTTCTTTGGAAGGAATGATGGTAAAGCTGAAACTCCAGTACTATGGCCTCCTCATGCAAAGAGTTGACTCATTGGAAAAGACTCTAATCCTGGGAGGAATTGGGGACAGGAGGAGAAGGGGATGACAGAGGATGAGATGGCTGGATGGCATCACCAACTCGATGGACGTGAGTTTAAGTGAACTCTGGGAGTTGATGATGGACAAGGAGGCCTGGCATGCTGCGATGTGTGGGGTCGCAAAGAGTCAGACACGACTAAGTGACTGAACTGAACTGAACTGACTGAATCAAACAAAGTAAAAGATATAGAATTAGAAAACAGTTTTGGTAAGAAATATTTCTTAAGTTAAAAATATTTATTGACTATTAACTATATCCCAACTACTAAAATAGGTAATAATGATACATAAATGAACAATTAAAGTGTGAAATTTAGGAATGGTCCCTGAATTTAAGTCTCTGGATTTAGGATGTTTGTGATTTAGTAAGAAAATTATGACAGTAAACAGTTGAGTTGAATATACTGTAATGCATTCTGTATTGAAGACCTGTTGAAAATGTATTTTACCTAGAAGCACCTCACCATGGTGACATTTCAAAGACGATGAATGATTAGTTTATCTCACCAATTAGACAATGAATAACTTTACTCCTACATATGCATAAAATAAGGTTATACTTCTTCAAAAGATAATGATTAATAAAGCAAGAAAAAATTTTCTGGATTGCATATTTTTGGTTATCAGGGAACATAAATTTTATTCTTAAAATGAGAAGGTAAAATTGAAATATTACATATTTAACAAAGTATATTATTAAACACTGTGAACTTGCCATTGTTAAACATATTTAAGTTTCCTTCTATAATTCTACATTGTGTGTCTCCTTTAATCTTCATATAGACTATTTCAAGTTGAAAGAGGAATAAAGAAAAATGTAGAAATACTGAGGTGAGGGGATGAAGGTAGTTTGAAGACAGTAGAGGAAATGTATACTTTAAAAAGTGTGACCTATGCGGAATGTGTACTTTTCAATAAATGTATATTTACACACTTAACTTCAAATTAAATGCCAAGTTGTTATATGAGAAAGAATATACACATTACATAAAGAAAAATCTTAGAATTAACCTTAATAATAACAATAATAATAATAAATAGATTCTTTTTCCATTTTTTAAAGTTTTTTCAAAATATTCTTTCAAACATGAATGCTTTTTTGCTTAGAGATATATAAATACCACACATATAAAAATGTATGTAGATATCTCTGATAGCTCTAACTTTAATAACCAACATGTGCATAAAATGAGACCACCAGAAGAGTAAATTAAAGTCACCTAAAAACACCTACTGATGTTTTTATTCTGATGAATTCATTGTAGGACCAATTACTCCTACACTTACATTTTCTATTCTATTCTATTCCATTCCCTTCTATTTTTCCAGATCAGATCAGTTCATTTCAGCCACTCAGTCATATGCAACTCTGTGACCCCATGGACTGTAGCATGCCAGGCTTCCCTGCCCATCACTGACTCCAAGAGATTGCTCAAACTCCTGTCCATCAAGTTGGTGATGCCATCCAACCATCTCATCCTCTGTCCTCCCCTTCTCCTCCTGCCTTCAACCTTTTCCAGCATCAGGGGCTTTTCCAGTGTGTCAGTTTTTTCTCATCAGGTAGCCAAAGTATTGGAGCTTCAGCTTCAGCGTCAGTTCTTCTAATGAATATTCAGGACTGATTTCCTTTCAGATTGACTTGTTGGATCTCCTTGCAGTCCAAGGGACTCTCAAGAGTCTTCTCCAACACAACACAGTTCAATAGCATCAATTCTTTGGTGTTCAGCTTTTAATTTCATGGCTGCATTCACCATCTGCAGTGATTTTGTAGCCCAAGAAAACAGTCTCTCATGTTTCCATTTTTTCCCCATCTGTTTGCCATGAAGTGATGAGACCCGATGCTATGATTTTTAGTTTTCTTAATGTTGAGTTTTAAGCCAGCTTTTTCACGCTCTTTTTCACTTTCATGAGGCTTCCCTCAAAGCTCAGTTGGTAAAAAAAATCCCTCTGCAATGGAGGAGACTCCAGTTCAATTCCTGGGTCGGGACGATCCCCTGGAGAAGAGATAGGCTACCCACTCCAGTATTCTTTTGCTTCCCTTGTGGCTCAGCTGGTAAAAGAATATGCTTGCAATGCAGGGGATGTGGGTTCAATCCCTGGGTTGGGTAAATCTCCTGGAGAAGGGAAAGGCTACCTACTCTGGTATTCTGGCTTGGAGAATTCCATGGACTGTATAGTGAGGTCCATGGGGTCACAAAGAGTCAGAGGACTGAGTGACTTTCACTTTCACTTTCATCCAGAGGCTCTTTAGTGCTTCTTCACTTTCTGCCATTAGGGTGGTGTCATCTGCATATCTGAGGTTGCTGAAATTCCTCCCTGCAATCCTGAGTGCAGTTTGTGCTTCATCTAGACCATCATTTCATATGATGTACTCTGTATATAAGTTAAATAAGCAGGGTGACAATATACAGCCTTGACGTACTCCTTTCCTTATTTGGAACCAGTCTGTTGTTCCATGTCCAGTTCTAACTGTTGCTTCCTGAACTGCATACAGATTTCTCAAGAGGCAGGTAAATGTCTCTGGTATTTGGCTCTCTTTAAGAATTTTCCAGTTTGTTGCAATTCACACAGTCAAAGACTTTAGTGTAGTCAATGAAGCAGAAGTAGATTTTTTTTTTTCTGGAATTATGTTCCCTTTTTTTATCATCCAATGGATGTTGGCAATTTGATCTCTGTTTCCTCTGCCTTTTATAAATCCAGCTTGAACATCTGGAACTTCTTGGTTCACTTACTGTTGAAGCCTGATTTAGAGAATTTTGAGCATTACTTTGCTAGAGTGTGCTGCTGCTAAGTCACTTATGTCGTGTCAAAGTCTGTGCAGTCCCATAGATGGCAGCCCACCAGGCTCCTCTGTCCCTGGGATTCTCCAGGCAAGAATACTAGATTGGGTTGTCATTTCCTTCTCCATGCTAGAGTGTGAGATGAATGCAATTGTGTGGTAGCTTGAACATTCTTTGTCATTGCCTTTCTTTGGGATTTGAATGAAAACTGACCTTTTCCAGTCTTGTGGCCACTGCTGAGTTTTCCAAATTTGCTGGCATATTGAATGCAGCACTTTCACAGCATCATCATTAAGATTTGAAATAACTCAACTGGAATTCCATCACCTCTAGTTGCTTTGTTCGTAGGTGATGCTTTCTAAGGCTCATTTGACTTTGCTCTCCAGGATGTCTGACTCTAGGTGAGTAATCACAACATTGTGGTTATTTGGGTCATTAAGATCTTTTTTATATAGTTCTCCTGTGTATTCTTGCCACCTGTTCTTAAAGATGGTCGAGAGGCACATGAAAAGATGTTCAATGCTCAGTGTAGATAAATGCAAATCTTATTATATTTTAAAATCAAAACTTATTTAACCTACTTTTCAATAGGTATTCTCTCAACCTGGAGATAAAGATAAGAAAGAATGTGGCTTGGAGAGGCTCATAGTCTGAGGGAGGAAAGTTGTAACAAATAGAAGTAAAAGAGAAATAGAGCTACAGATGTAGAAAGCAAATTTATAGTTACCTGGGGTGGGGGCAGTGAAGGGGGAGGGATAAACTGAGAGGCTGGGATTGACATATCCACACTATTATACATAAAACAGCTAATTAATGAAGACCTACTGTATAGCACAGGGAACTCTACTCAATACTCTGAAAATAATCTAAAAAAGAGTCAATACATACATATGTATGACTGACTTACTCTGCTGTATACCTGAAACTAAAGCAGCATTGTCCATCAACTATAGTCCAATACAAATTTTAACTATGTTTGTGTGTATGTATGTATGTGTGTATATATATATATATATATAAATATATACATAAATATATAATTTGCACACATAAATATATAATTTGTTTGTGTGTTAGTCGCTCAGTCATGTCCAATTCTTTGTGGCCCCATGGTCTATAATCCACCAGGCTTCTCTGTCCTTGGAAGTCTTCAGGCAAGAATACTGGAGTGGGTTGCCATTTCCTTCTCCAGGGGATCTTCCTATCCCTGTGATAGAACCCAGGTCTCCTGAATTGTAGACAGATTCTTTACCTTCTGAGACACCAAGGAAATCCATATATATATAAAGAGCCAGATCAAGGACATTTCAATGAATATAATGCATTGAGAAAAGAATGTTAGAACTAGATTATATGATGTCCCAACCATACAGCCATATATGTCTCTTTGGATGAAGAGAAATATATTGATCAAATATCAGCAGCTCCTCTGTGGATCCACTGGCTGTGTGTTCACTTTTTCATAATTTGTATCTACCCTTGGATGAAAGGGCAGGGGGAAAGCTAGGTTATCTGAAAAAATTCATATTAGACTATTCTTACATTGAATTAGCTTACTGGTTAGAGTTGATCCTCATGTTAGCATTAAGTTCAGGGAAAGAAATTTAGTTTTATTTTGCACACATTTGCATGGTCAGGTTTATACTTGCAGTGTATGTTCTCCTGTAGTTTCTTTAAGGTCAGTTCAAACAAGAACAGATTTACCTCCTATCTCTAGATCCATGTATAATAAGTTTGACTAAAATTAAATGCATTAGGCATTGTAACTCAGATGCTATTATATTTTTGATAGCATCATAAAAACTGTAAACCGCTGAACTTAAGTTCTCATTTGGAATTCAAAGGCCAAAAGGCTCAGCTTTTACATTAAAAAAATAAAAGTAATATAAATCCTCATATTGTCTTTAGTATTGCAGAAAAAGAATATCTTGTTTCCATTCACCTTTCCCATGTGAGAATTCCTGTACTTAAAATACAAATTCAGGCTCCTTTATTCAAATATGAAATGGTGATTGCTAGGGATAGATTCTGACATATTCTCAGTAGTTCACAGCTGGCTTACATTATTGTTACTAGGAAAGAAAGAGAAGACTCTCTGGAGTTGGACTCCTTTTTTCTTTTTTTTTTCTTCACTGCACAAAACTTTACTTTGATGCCACCTTGGATTGTTAGATGTCAACAGACTCTTGAGTCATTATCAGTTAGCAGAGGATACACACAAGCATTTGGAACATTCATTATCAAAGATTGGTTTAAGTGTAGTGATGTGAGCCTGGAATTGTGCTTGGAGGAATCATCAGGAGAGATTATTAATACTTATTAGCAGCAATATCAAGGACCCTTAAGATTTTACAAAAATAAATAATTTCTCTGATTTCACCTTTCTTCCTTCTTCCCCTTGGGGAAGATTTCCTCTTTGCCTTTTTTCTTACATACATATCTTTCTATTCTTTCCCCTCTTTCTTCTGATTTCTTGGGCAAACCTTTTTGTTTCGTATACTTTTCCTTAACATATGCCTTTACTCTCCCTTATTTTGTTTTCCATTTATGGGTTCCTCCTGCTCTTTAGTGAGTTATACTCAAACAGAGCTGGAACGCAGAAGAGATGTATGTCAGTAAACAAACATGTGCATTCCTCTGATATAAATAAGGAATTATTGGTCACTGAAATTGTACAATAGTAAACATGCAAATGGCAATCCACTCCAGTACTGTTGCCTGGAAAATCCCATGGACAGAGGAGCCTGGTAGGCTACAGTCTATGGGGTCGCAAAGTGTCGGTCACGACTGAGCGACTTCACTCACTCAAACATGCAAATAGAAAAAACAATTTATTATATGATATAACTATAATATGCCTATATCCTATAAAATAGAAGACTTGAGATAGGTTGGAAATTAGCATGAGAAATAAAACAAGGAAGAGATGTGTTAAATGTTTCACTATTAAAGTTACAGTGTTAAGACTATTTACATAATAGAAAATAGATTGTGTTTAAGACAGAATCAAAATTTGACTCAAAGCCTAAAAAATAAATGCATCCATTCTGAGTGTCAATAAAAATATTTACCTCAATGCCTTTGTACACAATATGTTTCATTTAACTTTATTTAGAGGTAAGTATTGATATTATATTAACAATTCCCAAATGGTATATTCAGCCCTTTGGAAGGTGATGGGTAGTACATAAGGAAATTATATAATAGGTTGAAATCCAAGAGGAATAGTAATTTATACATAGAAAGTGAAGAAACAGAGATATTTTAAATTCTCTATCTTTCAATTCTTGATATTGTCAGTTTAAGCAGAGACTATTCAGTTAGTTATAAAAAAATTAGAAATAAAATCAACAAATATTTGTTATCTGTTATTCTCAAGACACTATAGTTTGAGTCATAGAACATTTTAAAAGTTGAGACTAAAATAAATAGAGAATAATAATTTGATATAGAATTGTCATTATTAAGGTTATGAGCATTTGTAACAATTGTGAGGCAAAGAGATGAGTTTTGATTTAAAGCCTAGAAAAACTACTGTGAACTGGCTGATGGGATAGTTCAGAACCAACCAAGTTTATCTTCTTGACTAATAATATTATCTTAATAAAATGAAGATAAGATTGTTTCTATAGTTCAGGGTGTCACAGTTCAAGCAAACTTTATATTTACCAGTCATGTAATCTATCTTCTACATATGGAGTATATTATTGAGAAAAGGAGAAGAAAACCTTTCTATTGCCTTCACTTTCACTCTGGCATTCCAAAAGGATAGTTAGGTTTTAGGTTTTGTATATTTTTGAATGAAGTTTGAAAAACAAAACAAAACAAACTAACCTAAGGGTGAACTGGATGATCCATTTCTCAAGTATTCTGTTCTCNTTTAGAGGTAAGTATTGATATTATATTAACAATTCCCAAATGGTATATTCAGCCCTTTGGAAGGTGATGGGTAGTACATAAGGAAATTATATAATAGGTTGAAATCCAAGAGGAATAGTAATTTATACATAGAAAGTGAAGAAACAGAGATATTTTAAATTCTCTATCTTTCAATTCTTGATATTGTCAGTTTAAGCAGAGACTATTCAGTTAGTTATAAAAAAATTAGAAATAAAATCAACAAATATTTGTTATCTGTTATTCTCAAGACACTATAGTTTGAGTCATAGAACATTTTAAAAGTTGAGACTAAAATAAATAGAGAATAATAATTTGATATAGAATTGTCATTATTAAGGTTATGAGCATTTGTAACAATTGTGAGGCAAAGAGATGAGTTTTGATTTAAAGCCTAGAAAAACTACTGTGAACTGGCTGATGGGATAGTTCAGAACCAACCAAGTTTATCTTCTTGACTAATAATATTATCTTAATAAAATGAAGATAAGATTGTTTCTATAGTTCAGGGTGTCACAGTTCAAGCAAACTTTATATTTACCAGTCATGTAATCTATCTTCTACATATGGAGTATATTATTGAGAAAAGGAGAAGAAAACCTTTCTATTGCCTTCACTTTCACTCTGGCATTCCAAAAGGATAGTTAGGTTTTAGGTTTTGTATATTTTTGAATGAAGTTTGAAAAACAAAACAAAACAAACTAACCTAAGGGTGAACTGGATGATCCATTTCTCAAGTATTCTGTTCTCATTCATGAGAAAGAATTTTCCTAAACTCTCCTGTCTTTCCACCACTCACCAATCCTTAGTATTTCTTTTGGGGTAGGGTGTGTTAGCTGGAAGGGAACAGTCTTCATCCAAATTTCTCAACCAGCTGAAGTTAGGGATACTCCTACTCTGCCACCCTGCACACACATACACATACTCCAAAGTAGTAGACAGTAGCAACATGGGTAAAAAAAACTTTAGAGCTATCTGTTTTAATTATGTTTTATTTAGAAATCATATATATATACACAAAATTCAAATGTAAGTGGTTAATATCATAAAATATATGGTTATTTTCTTATTTTTATCAGAAGTCAGTTCAGTTCCCACTTGAAAGGCTAACACATTTATTATATAAAAAATAACTTTATTCATTCAACTAATAAGGTTTACCTGAGACTAAATATCAGAAGAAATAAATGCATGCATGTAAAATTAGCCTAAAAAAGTAGAGAAACGGAGACAGAAGAGATGAATTGAGAAATGTATTTCAAGGATCAACCAAAATGAGCTTAATGTTGGGAAAGTGAGTGGGAGATAAAATTCACTTATCTTTTCCATCGACAAGAGAGAACTATCTGCTTTTCATTAAAAAAAAAAAAGATTTTCCGATATATATTGGGATCTGGGTGAGAAAAACATATATTTTCCTTAAATAAGTCTAAAAGTCGTTGTTTGCTCATATTGTATATGATAATAGATAATATTTTAAGTAATATAACATCAGAAAATACTAATATGGTATTTGCAAAATATATTTATTTGGCTGTGATGGGTCTCACTTGGATCCTTGATTTTCACTGAGGCATGCAGAATCTTTCAGTTGTGGCATATGCATTCTTAGTTCTGGCTTGTGGGATCTAGTTCCCCAACCAGGCATGGCTCCAACCAGGCCCTCTGTCTTGGGAGCAGGGAGTTCTAGCCACTGGACCAGCAGAGAAGTCCCTAATATGGTATTTTTAATTTATAAAATAGATTATATTGCAGGTGTGTCATTATCCTTTTGCATGTTGCTTAAGCCTGTTCCTCTAACCCTTCCTCCATTTTTTCATTTAAACATGGGGGTGATAATTCCTAAGTTATAGATACATTTTGAAAACAAGTTAGAAACTATAACAATATAGTGTTTGGCAGATAACTAACTCACAATAAGTGGTAGCATATTACAGTTATCTTAAGCAGTATCACATGCTTGGATATATCATTTCAGGTATAAAAATACATGTAAGATGTTCATCTATAGAGAAAATTCCAGTAGGATTCTTCTTACTAACTCCATATGGCAAATGTCCTTAATCACAAGACCTTGAGATTTGATTCTCCCTTGTAGATTGTATGTGGTACCATTTGCATATCAATCTTTGTCACCTTTGCTTTAAATACAGCTGTGGAATATGTTTCTATTAAGTTTTCCTGGCACTCATTCTATTTTCTGTACACATCATTTTTCACAAAACTATGGAAATGAAAATGTACTGAAAGTGATATGGCTAAGTTTTTAACATGTTTATGACATCAAATTAGTAACATAAATCACAGTAAACAATATAGTATTATTCTGTTTTCTTTCTTCTATTGAAGAAGTGTATAATAGCCTACAGAAACCTTACCATGAAGTCAGCATTCAAACAAAGTATTGCATTTTAATTTTTATTTGAGTTGATGGCAAAGACAGCAAGCACATGAACGTAGCAATAAATCTAACAGCATTTAACATTTTTTCACAAAGTTAAATATATGAATTTGTGAACTATCAAATTACTTTGCACACATCAGTAGTCTCTAATAAACTCAGTGGTTATTCATAAAAGTAAACGGAATTGGGTTAGTGAGAGGAAGGCTTATGATCCCACATGTATTTTAGAGAAATATGTATTTTTCATATTACTAGTTAATGTAATGAAATGGTGTAGCTAAAACAAAGTAATATAATAAAAATATTCTAAACTATTTAATACTATTGAAATGAAACTTTAAATTATTTGCTGCCTCACTCATTATATTTTTCTGCATTTGCTTCAAAATCAATTGTACCAGTATTTAGCCAAGTTTGAAGCAGGTATCATTCTTATTCCTACACATGCATTGAAAAATTGATGTGGAATAAATTTCCTTTCCCAAAGACACATAGAAAGTTAATGAAATTAAGAGTAAATGAAGAAATATTGGATACTTTTTATTGCTTTAGATGCATCCCTTTGCTCATACTGAATCACTTCATAGTATTAATCACTTTTAATATAACTGAGTGAATTGAAAAAATTCATATATATATATATATAT
>SJYX01018714.1:0-11066 GCA_006410675.1 Oreotragus oreotragus
GAATTTTCCAGGCAAGAATACTGGAGTGGGTTGCCATTTCCTACTCCAGGGGATCTTCCCAACCCAGGGGTTGATCCCGATGCAAGGGTCTCTTACATCTCCAACATTGGATTTTGTTGTCGTTCAGTTTAATCATAATCTAATCAGATTATTTTGTAGTAGTCTTTTATTAAGAGACTCCAAGTTAACTACTTATTTTCCTATTGATGAATATTTCTAATATGTTCCTGATTTTTTTTACTTTTACTATGCTGTTCTGAATCCACCTGCAATGGGGGAGACCTGGGTTTGATCCCTGGGTTGGGAAGATCCCCTGGAGAAGGGTGTGACAACTCAGTCCAGTACTCTTGCCTGGAGATTCCCATGGACAGAGGAGCCTGGCGGGCTACCATCCATGGGGTCACACAGAGTCAGACGCGACTGAGCGACTAAGCCCAGCACAGCACATGCTGCTGTGAATACTCTTGACCAAGTCTTGTTGACTTACTATGCTAAGAGCTTCTTCAAAGTACATGCCTCTGAGTGGAATCCTAGGCGCTAGATTATGTGCATTAAGAACCCATCTATTTTTTTAACTGATTGTTTAAGAACCCTTCTAGAGATCACCAAATTGCTCTCTAAAGTAGATGTATCAGGACTTCCCTGGTGGTCCACTGGCTAAGATGCCATGGTCCCAATGCAGGCAGCCAGGGTTTAATCCCTGGTCAGGAAACTAGATCCCACATGATGTAACTAAAGAGGCTGCTGCTGCTGCTGCTAAGTCACTTCAGTCGTGTCCGACTCTGTGTGACCCCATAGACGGCAGCCCACCAGGCTCCCCCATCCCTGGGATTCTCCAGGCAAGAACACTGGAGTGGGTTGCCATTTCCTTCTCCAATGCATGAAAGAGAAAAGTGAAAGTGAAGTTGCTCAGTCTGTCTGACTGTTAGCGACCCCATGGACTGCAGCCCACCAGGCTACTCCGTCCATTGGATTTTTCAGGCAAGAGTACTGGGGTGGGGTGCCATTGTCTTCCCCAAAAGAGGCTACATGTCGCAACTAAGACCTGAAAGAGCCAAATAAATATTTTTTTTAAAGTAGACATTAATACCAATTTATATTCTTTCCAGGGGGTACATAATAGTTCCAACTATAATTCCATACTCTCACCAGCAATTGGTTTCTTCACTTTTGTATTTATTTTTGCCAAACTGGCTGAAAAACTGAATCACTTGTTTTTATTTTCCTTTTTATGATTTCTAATAAAGTTCATCATCCTATGATTTATTTGGTTTTTCTTTGTTGTGAATTTTTAAATTTTTTGCCTCTTTTTCCACAATAGGCTATTTGTATTTTATTGATTGGTAGGAGTTCTTTATAAAATCTGGATACTAATCCTTATGTTACAAATGTCTCCTTTTACATTTTAACTTGTTACAATCAATTTTTATGATGTCTTTTAATAAACAGACTTTTCATTTTACTGTAGTTGAAATGATCAACTTCTTCCTTTGTAGTTTGGGTTTTGGGCTTTCTCTCACCTTAAAAGGCATAACCATAAAAATTTTTTTCTTCTAAAAATTGCTTTTCACTTTGGGTTCTTATCTGGAATTCATTTTGAGTATATGATCTGAGCTAGAGGCCTAATTATGTATAATGAGCTGTCCCAGCATTGCTGATATGAGTTCATCTTCTCCCTATATCAGTTTTATGTAAGTCATTGTTTTCATAGATAGATTCTGCCTGACCAAGATGTCACCCCGCTCTGACCCAGCTACTGAGGAATGTAGCTTAGCACAAAAGCCAGATGAGTTTACTAATACTGAGCCACAGAATTATATAACCTCAACCATTCAGGTCCAGCTGTACCACGGGGACAGGTTGGATCACATGGATGGCATCCTATCTTGCAAGAAATAGAACTGTGCTTTCTTGAGCTGACTGGGCTCCCAAAGAGGAAGGAGAATGAAGCCAACGATGCCCTATTTATTATTCCAGAATTTACCAATCAGATTAAGTCACCCTCTCCAAAGACACAGGAGATGTACTAAACTTCTTCCCACCTAAGATGTATTCATGCCCTAGTGTCGCCGTTAACAAATTACCACAAATACAGTTGTGGAAACACAAATTTATTCTTAAAGCTCTGGTGGTCAAAAGTCCAAAATCCATTTCACAGAGCTGAAGTCAAGGTTTAGGTTGGGCTGGCTCCTTTGGTTGGGAGGCCCTCAGGGGAGAATCTGTTTTCTTGCCTTTTTCAGCGTTTATAACCACCTCTTTTTCTCGACTCATGGCTTCTTCCTCCATCTCCAAAGCTCATTACTCCCATCTGTGCTTCGGCTATCGCATCACCTTCTTCTCTGACTCTGAGCCCTCTTGTACCCATCTTATAAGGACCCCTGTGATTACCTTGGGACAACCAGGTAATCCAGAATAACCTCCCTACCTCAGGACCCTTAACTTAAGCACATCTAGAATGTCCTTTTCTGCTGTCTAAGGTAACATAGTCACAGGCTGTGGGGGTCAGGATGTGGACATGTTAAGTCGTTAAGTTGTGTCTGACTCTTGCGATCCCACGGACTGCAGTCCACCAGGCTCCTATGCCCTGGGGATTTCCCAGGCAAGCAGACTGGAGGGGGGCCATTTCCTACTCCAGTGGACATGTTTGGGAACCATTATTCAGTCTGTGACAGAAGTTTCATTTCCCTCTTATGCCAACTAACTTTGTTTGCTCCCAGGGACACTGGTAGGAGAGAGATTTTGCTCATGAAAAGTTCCAAAAGAGTTCCCTATTAATTAAATTAATGGTTTAGTGCCATTCAGTATCCAAGGCTAAGTTTTCATTCATTTTTCTATTACTTTTCATTATGCCTATCCATGCAGTCCATATAGCATATCAGAGGATTATCAATGAGATTAAATAACAGAATTATACTAGTCTAATAATAACATGCAAAAGGAAACTTGGAAATAATCATCAGGGAAATGCAATCAAAAACACAATGAAATATCACCTCACACCTGTTAGAACAGCTTTTACCAAAAAGACAAAAAGTAACAAGCATTGGTGAGGATACAGAAGAATTCAAACCCTTATGAACTGTTGGTATGAATGTAAACTGGTACAGCCACTATGGGAAACAGTATGGAAGTTCCTTAAAAAATTAAAAATAAAGCTAGCATATGATCCAGTAATTTCATTCAGGTATTTATCTGAAGGAAATAAAACACTAACCTGAAAAGATATATGCACTTCATGTTTACTGCAATATTACTGACAATAGCCAAGACATGGGAGCAACATAAGGGTCCACCAATGGATGAATGAATTTTTAAAATGGAAAATAGACTATTACGCTAAGTGAAATAAGTCAGACAAATACCATATGATCTCACTCACATGTAGAATTGTTTTTAATGAATTTATAGACAGAAGAGACTGGTGGTTGCCAAGTGGGGGTTGGGTGAAATATGTGAAGACAGTCAAAGATACAATCTTCCAAAGATAAATCTTAAGGGTGTGTATATGACACAGTGACTATAGTTAATAATTGTTGTTGCTGTTTAGTTGATAGGTCGTGTCCAATTCTTTTGCAACCCTGTGGACGGTAGCCTGCCAGGCTCCTTTGTCTGTGGGATTTCCCAGGCAAGAATACTGGAGTGGGTTGCCTTTTCCAGGGGATCTTTTCGACCCAGGGATCGAACCTGTGTCTCCTGCATTGTCAGGTGGATGCTTTACCACTGAGTTGCCAGGGAAACCCATAGTTAACACATTGTATAGCATATTTGAAAGCTTCTAAGAGAATAGATCTTAAATGTTTTCATCTTGAGAAAAAAAATTTTGCAACTACGTGTGGCAATGGATGTTAGCTAGACTTATTGTGGTGTTCATTTCACAATATATACAAGTATCACATCATTAGGTTGTACACCTGAAACTAATATGTCATATTAAGTATACCTCAATAAAATAAGAACATCAAAGTTTTTCTTATAACCAAGTTTTTCATAGTCTTTCTTCTCAGAGTCATGATTTTAATAAACCAAGAAGATCTAAAAAAAAAAAAAAGAAAGAAAGAAACTTCAATACAATAACATAATATCAATAATGTTGAGGGGAAAAAAATTTTAACATAAACCTCTTCCCTTTACTAAATTTCTAGGAAGAAATTAACATCCAAAAAAATGAAATCAAAATCATGAGATATTAAAGTTCAAAGAAAGTAAAATTCAGTATAAAATTATCTTGCTTTTATGAGTTAAAATTCAAAGAAAGTAAAGTCCAAAATTCATCCCCCCATCTTGCTGTTCTGCTCTCAGCTGGAGAGGATTTCAATGCCTGAGTGGAGTCAGAGATCACCTAGCAATTTAACAGTTCATTGACCAGGGATGTATTAATACCTGAATGTTTCAATATTCACTTACATAACAAACACCAGCCACAGGTGTTCGTTTCTGCAAAAATCCCCCAGTCAATAATGTGTTAAGCTGCATCTCTTTCGAATGGGGATAGCTCTTACAGGGCCTCCCAATGAGAAAATCATAACAATACCAGCCGAGTCTGTGATGTACCTTTCTTCCCTAAAGATAGATTTAGTAGAACGTACAGAAGGACCCAGGTGGCGCTAGTGGTAGAAGATCCACCTGCCAACTGCCAATGCAGGAGGTGTAAGAGACATAGTTTCGATCCCTGGGTAGGAAGACTCCCTGGAGGGGGACATGGCAACCCACTCCAGTATTCTTGCCTGGAGAATCCCATGCACAGAGGAACCTGGCGGGCTACTGTCTAGAGGGTCACAAAGAGTCGGACACGACTGAAGCAACTTGGCACGCACGCACAAAAGGACTACAGTACTAGCTCCACACCCACCCTGTTCAGAAAACAAGCCACTTCCTTGCAGGTATCTCAAACGAAAGACATACCCAGAACCAGTATTCTGGATTGTCAAAGACTGTTGGAGAGACTGCAGCTTCACTGAGTTGCTGGTTGATTGATACCAAGAGTCCAGATGCTGTGGTCTGTGCATTCAAATCCATTCAGGAGAAATCTCCTAGCTATGGGTTCATTTCTGCCATAAGCACCTTGCAGGTACATATGTGGAAGCTCCACCTACGTACACGGTCTTCTCTCTCCAGCCAGGTATTCGAGGGGATGTTGTCTTGCAAAGTTTAGAAATGTGCAGGAGCAACACCTCAGTCATCAGATTTATTGAAGCAGCTCTTCTTTCCCACTCAGATATTCAAAACCTTTTAATTTTCACAGCCTTTTTCAGCGTGCAGTGCCTGCACCACAGGGCTGAGGGGAAGGTGAATCCCGCCTAACAGAGCTCCCACAATAACCAGTGAGCAGTTCTCTTCTTGCACTGGCTCTTTCCATAGCCTCTTTTCGTGGAATTCCTTAGGGGCTTCCCCAAACTCAGCGGGTAAAGAATCACCTGCAATGCAGGGGACACAGGAGACATGGGTTTGATCCCTGGGTTGGGAAGATCCCCCGGAGGAGGGCATGGCTACCCACTCCAGTATTCTTGCCTGGAGAATCCCATGGACAGAGGAGTCTGGCGGACTACAGTCCATGGGGTCACAAGGAGTCAGACACGATGGAGTGACTACACAGGTAAACCATTACCTGGGGAAGATTTCATTATCGTATCTAAATAACTAGTTTCTAGTAGCCTTGAGGACAAAAATAGAGGGAATAATTCTTGGGCCACAGGAATTCAAACTAGGTCCATCCACCCCGCCCTCTTTTGCCCTTGAAGATGGTTCAAAACAACATAAAAGCAGAATTTAAAGTAGAGCTGTTTGTTTATCTTACCTACCTAGGCCTAGCACTAGCACATTGAAAACTAATCTCTCACTAATGCTCTGTAGTCCAGAGAGAAGCCAGCTGCCCCGCAGTTTAAAAAATGGCAAATATTTTCCCACTGCTTTAATATCTAAAAGGACAGTGTATGAAGGGACTGTTTCTTTCTCCTTATAACTGAATCCTTGCCCCAGCTGTAACTGCTTATTAAGGCCTCTTCAGCTCGCTGGCCCCTGCTAAGTTCCTCTCCTGGTTCCTGTGGCCCTGCCAAGGCCACTTACAACCTCTGAGTGCCTTTTCCAAGGTCTTTTTCCCCAGCCACAGCTCTTAAAAGCCAACTGCACCAACAGAAAAAAAAACAACTACCTGGTCCAATATATGCCTACACAAACTGCCAAGAGCAAAATGTCCTTGGAGAACACAGTAGTGACAGCCAAGGGTGAGGGGGCTGGGGGAAGGATGGAGTAGAAGGTTAGGGTTAGCAGATGTTAAGCTTTTATATATATATATATATGGAATTGAATGGAAAAACAAGGTCCTACTGCATAGCACAGGGAACTATATTCAGTATCCTGTGATAAACCACAACGGAAAAGAATATAAATCAAGAATGTATAGGGACTTCCCTGGCAATCCAGTGGTTAAAAGACTTTGCCTTCCAATGAAGGAAGTTTGGGTTCTATCCCTCGTAGAGGAGTGAAGATCCCACATGCCTCACGGCAAAAAAGGAAATCATACAACAGAAGCAATATTGTAACAAATTCAATGAAGACTTTAAAAATATGGCCCATATAAAATCTTAAGTACATATATATATATATGTATACATATTTGTTGCTGTTGTTCAGTTGCTAAGTCAGGTCCGGCCCTTTGGGACCCCAGGGACTGCAGGACTCCAGGCTTCCCTGTCCTTCACTGTCTCCTGGAGTTTGCTCAAACATATGTCCATTGAGTCAGTGATGCCATTCAACCATTTCATCCTCTGTCACCTCCTTCTCCTCCTCCTTTCAATCCTTCCCAGCATCAGGGTCTTTTCCAACGAGTCAGCTCTTCACATCAGGCGACCAAGGTTTGTGTGCGTAACTGAATCATTCTGCAGTAGAGTGGTAATGAAACACAACACTGTAAATCAATGTTCAATTAAAACAAACAATCACAATGTCCTGCACACACTCAAGAACGAGACCCCAGGACCAACACCAATCTTTAGCCGGAAGCCTTGATCACTCCACCTGTTTTCATCGGCTTCTCCCTGACTGTTCTCATTTCTCACATATCAGTTTTCTAGTCAGCGCCTCAAACGTGGGAACACGGAAGGGCATCCAGTAGAAAGCAGCCTTCCTCCTTTTCTGAGTTCAACGCAAATTTTAAAAATGAGATAACAGAAGGGAAGAAGAAAACCAAATGACCGCTTAACTCCTGATAAAGCTGGGTTGCAGGATTCGGTTTACTATGAGAGAAGAGCTTCCTGACGCCAAGTCCTAGAGCAGGATCCAGCAACTCTGATTAAAGTACACTTGTCTTGATGGGAATGGGAGGGTCAGCTGCTCCCAGAGCAGACCTCATGCTGGCTGGTGCCAAAGAGAAAAGGGGACAAGAATGAGCTGAGCAAGCTCACTTTACTCCCCACAAATGTGCCAATTAAACCATGCCCTCCTTCAGTTCAGGGCGGAGTTAAGAAAGGGCCCCCCAAAAAGCCAGGTGTCACACTAATGCAACTCCCTTCACCTACAAGGCTGTGTTGAAATTTTCTTTTAAATAGTAAAATATAAGTATGTATGACTTGGGTGAAAAAAAACAAGAAGATGGTAGAAGCTGCTACCTGGTGGGCTGGGGATGCTACAGTTATAATCTGGAAGTCTAAAGTTTAGATTTCTCTGGCAGCATAAGGAAATGATTTCCTACTCTTTCAAATAATTTTCTGTGCCTTTATGAAAACACTTGTACTTAAAACACAATTCACAATTTGTAGCAACATTTTAATACAAGTTTTGCAACCCAGTGTTCATTGCAGCACTATTCACATCAGCCAGGACATGGGAGAAACCTAAATGTCCATCAGCAGAGGAGTGGATAAAGATGTGGTCAGATATGCAGTGGACTATTACTCAGCCATAAAAAGGAATGAAACTGGGTCATTTGTAGAGACATGGGTGGACCTAGAGACTGTCCTACAAAGTGGAGAAATCCTATACTAATACATATATGTGGAGTCTAGAAAAATGGTATTCAGTTCAGTTCAGTCCTTCAGTCGTGTCCAACTCTTTGACACCCCATGGACCACAGCATGTCAGGCTTCTCTGTCCACCACCAGCTCCTGGAGTCTACTCAAACTCATGTCCATCGAGTCGGTGATGTCATCCAGCCATCTCATCCTCTGTCGTCCCCTTCTCTTGCAGCCTTCAATCTCTCCCAGCATCAGGGTCTTTTCAAATGAGTCACTTCTTCATATCAGGTGGCCAAAGTATTGGGGTTTCAGCTTCAGCATCAGTCCTTCCAATGAACACTCAGGACTGATTTCCTTTAGGATGGACTGGTTGGATCTCCTCGCAGTCCAAGGGACTCTCAAGAGTCTACTCCAACAGTTCAAAAGCATCAATTTTTCGGTGCTCACTTTTCTTTAGAGTCCAACTCGTACATCCATACACAAAAAAATGGAATCGATGATCTTATTTGCAAAGTAGAAATAGAGACAAAGTCATTGAGAACAAACATACGGACACTAAGGGACGAAGGGGACGGCGGGGCGGGGGGTGAACTGGGAGGCTGGGACTGACATACACGCGCTGCTATGTACAAAACTGAGAACTACAGCGAACCTACTGTACAGCACGGGAGCTCTACTTGGTGCTCTGTGGTGACCTAAATGGGAGGGAAGGAAATTCAAAACAGACGGGCTATATGTTCACTTATAGCTGGTTCATTTTGCCATACAGCAGGGGGAAAAAAATATTGTAAAGCAACTACAATCCTAAACAAATTAATTTTAAGAAAGATTTAAATACAGGTTTTTCTCAGTTACAGACACAAACGTTTTTAGCCTTCTCAGCTTCCCTTCATTACGCCTCCTGTCCTTTCTTTTTGCACCCACCACGAAGCGATGAGGGGACACTGCAAAGCCTGCTTGGACAAAACCAACTCGAGTCACTCCCCACTTCCAGATTTGAATGAAGTGGCCACACCACATGCCGTGAAGTTAATTTCCCAAATGGTCACAGAGTGGCCAGATTCTGCCACCTGGGAGATCAGAGGACTTAGGTCTTCCTAGGGTGAACTTTGGCCAAGAGAAAGGGAAGCGGGAGGAAGCGGGCTAACAGATGCCCTCTCCTTGCTCTTTTTCTTGGACTCCCCTGAGGAGTAGCTTCTTCCTGCAACCTTTCTGAAGAATTCCTGAGTCCTGAGCAAACACCTCGAATGAAAGACCTGCTATTCAAAGACTGCTTTGCATCCTCCCATCCGTTTCCCCTCACTCTGACCACCTGAAACCACTGGGGGTGTTTAGGGTCATCTTGCTCTTGCCTTTGCCCAGAGGACTAGCCTCGGCTTCCTGCAACCAGTCTGCCACAGATCCAGTGCTTAATGAGTGTTCCTTAGGAAAGCAAAGAGAAGACTGTTGCTGCTGCTGTTGTTTAGCTGTTAAGTCACGTCCAACTCTTTGCAACCCTATGGACTGTAGCCCACCAGGCTCCTCTGTTCATGGGATTTTCCAGGCAAGAATACTGGAGTGGGTTGCCATTTCCTTCTCCAAGGAATCTTCCCAACTCAGGGACTGAACTCACGTCTCCTGCACTGCAGGGGAATTCTTTACCACCGAGCCACCTGGGAAGCCCTAAAGAGATGACATTNACCAGGCTCCTCTGTTCATGGGATTTTCCAGGCAAGAATACTGGAGTGGGTTGCCATTTCCTTCTCCAAGGAATCTTCCCAACTCAGGGACTGAACTCACGTCTCCTGCACTGCAGGGGAATTCTTTACCACCGAGCCACCTGGGAAGCCCTAAAGAGATGACATTACATATTACAGAGAAAACCTTCCTTTGAAATATTCCCTGAGTTTCTTTCCTCAAAAGCTCCACAGCTTAGATTTTACCCTTCTCTACTTCCTCTTCTCTTCAAGACACTAATAATATTTTCTTCCTCATTCTCTGGTGGGTAAAACAATTTGGTCTCCTCTCAGCATTTTAATTCTCCTCACTGCCAATCACCCTGCTTATTTCAACAAAGGCCCTCTAGTGAGCGGAGTGCACAAAGCATTCATTCTTCCTTGTAGACAAGAAGGGAGGTATTGCCAGGACACCCTTTTAAAACATTTCCCCCGTGTCACACAGGCATAAAGCAAAATTCAAGCCAGCAAAGAACGGAGGGAAGATAAATCTATGTCAGAACGAAGCCAGCGTGGGTCTAGGTAAGGACCAGTTTCCAGCGGTGTCCAGTGAAGGGAAAACTTCGGATCAGGAGCATCACTCTTGATGCAGAGCAGACGTGACCTCAAACTGGGTTCAAGTGAGGCCACACCACCTGTGAGCAGGAGGTGGGAAAGGATTTTCAGTAATATTACTGGCAGTGGGCATGGTTTAATTTAATACTCAGTAAATCTTATACTCAATAAACATCACGGGACTTCCCTAGTGAGAATTCGCCTGCCAATGCAGGGGACACAGGTTCGATTCCTGGTCTGGGAGGATTCCACATGCCGAGGAGCAACTAGGTCCACGAGCCACAACTACTGAGCCCATGTCCTGCAACTACTGAAGCACCCTAGAGCCGGTGTTCTGCAACAGAGAAGCCACCACAAGGAGAAGCACGCCCGTGGCAACTCGAGAGCAGCCCCAACTTGCCGCTACTAGAAAACGCCTGCTCCCAGCAACGAAGACACAAATAAATAAACTAAAAAAACAAACATCCCGTTAAGTTTGCAGCCATACAACTGACCCCAGTGGCAATGATTCTGAAAGTGGACAAATAGATACCCTGCCCACAGTTGAAGGTTGAGGGACCAGGAAACCAAGTAGTTCCCTACTCAGTATTTTCTCGTTATGCTTAAGAATAATACATTTTCTATTGCCCCTGTAACAAATTATCACAAATTGGTAGCTGGAAACAACACAAACTTAGTCTCTTGTTAGCAGTCTGACACTCATCTCATTGGGCTGACATCAAGGTGTTGATGGGGGAAATCCTCATTTTTAAAAATAAAATAAATTATTATTGATTTAACTTGGCTGCACCAGGTCTTAGTGGCAGTACGCAGGGTCTTTAGTTGCAGCATGCAAACTCTTAGTTGA
>SJYX01018715.1:0-39326 GCA_006410675.1 Oreotragus oreotragus
TGGGCTGCACACGATGTCATCTGGGGCATGGATAGCTATGATGGCTGCCCATCCCTGCTGGCTGGCCATGGGCCTCCCCGAGTGGCTTGGGCCTCAGCCAGCCTGGCAGCTGGGTTCTAAGAGGAGGGAAGGAAGCCATGGTCCCCTGGAAGGCCAGGCCTGCAGCTGCTCGATGCACTTCTGCAGGGATGTCTTAATTTAGCAGATACGGAGCCAGCCCCGATTCAAGGAAGGGAGGGGAATGAAACCCACCCTTGGTCACTGGGGAGGCGACCAAGAATTTGTAGCCAACCTGAATCTCCCATAACACCTGTCCAAAAAGATCCTCAAAGTAGGGCATTAATGGCTTTGGAAGAAGTAGGGAAAATCTCAGGTTCAGAATGATCAGTTTCTTATCAGCCAGGGAGGTGAGAAACCCGAGATGTCGATACCACTTCGGAATTGAGCCCTCAGCTTTTCCCACGTAGTAGTGATTCTGGAGGCTCCTGTGTCAGCCCTGCCATTACCTTTCTCCCCCACTTCCTCCTCATTCCAGACCCTCAAAAATAAACCTGGATGACGGATGATAAGATTGACAGGTAAACTATAATGTGTTTCTGCTGCAGAGATGTTCCTGTGGTGATGGGCTATTTCCATCCTGAACTTTCCTTTTTTTTAAATTAAAAAGTTGATGCCTGGGGACACTAGTAATGAAAATATCTGTGGCTTCGGAAACTAAAAGTAAGCTGCTAATGGCTCCAATCACCAGCCCCCCACCCCGCCCCAAAACACAGGCAGCCCAAACACGGAATTACTCTGAAGACTGCCAGCCAGGCTTTCACATGGTGGTTTCAGTTCTCCTTATTTGAGACTAATACACCACTGTCTCCAACGGAGACAGCCAGGGCTGCTCCCACTGGCTGCTGGTCATCCGCATCTGCTGAAAGGAGAATGAAATTGCTCTCTGATTTTTACTGGTAATCCACTCTCCATGGGTAAAATTTCCTAAAAGCAATAAAGCAAAGGCTCCGCTTTGGGACTTTCTGCTGGTTCCTGTCATCACTTAACATTTACCCAGCACTCTCTCCGGGCAGTTCGTATTGTCTCAACCAAACCCTGCACACAATTCTGTGCCCTTTGTTCATTTCTGAGCTCTTAGGCCCATTTATACAACTCCAACCCAACTGCACGTTTTTTTCTACAGAGCAAACACATCACATGTTCACAATTTTAGGTCTTACAGGGAAATAGATTCTTGGATACCAAAGTACTTCAGCAGAGAGCTGGTCAATCAAAATGTAATGGAGTTACAATCTTATTTTTTCCCTGCATTTCATTATACAATATATGTAGTTATCCATATTTCACCTGTTGTCCCCATAAGGATGTTTATGTGGTGGTGTTTAGTCCCTCAGTCGTGTCTGACTCTTTTGCAACCCCTTGGACTGTAGCCTGCCAGGCTCCTCTGTCCATGGGATTTCTCAGGCAAGAATACTGGAGTGAGCAGCCATTCCCTTTTCCAGGGGATCTTCCCAACCCAGGAATCTGCATCTCCTGCACTGGCAGGCAGATTCTTTCCCACTGAGCCACTGGGGGCAGGGTGGGGAGCGGTTAAGCAAGGGTCTTTATAGCTATGTTTGTTTTCTCCATAGAGGGTGAGATCAAGGCTCAGTACTGCTTTGATTACTAATGTCTTGTAGACTCTCATTTAGAAAGGTTTCCCCATCTTTTCTCTCTTCCTTTTCCTGTGTTCCATGAGATTGATTTTGAAGAGAGTAAGTCAGTTGTTCTGGAGTTGGTTGCATAATCTGGATTTGTCTGCTTGGTTCTTCACTGGTAGAGTCAGATTAATTATTTTGCAAGGAGACTACGTAGCTGATGTTACTTCCTCAATATATCACATCACAAGGGTCTGTCTGGCCCATGATGGTGCTGATAATTTTATTTCTATTTTTTGTTTTTATTTTTTGCTATTATAGATCTTACTGCATGTCCGTCGTGGTTTCCCTTTGTTGATGGTAATTCTGAACACTCAGTTCAGGTCACAGTCACCAGATTTCTCCAATGTAAAAGTGTCTCTTCCCTGTGTAATCAACAACTAGTCTATGGGATGAAATGGTGAGATTGGAAATGCCCTGTACTTCATCCACTCTTTCACATAATGGTTTTAACATTCACTGGTAATCTTTTCCTGAATCAGTCATTACCTTGGTGATTATAAAAGTGTACTTCTCAAAAAGCTACTAGCCAGGCAAAGAGCTGAGTCCAAAGATGTACAAGAAAATAAGACATCACTTTGGGTATCAGGGTGACAAACTCAGATGCCTACAAGGGCCAACTGAGTCACAGGAATCAGGAGGCAGACAGGCACCAGCATGTGTGACCGATTCAAAGGGACAGCCCTTCCTCCACTCCAGCAGGTTCTCCAGCAGAACAAAAGGCCTGTATCCTTAAACCTCTCATTTTCCTGGAAAAACCTGGAAATCTAGATTTTTATGTGCAATCTCTAAATGTATATGTTAGAATGAACTGATTTTTCCCCCAAAATGTACAGACCATGCAAGACATCTGTGCAGCTTGTCACTCTGAATATTATGAAAATAATGAAATGGTTTGAGATATTCTAGAAAAATTCTGTTTAGGTTGTATCATAAGTGATGGCTGCTGCTGCTGCTGCTAAGTCACTTCAGTCGTGTCCGACTCTGTGTAACCCCATAGACGGCAGCCCACCAGGCTCCCCCGTCCCTGGGATTCTCCAGGCAAGAACACTGGAGTGGGTTGCCATTTCCTTCTCCAATTCAGGAAAGTGAAAAGTGAAAGTGAAGTCGCTCAGTCGTGTCTGACTCTTAGTGACCCCGTGGACTGCAGCCTACCAGGCTCCTCCGTCCATGGGATTTTCCAGGCAAGAGTACTGGAGTGGGGTGCCATATAAGTGATGGCACCAGAACTAAATTGTGTGAGAACACAACTTTTATAAAATCTGGATGTTTAAGGCAAGCTTTTAGTCATAATATCATTTGACCATAAAGATTTAAATCCTGATGTGTAAATGACAATTGTGATTAAATCTACCTCCATTCCAGCCTACTATATGCCAGGCACTGTGCTCAGGGTTTTTTAGATGTTCTTCAGTCCTTGTAGAAACTCAGTGAAGTTGGCATTATTATCTCAGTTTTACAGATAAGAACAATGGTATGTTAAAGAAAAAAAAGCCAAATGCCATAAGACACTTGTAACAACACGAACACACACACACACACATGCATTTGATGAGAACCTTAGACTCAGCTCTTTCTGGTTTTCTAATTTATGCCAAAAAATTATTTTGGGGCTACCCTGGTGGTTCAGTGGTTAAGAGTCTGCCTGCAATGCAGGGGGCATGGGTTCGATCCCTGGTCCAGGCACTAAGATCCCACGCGCCTTGGGGCAACTAAGCCCGTGTACTACAACTTCAGAAGCCTACACACTCTAGAGCCTACGCTCGCAACGAGAGAGGCCACTGTGACGAGCAGCCAGTGTCCTGCAACTAGAGAGCCGCCCCCTCTCGCCACAGTTAGAGGAAGCCTGTGCGCGCAGCAACAAAGAGCCTGTGTGTCACAACAAAGAGCCACTGACAATTAGTTGACTAATTAATTCAATTAATTAATTAAAAAACCTTTGCTCTGTCATTGGCAACTTCAGTAAGTTCATTATAAAGGCACTAGACAAAAATATGGCTGCAGTAACTTACTGTCTGTGCCGTTCAGTCGTGTCTGACTCTTTGGGACTCCATGGGCTATAGCCTGCCAGGCTCCTCTGTCCATGGGATTCTCCAAGCAAGAACACTGGAGTGGGTTGCTTTGCCCTCCTCCACAGAATCTTCCCAACCCAGGGATTGAGCCCACGTCCCTTACGTTTCCTGCATTGCAGGCAGATTGATTCTTTACCACTGAGCCACTGGGGAAGCCCTATTTACTGGCTATAGCGTAGAAATTACTAAGCCCTGAGAAGATGCTGTCTCTGACTTGGTAACCATCAGGAAACAGTTCTCAGAAGTTTACACTGGTGCCAGGTAGCCCAAACTTGCCCATTCTTAAGACACAAAGGCACTTATTAAAGCTACTGAATCCAGCCCCCCACCCCCAGCAGTCCCCGACTCCCCTTCTCCTCACCAACGTCCTGAATCTCAGTCTCTAAGTGGTGAGCCTGGGAATCTGTATTTTAACAATGCCGATCACAGGCGACTCTCCAGTCTGCAAGTTTGGAAAATACGGGGTGAAATTACTGTGTCTGTCAACTTACACTGAGAATAGTAGACGAGAACCTTCTGGGGGCACTTTTTGACTTGCCCTTTTATGGCTTCATTGATGTTGATTAAACAATAGTTGGCTTCTCCTGTTTGCTTGAAGGGCCAGACTGAATACTCCCAATAGAGTTGCTGGGGGTGGGGAAGTACTTAACTGAAATTTAACCGGAGGGCCCTCATCCTTTCCGAATTGGGGAGAAAACTGCCTAATCCTGTGGAATTAGTCTACCAGCTACGGAATCCTTTCACTGCCTCTTAACAAGTTATCAGAAACTTGAATGAACCTTACAGCAGAAAATTGCTGTAGCATCTGCCACTTGTAACAGTAGCTGATGACAGGTGTGCAGGAATCCAACATTTCCCATCTATTTTAATTTGTGTGAGTTTCTTTGAAATGTAAATGAAGCTTTGACCTTCAGAATCTGAAAAAGTATGTACGTCTATAACTCTAACCATTTTAACACAAAACTCCTTGGCATATGCTTTAAAAATGCCAGATTCAGAGAGCTCAGTCTGACTCTGTTTCACATGACTTCAGGTTCATTCTCTCTCTCCCTACCCCCTTCCCCGTTCCCCTTTCTCCCTCACTGTCAGTGTGAAGCACAGTATTTCACTCTTCCCAATCTGTCGATCAGATCCTGCTTGTCAGAATTAGAAACAGACAGTACAGGTATTAAATTCTACTGTTGGCTAACAGGACTAGGCTTCCCAGGTGGCTCAGTGGTAAAGAATCCACCTGCCAAGGGAAGCGGGGAAGGCAATGGCACCCCACCCCAGTACTCTTGCCTGGAAAATCCAATGGACGGAGTAGCCTGGTGAGCTGCAGTCCATGGGGTCGCTAACAGTCGGACAGACTGAGCGACTTCACTTTCACTTTTCTCTTTCATGCATTGGAGAAGGAAATGGCAACCCACTCCAGTATTCTTGCCTGGAGAATCCCAGGGATGGGGGAGCCTGGTGGGCTGCCGTCTATGGGGTCACACAGAGTCNTCCAATGGACGGAGTAGCCTGGTGGGCTGCAGTCCATGGGGTCGCTAACAGTCGGACAGACTGAGCGACTTCACTTTCACTTTTCTCTTTCATGCATTGGAGAAGGAAATGGCAACCCACTCCAGTATTCTTGCCTGGAGAATCCCAGGGATGGGGGAGCCTGGTGGGCTGCCGTCTATGGGGTTACACAGAGTCGGACACGACTGAAGTGACTTAGCAGCAGCAGCAGCCAAGGGAAGAGACACAAGAGACGTGGGTTCAATCCCTGGGTCAGGAAGATCCCCTGGAGTAGGAAATGCAACCTGCTCCAGTATTCTTGCTTGGAGAATTCCATGGACAAACAGGCCTAGCAGACCACACCATGGGGAGACTCTACAGTCCACAGGGAGTCAGACACGACTGAGTGAGCACACACACAAAAGGACGTAAAAGCCAGAGGAACCCTTACTGTGCATTCCACTCAAACTCTGGAACTTGACTCAGAAAGCCTGATCTGGAAGCTGAAGACCAAATCTTTGTCAGGAAGCCTCACCTTAGTTGGAAAAGAAGCAAGATCAGTAGGGACAGTTTATTACATCAAATGAGGATGTTCAAAAGGATTATTTGAAGATCTGCAGATTAAACCATCTATTTGATGGCACTCGTTTTTGGGGGGCCCCACTGCATGGTTTGCAGGATTTCAGTTCCCCAACCAAGGATTGAACCTTGGCCCCTCGGCAGTGAAAGAGCAGAGTCCTAACCACTGGACTGCCAGGGAATTTTCTCCACTGGTTTTCCTATTAGGCAGCAGTAATGGACAGCTGGATTGGCAATAGGAAATGGTGGGAGATGGATTGCCTATGGGCCATAACATTTAAGTTTTGCATCCATTGAAAGTGAAAATGAAAGTTGCTCAGTCGTGTCCGAATCTTTGCCACCCCACGGACTATACAGTCTATGGAAATCTTCAGGCCAGAATACTGGAGTGGGTAGCCTTTCCTTTTCCAAGGGATCTTCCCAACCCAGGGATCGAACCCAGGTCTCTTACCTTGCAGGTGGATTCTTTACCAGCTGAACCACAAGAGAAGCCCAAGCATACTGGAATGGGTAGACTATCCCTTTTCCAGCGGATCTTCCTGACCCAGAAATCGAACTGGGATCTCCGCATTGCAAGTGGATTCTTTACCAACTGAGCTATCAGGGAAGCCATATATTTGAAATGGTATCATATGATTTACAATATTGTTCTATAGTCATATTCTCAAATATGTGGTCTCAATATACATAAGTGGCTTCCCAGGTGGCACTGGTGGCACTGGTGGCACTGCACCCCTGCCAGAAGACATAAGAGATGTGGGTTCGATCCCTGGGTCAGGAAGATCCCCTGGAGGAAGGCATGGCAACCCACAAGTATTCTTGCCTGGAGAATCTCATGGACAGAGGGGCCTGGAGGACTATAGTCCATAGGGTCGCAAAGAGTTGGACACGACTAAAGTGACTTGCTGCTGCTGCTGCTGCTAAGTCACTTCAGTCGTGGCCGACTCTGTGCGACCCTGTGGACAGCAGCCCATCAGGCCCCGCCATCCATGGGGTTCTCTAGGCAAGAATACTGGAGTGGGTTGCCATGCCCTTCTCCGAAAGTGATTTGCTGCTGCTGCTGCTGCTGCTAAGTCGCTTCAGTCGTGTCCGACTCTGTGCGACCCCATAGACGGCAGCCCACCAGGCTCCCCCGTCCCTGGGATTCTCCAGGCAAGAGTGGGTTGCCATTTCCTTCTCCAATGCATGAAAGTGAAAAGTGAAAGTGAAGTTCTTCAGTCGTGCCCGATTCTTTGCGACCCCATGGACTGCAGCCGACCAAGCTCCTCTGTCCATGGGATTTTCCAAGCAAGAGTACTGGAGTGGGGTGCCATCGCCTTCTCTGGAAAGTGACTCAGGACACAGTATATATAAAGACCAGAAAATTTGGAATTTTGTTCAGTAGGTTGTATATTCATGAAAATAATTCAGTTATAGGTCTTACTTTAAGCATAGTAGATGTATTTCTACAACAGAACATTGACCTAGATAGTCTTTTCCTTACTACCATCATAAGCGCAAAGTCAGAGCTAGTTCCTACAGCTCCGGAGTCGGGGGAACTACATACACACACCCCAACTCCTTCCTTCCCATAGCTTTTTGCCTCTGTCCAGGCTGCATTAATCATGTCCACCCCCAAGCCTGTTCCTTGGATCTTTTCATCCAAGCAAAGATAGTCAAGTGAAGGATCAAAATACTTCTATACAATCACTAGAAGCTTTTGTACTAATCTACAAAGAAAATGACTTACTTAAACCAAAAACACTGACAAAGCAGCTGGTCCGTGGGAAAGCTCCGTGGCAGTGTGAAGCCAGGTCACTCATTTCTCAGTTTCTCACCCCAAGGTGTGAACATCTGTTTTGGGGGTGTCAGTGCTCCTCTTGGCCTCCTCTCTCTCCCTGGATGATCTCAGCCATAGATGGGTTCCCCATCACCTGTGCTTCAGGCTCAACTTATCCCAGAGCTTCAGGCAGGGTAGCCAGCTGTGAGGCTACAGTGACAAGTAAGATATGGTCCTGCCGTTCGACTTCAGCTAGGCAAGTGAACAGCATGTAATCAGATCACTTTAATGTATTCTGTGATAAGCTGTGACAAATGTAGGGTCTGTACAATGTTTCCGTTTTACGATCTAGAACTGATCTTGTTTTTCGCCATAGCCCTGTCCTTTCTTCCTTTAAATTTCTTATCTCAATTCAGATGCTCTCTTCCATCCAAACCAGGAATCAATTTCCTGTCCTCTCCACATTAGCTGGTCACCGAGTTCTACAGAAAGTGTCTCCTAAGCATTTCTCAGATCAGTCTCTTCCTCTCCATCCCTTTTACTACTTCTCAGCGTCATATTATCAGCTCCTCTTGCTGCGCTTGTGCTTAGGCGCTCAGTCGTGAACGACTCTGCGACCCCGTGGACTGTGGCCCTCCAGGCCCCTCTGTGCTTGGGGATTCTCCAGGCAAGAACACTGGAGTGGGTAGCCTTTCCCTTCTCCAGGGGATCTTCCCAACCCAGGGATCAAACCGAGGTCTCCCGCATCGCAGGCATATTCTTTACCAACTGAGCCACAAGGGAAGCCCAAGAATACTGGAGTGGGTAGCCTGTCCCTTCTGCAGTGGATCTTCCCAACCCAGATATCGAGCTGGGGTCTCCTGAATTGCAGGCAGATTCTTCACTGTCTGAGCCACCAGAGAAGCATCAACTCCTCTTGTGTGGACTATTTCCATAAGGTTTTTTTTTTTTTTTTTTTTTGATGTTGACCATTTTCAAAGTCTTTATTGATTTTGTTACAATATCGCTTCTCTTGTTTATGTCCTGGGTTTTTTTGGGCCACAATACATTTGGGAGCTTAGCTCCCCAGCCAGGGATTGGACCCCTACCCCCTGCATTGGAAGGTCAGGTCCTAATCACTGGACTGCCAGGAAAGTGCCTCGATAAGATCTTAATAGGTTTTTTTGTCCAGGAATTGGGTGTGTTATTTCTAAAATGCTTCTTCCACATTGCAGCTTCTCATTGCCCTGATTTTCCCTCATTTCCCTCGAACATTGCTTCCTCGTTGCTTTCAGAGTCCTCTTGTTTCCTTAGCGTGGTATACAGGGCTCTCTGCCATCTAACTCTCAGCCTTATCTCCTACAGAAGTACAGGAGATTTTAGCTCTCCCCTGTGTCATATTGGATGGGTTTCCCAGGTGGCGCTAGTGGTAAAGAATGCACCTGTCAACGCAAGAGAGATAAGAGATGTGGGTTCGATCCCTGGGTTAGGAAGATCCCCTGGAGGAAGGCATGGCAACTCACTCCAGTATTCTTGCCTGGAAAATCCCATGGACAGAAGAGCTTGGCAGGCTATAGTCCATAGGGTCACACAGATTTGGACACAACTGAAGCAACTTAGCACACACACATGTGTTGTATTGTTTGAAGTCTCCCTGCTTTGGAATACATATATCCTCTTACCTGCTTAATCACTTTCCCCTCATCCTTGAAGATTCCCTTTACACATTCCCATGTGTCCCTCAGCTGGGCAACCCCTCTAAAGCATCCTAGTTGTATTTTATTATGACACTTATATCACATAAAATTGAAATATTTATTTATATGTCTATATCTAATCGCCAAACTTAAGGTCATTGATGGGAGAAATCTGACTTATTTATATTTATGTCACACCGAGTGGGTGCTAAAGAAATTATTTGTTGATGACAGATGAAATAAACAAATGACGTCTATTATGCCTAGAAAAGGCAGAGTCTGTGTCTCTTGTTACTAACTGCATCACTTGGAGAGATTGTTAATCCTCGTAAATACTAGATTAAATGAAAAGTAGATGTAAAGGAATGGACATACAATAGGGAATCCATTATTAGTGATATTAAATTCTTCAAGCACTGTAGGTTTTTTAAATATTTATTTATTTGGCTGTGTTGGGTCTTAGCTGAGGAACGTGGGCTCTTTGTTGTGGTACGCGATCTTCTCTCTAGTTGCAGTGCTCAGGTTTATTTGCCCCACGGCATGTGAAATCTTAGTGCCCCCACCAGGAATCAAATCCAAATCCCCTGCATTGGAAAGTGGATTCTTAACCACTGGACCACCAGGGAAGTCCTCCCACTGCTGCTGCTGCTGCTGCTAAGTCGCTTCAGTCGTGTCCAACTCTGTGTGACCCCATAGACAGCAGCCCACCAGGCTCCCCCGTCCCTGGGATTCTCCAGGCAAGAACACTGGAGTGGGTTGCCATTTCCTTCTCCAATGCATGAAAGTGAAAAGTGAAAGTGATGTTGCTCAGTCGTGTCCGACTATTAGCGACCCCATGGACTGCAGCCTTCCAGGCTCCTCCGCCCGTAGGATTTTCCTATTGGTGTTTAAATGTGTACTTTGGATTTTGCCCAATTAAAAGTCTTGGAGGACTTCCACATTTGACCAAGATGGAGTAACAAATTTACTCTCCCACCTGAAACAACTGAAAAGTCAAACCAAATACACAAAACAAAGGTTTTCAAGACATTAGATATCAGGCGATGGAGGACAAGGACGGCTGACAGGTAGAAAACAAACAAGGTGAGCCCTCCAGTCGCCCAGGCTAATCAACAGGCATAGTACAGGGAAAGGTAGCCCAGGCAGAAGCCAGTGGTCTCCCTGAGTTGAGAGCTGGAAGCCAAGAAATCTAGAATTTATAGAGCAGAGTAATGGAAAGGAGAGAGCTGCACACAGAGAGAGAAAACCAAAGAACTGAAGAGGGTCTTCAGCTGAGTACTGATCAGTGCATGTGGCTGAGGAAACTGCCCGAGGCTAAGCAAAGACCATGTAGAAGGATCAGAAAAACTATTGCAGACGCAGAGCCAACGAAAGTTCCTATTCCCACTAGTCAGTGTGGAAAACCTCACAATTAATGGCGTATTGGCTAGAATATTAGAATGCCTCAGTGGTAGGAAAAAATCAGCCATAAACTAAACATAGCTCTGATCTCACCTAGCAAAGCTTAAAACCAGATCCCAAAGGGGTCAAACTATTTCTGAGTAACTCAACCTCAGTGCTAAAACAAGTTCACGAATATTTATAGGAATACAAATATATCCAGCACCCAACAAGGTAAAATTCACAATGTCTGGCATCTAATAAAAAATTACCAGGCATGCAAAGAAGCAGGAAAATTCAACTCATAGTAAGAAGAAAAATCAGTCTCTCTAAACCAACCAAGAAATGATAAAGATGATAGAATTAGTTGACAAAGACGTTGTTTGGTCACTAAGTTGTGTCTGACTTTTTTTTGACCCCATGAACTGTAGCCTGCCAGATTCCTCTGTCCATGGGATTTCCCAGGCAAGAATACTGAAGCAGATTGCTATTTGCTTCTCTGACAAGGACATTAAACTATATTCCATATGTCCAAGAAACTAAAGTGAAAACGGAACATGTTAACTGGTGACATGGGGAACAGAAAAAAGAACAAAGTCAAATTTTCAGAAATAAATGTTATCATGCCTGAAAAACAGACCTGATAGAATTAATAGCAGATTACACACTAGAGAAGAAAAAATTAGTGAACTTGAAGATAGAGCAATAGAAACTATCTAAAATGAAACATGGTTTTCTTCAAGAAAGTGAAAGAAAGTGAAGTCGCTCAGTCGAATCCGACTCTTTGCGACCCTGTGGACTGCAGCCCACCAGGCTCCTCCGTCCATGGGATTCTCCAGGCAAGAATATCAGAGTGGGTTGCCATTTCCTTCTCCAGGGGATCTTCCCCACCCAGGGATCAAACCCAGGTCTCCCACATTGCAGGCAGACGCTTTAACCTCTGAGCCACCAGGGAAGCCCCAAGAGGGCATTGCTGAGCTGTGGGGCCACTTCAGTCAGCCTACTAGAAATGCAATTGGAGTCTCTATTAAGGAGTATGGGGAGAGAAACAGAAAAATATTTGAAGTAACAATGGTTAAATATTTTCCAAGTCTGAAGATGACTGTCAACCCACAGACCCAAGAAGCTCAGTGAACTCCAAGGAAAAGAAACTCGAGCCAGATAGCCAGTACCAGGGATNGGAGTGGGTAGCCTTTCCCTTCTCCAGGGGATCTTCCCAACCCAGGGATCAAACCGAGGTCTCCCGCATCGCAGGCATATTCTTTACCAACTGAGCCACAAGGGAAGCCCAAGAATACTGGAGTGGGTAGCCTGTCCCTTCTGCAGTGGATCTTCCCAACCCAGATATCGAGCTGGGGTCTCCTGAATTGCAGGCAGATTCTTCACTGTCTGAGCCACCAGAGAAGCATCAACTCCTCTTGTGTGGACTATTTCCATAAGGTCTTTTTTTTTTTTTTTTTTTTTGATGTTGACCATTTTCAAAGTCTTTATTGATTTTGTTACAATATCGCTTCTCTTGTTTATGTCCTGGGTTTTTTTGGGCCACAATACATTTGGGAGCTTAGCTCCCCAGCCAGGGATTGGACCCCTACCCCCTGCATTGGAAGGTCAGGTCCTAATCACTGGACTGCCAGGAAAGTGCCTCAATAAGATCTTAATAGGTTTTTTTGTCCAGGAATTGGGTGTGTTATTTCTAAAATGCTTCTTCCACATTGCAGCTTCTCATTGCCCTGATTTTCCCTCATTTCCCTCGAACATTGCTTCCTCGTTGCTTTCAGAGTCCTCTTGTTTCCTTAGCGTGGTATACAGGGCTCTCTGCCATCTAACTCTCAGCCTTATCTCCTACAGAAGTACAGGAGATTTTAGGTCTCCCCTGTGTCATATTGGATGGGTTTCCCAGGTGGCGCTAGTGGTAAAGAATGCACCTGTCAACGCAAGAGAGATAAGAGATGTGGGTTCGATCCCTGGGTTAGGAAGATCCCCTGGAGGAAGGCATGGCAACTCACTCCAGTATTCTTGCCTGGAAAATCCCATGGACAGAAGAGCTTGGCAGGCTATAGTCCATAGGGTCACACAGATTTGGACACAACTGAAGCAACTTAGCACACACACATGTGTTGTATTGTTTGAAGTCTCCCTGCTTTGGAATACATATATCCTCTTACCTGCTTAATCACTTTCCCCTCATCCTTGAAGATTCCCTTTACACATTCCCATGTGTCCCTCAGCTGGGCAACCCCTCTAAAGCATCCTAGTTGTATTTTATTATGACACTTATATCACATAAAATTGAAATATTTATTTATATGTCTATATCTAATCGCCAAACTTAAGGTCATTGATGGGAGAAATCTGACTTATTTATATTTATGTCACACCGAGTGGGTGCTAAAGAAATTATTTGTTGATGACAGATGAAATAAACAAATGACGTCTATTATGCCTAGAAAAGGCAGAGTCTGTGTCTCTTGTTACTAACTGCATCACTTGGAGAGATTGTTAATCCTCGTAAATACTAGATTAAATGAAAAGTAGATGTAAAGGAATGGACATACAATAGGGAATCCATTATTAGTGATATTAAATTCTTCAAGCACTGTAGGTTTTTTAAATATTTATTTATTTGGCTGTGTTGGGTCTTAGCTGAGGAACGTGGGCTCTTTGTTGTGGTACGCGATCTTCTCTCTAGTTGCAGTGCTCAGGTTTATTTGCCCCACGGCATGTGAAATCTTAGTGCCCCCACCAGGAATCAAATCCAAATCCCCTGCATTGGAAAGTGGATTCTTAACCACTGGACCACCAGGGAAGTCCTCCCACTGCTGCTGCTGCTGCTGCTAAGTCGCTTCAGTCGTGTCCAACTCTGTGTGACCCCATAGACAGCAGCCCACCAGGCTCCCCCGTCCCTGGGATTCTCCAGGCAAGAACACTGGAGTGGGTTGCCATTTCCTTCTCCAATGCATGAAAGTGAAAAGTGAAAGTGATGTTGCTCAGTCGTGTCCGACTATTAGCGACCCCATGGACTGCAGCCTTCCAGGCTCCTCCGCCCGTAGGATTTTCCTATTGGTGTTTAAATGTGTACTTTGGATTTTGCCCAATTAAAAGTCTTGGAGGACTTCCACATTTGACCAAGATGGAGTAACAAATTTACTCTCCCACCTGAAACAACTGAAAAGTCAAACCAAATACACAAAACAAAGGTTTTCAAGACATTAGATATCAGGCGATGGAGGACAATGACGGCTGACAGGTAGAAAACAAACAAGGTGAGCCCTCCAGTCGCCCAGGCTAATCAACAGGCATAGTACAGGGAAAGGTAGCCCAGGCAGAAGCCAGTGGTCTCCCTGAGTTGAGAGCTGGAAGCCAAGAAATCTAGAATTTATAGAGCAGAGTAATGGAAAGGAGAGAGCTGCACACAGAGAGAGAAAACCAAAGAACTGAAGAGGGTCTTCAGCTGAGTACTGATCAGTGCATGTGGCTGAGGAAACTGCCCGAGGCTAAGCAAAGACCATGTAGAAGGATCAGAAAAACTATTGCAGACGCAGAGCCAACGAAAGTTCCTATTCCCACTAGTCAGTGTGGAAAACCTCACAATTAATGGCGTATTGGCTAGAATATTAGAATGCCTCAGTGGTAGGAAAAAATCAGCCATAAACTAAACATAGCTCTGATCTCACCTAGCAAAGCTTAAAACCAGATCCCAAAGGGGTCAAACTATTTCTGAGTAACTCAACCTCAATGCTAAAACAAGTTCACGAATATTTATAGGAATACAAATATATCCAGCACCCAACAAGGTAAAATTCACAATGTCTGGCATCTAATAAAAAATTACCAGGCATGCAAAGAAGCAGGAAAATTCAACTCATAGTAAGAAGAAAAATCAGTCTCTCTAAACCAACCAAGAAATGATAAAGATGATAGAATTAGTTGACAAAGACGTTGTTTGGTCACTAAGTTGTGTCTGACTTTTTTTTGACCCCATGAACTGTAGCCTGCCAGATTCCTCTGTCCATGGGATTTCCCAGGCAAGAATACTGAAGCAGATTGCTATTTGCTTCTCTGACAAGGACATTAAACTATATTCCATATGTCCAAGAAACTAAAGTGAAAACGGAACATGTTAACTGGTGACATGGGGAACAGAAAAAAGAACAAAGTCAAATTTTCAGAAATAAATGTTATCATGCCTGAAAAACAGACCTGATAGAATTAATAGCAGATTACACACTAGAGAAGAAAAAATTAGTGAACTTGAAGATAGAGCAATAGAAACTATCTAAAATGAAACATGGTTTTCTTCAAGAAAGTGAAAGAAAGTGAAGTCGCTCAGTCGAATCCGACTCTTTGCGACCCTGTGGACTGCAGCCCACCAGGCTCCTCCGTCCATGGGATTCTCCAGGCAAGAATATCAGAGTGGGTTGCCATTTCCTTCTCCAGGGGATCTTCCCCACCCAGGGATCAAACCCAGGTCTCCCACATTGCAGGCAGACGCTTTAACCTCTGAGCCACCAGGGAAGCCCCAAGAGGGCATTGCTGAGCTGTGGGGCCACTTCAGTCAGCCTACTAGAAATGCAATTGGAGTCTCTATTAAGGAGTATGGGGAGAGAAACAGAAAAATATTTGAAGTAACAATGGTTAAATATTTTCCAAGTCTGAAGATGACTGTCAACCCACAGACCCAAGAAGCTCAGTGAACTCCAAGGAAAAGAAACTCGAGCCAGATAGCCAGTACCAGGGATGAGTCAAAGAGTAAATGGGTGAAGGAAGGAGCCCACATTCCAGCCAGGTCTGGCCACCCATCACACCCAGGTTCCACAGACTCCATGGGGTTCTGGGAGGCTCACCAGATTGACAAACAGGTTGGACGAGGCTTGTGTGAAAATTTCCTGGGCCCCTGAAAGTATCTCTAACAGGTTGAATTACCCTCCCAATTACATGTTTGCAACCCAAACACTTCCCAGCAGTACTTTTAGGTTAAAAAAGAAATTATATTTTGTTCCTCTCTAAGTGAATTATAATAAATTTAAAAAAAAAATACTCCTGTTTTGACAAACCATCTGACTTTCAAAATTAACTTTTTAAAATAGATTGTTAAATGCTGTATTTCTTTTAAACTAAGAGCATTTGCCAGAAAGTCAAAAATAATTAGGGCTTGTATTTCAAAGATGCCTTATATGTGGCAACATGCTGGAACACCGGCTGTATTAGCTTGAGGTCGAGCTGCCTTCTCTTCTTTTAAGTATCAGGAAGTAACTATAGGGTTAAACAGAGCGATGCAATAGGGGTGGAGGAAAGAGACTAAACAGTCTGATCCGTCCCTCTGCCTCTCCAGTCTGAATGCACTGATAAATGAGTTCATCTACCACACAGAATAGCCTTTGTTTTATTCGGTAGCTTACTGGCTTTTCACGGCTAAGGAGAGAGGTAATAATGGTTTGCCTTAACTTGCCTACTCACCGCTGGAGCTTTTCATTTTCAGGCTTATAATACAGCAAAAACAGTTCTTGAAACTAGCCAAATTAGCCTTTATTTTAGTGTTAACCCACCCTTGCCTCAGCTTTCATCTGAAAATATACAGACCTACAGAAAAGTTGAAGCCGTACACATAATACCCCACACTCTTCGGTTAGATTCATCAGTTGTGAACGCCACGTCTGCCCTTCCCACTTGTCTCGCTGTGTGTGTGGTTTCTGATGAACCATGATAAATTGCAACCATCAGGACAATTCCCCGCCAAGTACTTCAGCATGGTATCTCCTAAGAAAAAGAACATACTCCTACATAGCTCTCAAGAAACCTAACATTGATGGACTGCAGAAACAGACACCCACTCTGATCTTGACCTCCAACAGGAGGGGAATCCTGTAACCAAATGAAGAACTTGCCATTAGTCCCAGTGAAGCTGCATGGGATTGGTGTCTCTCCATCCCCGCCCCACGGGTGCCTTGGCAATCCTTTGTCTGTCTCCAGGAAGCTCTTTGCCCTCTTTCTAGTCTTAGTTGTGAGAATTCTGTGAGTGTGGCTATTGCCAAAATCATGGCTCCCCGTCCACTGATGCCCACCCAACAGAAGTATGGACACAGAGTTTGGTTTTTTGTCAGGCAAATGGGAAACGCAGCAGGCTAGCCCCTCAAGAAGTATGCCCCACCTTCTCAGGAATAGGGAGGGGTTTTATATCCTCTTGAAGGTCTTGCTTTTTTGTTTTTCTCCTGCCAGTTTTCAAAACAGCCACAGCTGGCTCAGGCAACTCAGCAATCGGTGTCCCTGAAGTTATCGGCCCATGACCTTCTTTCTGAAATGCAGGATGCTACAAGAAAGTGTAGGGGGAGAAGAAGGCCAGGTGCTGAGTATAATCTGTTTGGAGTCAGAGAGTAATTAGCTTGGTGAAGGACAGGTCCAGCTCCAAGTGTATGTTAATGCGTGCATGCGTGTTTAGTTGCTCAGTCGTGTCTGACTCTGCGATCCCATGGACTGCAGCCTGCCAAACTCCACTGTCATGGGGATTCTCTAGGCAAGAATACTGGAGTGGGTTGCCATGCCCTCCTCCAAGGAGTCTTATTGACCTAGGAATTGAACAAGGGTCTTTTGCATTGCAGGCAGATTCTTTACTGTCTGAGCCACGAGGGAAGCCCTAGAATGCTGGAGTGGTTTGCTGTGCCCTCCTCCAGGGGATCTTCCCAACCCAGGAATCGAACTGGGGTCTCCTACATGGCAGCTGGACTTTTTACCATCTGAGCTACCAGGGAAACCCGTTTGTTTGTTAGTAGTAACAGCTAAAGAATAACCAAGATTGTTTAACTCTTGGAAGCCTGTTTGGCTGATATGTGCCAAAGGCTGTTCACTCATTTTTGTTTGGCTGCAACATGGCCTGTCCATTTTCCTTCAAGTCACAGATGTCCTTGTCCCACTGAAGCACCATCAGAGTCTTCTCTCCAGGAGAACGCCCATCTACTAATCAGTATTCTGTGGATCAGCTGTCTTTCCCTAGACATCACCCTGGACGTCACCGAGCAGGACGCGGACCCCGCTGCTGCTCCCACTTTCCCCAGGCCACAGAAAGCAGTGCCCTGTTGGCCACAGAAATAAATGTTACCTCCCAGGAACCGTGGAAGCTGCCTCAGTGGGGCTTTTCAGACAGTTAAGGTGGTTCTTACCAGTGAAATCATGAGGGAGGGGGAATGCCTCACAATATCCAAGTCCAACAAGCTTGGTGGGCGGCAGACTTGAGAAGCCTCACGTGGGAGGCTCTGCAGTCTCTTTCCTGTTGCTCCTCCTCAATCTCTCCTTAATTTTCTGGTGCTGAAAGAAAAGTAAGAAGTGAAATAAAACCTACCAAAACGGACTCGGAGAAACTGGGAGTCCTAGCCAGAGCAACACTTACAGACTCACTGGGCTTTTTCTAACTATTAGCACTGCCGATGGCATCATCTGACAAGCAGTGCTTGAAATATTCTTATATTTAAGAATAATTTAAGGAGGAGGAGGAAGGGAGTTTCCTTCTCTTGCTTGATGGACACCAAGTCAGAACAGGGGCTGCTGTGCCAGGCACAGGGCGAGGCACCAAGGACGCAGGCAGAAGGAGGCGGTGTCCTGCCTTTCAGGAGATGCGCCCAGCAAGACAGGCAGGAGGCTGATCATACAGCAGCAGGGTTAATAGATGCCCTGATGGGGGCGCGTGCAGACTGCCCTGGGGGACACAGAGGAGGGGACAGCTCATTCACCCCAGGGAAGCCTGAGAAGACTTTGCGGCAGCTTGGTGATCCCACCAGGAAGACAGGGGGAGCGGGAGCGGGAAGCAGAGAGTCTTCCAGGCACTGACAGAGTGTGCAAAGCACAGAGGCTCGAACAAGCAAGATGCCAGTGTACTAAGAATAGCATTTCCCGGGGGGCAGAAGCAGGGGCAGGAAAGAGAGCTTCTAGAGCAGCCTGGGGAAGCTAGGATCAGAGCACATTTACTGCAGATAGCCAGGCCCCACCTAATGACTCAGAATTCCTGGGGTGGGGCCCCAGAATCTACCTCCAGGTGACCTTGGGGCCCAGTGCCCTGTGTGGGAACCAGCCATAGGCAACAAGGAATCAGTGACATTTTAAATCCTAAGAGCGATGCAACTAGACTTGTTTTTAAGAAATACTTTTTTTTTTTTTCTTTTGGTGGCAGAGTGGAGAAGGAAGTAGATCAGGCAGAGACCAAGAAATAAATCAGGAGATTATTCCAGCTGTCTCGTGGAGCTCTGATAAATGAAAGCAATTGGAAGGTAGAACAGGGGGTAAATTCAGGAGACATTTCCAAGGCAGAAACAACAGAACTTGATGAGCAATTAGATGTGGGTGGTGAAGGAGAGAAAAGAATCAAGGATAATTCCGAAGTTTCTAACTCAGGTTCTTAAGGGTTGGGGAGCCCTGAAGAGAAAGATGGAATGGAGGGCCAAGCAGAAGCTTGTATTCGTGGGGCAGGTAAAGGGGACTCTAAACAGGGTTTGGTTTTGAGCATGTGATGGGGTTGCCTGTGGGCAACCGGAGGTCCAGACTCGGGGTAGGCGGGTCAGTCCTGGGGGGAAGAGCCGAGCTTAAACACATGGCTTCGGAGGGGTGACTCACAAGAAACTGCCCACGAAGCCCAGGGAGGGCCTGTAGATGAGATGTGGTCACCACATTATAGAGAAGCGACCAACATTTAGGGGTATTTGGAGGCTCAGAAGGAAAGCCGAAGGAATAGAGACACGGATGTAGAGAATAGACCTGTGGACACAATGGGGGAAGGAGAGGGTGGGATGAATTGAGAGAGTCGCATTCACATATATACAGCACCACATGTAAGATAGAAAGCTAGCAGGAAGCTGTTATAGAGCGCAAGGAATTCAACTCAGTGTTGTGTGATAACCTAGAGGGGTGAGATGGGGGGGGGGTGGGAAGAAGGCTCAGGAGGTAGGGGATATTTGTACACACGCAGCTGATTCAAATTGTTGTACAGCAGAAACCAACACAACGTTGTAAAGCAATTGTCTTCCAATTAAAAAAAAAATTTAAAAAAAGAAACAGCCAAGAGGGAGAATGAGAGACCGTGTGAGACGGGGTGGGAAATTGGGGTGAAGAAAGAGTTTCAAAGAAAAGAATGAATGTGTCCAGTGTCGAGCAAGGTCCAGCAGGTATGGTAACTGCAAGCCCACAGCTGACCGTAGAGAAATCCATCGTGAAGTTGTGGGCCCTGGAACTAGACCACAGCAGGCTGCGAAAGGACTCAGAGGCAAGGAGGGAAAGCCCGTGACTGTCCATTATTCCTTTTAAGAACTTGTGAAGGAAAAGAGAGCCCAGGGAGCAACCAGAAGGAAATGGCAGAGTGATACCCAGACATCTTTTTCTTTTTGGAACTTTATTAACATGGCATGCCAGAACATGAACCATGTGATGTAGTTATTGTTTTCTACATTCTGTAGACCAAGAATTATGAGAAATATTTTCTATCCCAGCAATTCCTGAGGTACGGGCTCAGTGAGTTAGAGTGATGCTGTTTTTTCAGTTGGAATACTTGAGAACCATATCTATTCATATCACTTCATATTCTCGCAGTGAAAAATAATTAATACCAGGGTTACAAGTGAGCTTACTTAGGAAAAGGGATGTAACTGATAAAGATGAGGCTCAAAATCCATGTTCTTTGCATAAATCTTACATCAAAAATGTGTTGTTCTGAGCAGAATATGACCCATTTAATCCTCACAACAGTTCAATAATAATGTAAATAACAGCAAACACTTATACAGTGTTTATTACATTCCAGGCAATATCCTAAGTGCCTCAATATATAAACCTAATCATTGTAACTTGGATATATGTTCATATGAATATATGAAATATATTTTCCTTGTTTTTGCTGTTTTGGTAATATGAACTGAAAGAAGAAATATTAATACTACACAGGAAGACCCCCTAACTGATGAAATCTGAATTATATAGTAAGTGCTTTTCCCTCCTTTCTTCTTCATCTTAGATGCTGGTACTAAACTTCCCAGTGTCATGACTATAAATAAACTTTATGCCCTTCTTATTTGTTTCTAGGATGAGGGGAGGATAACATTTTTTCCTTTCTTATGTGACTTTCTTTGAAAATATACATATGAAGTTCCTCAAAAGTAAAAATTTTACCCTTGAAAGAAAAAAGAAATCATATCTGACTCTTTGCAACCCTATGGACTGTAGTCCGCCAGGCTCCCCTGTCCATGGGATTCTCCAGGCAGGAATACTGGAGTGGGTTGCCATTCCTTTTCCAGGGAATCTTCCTGACCAAGGGATAGAACCTGGGTTTCCCGAATTGCAGGCAGATTCTTTTTTTTTTTTTTTTTAGGCAGATTCTTTACCATTTGAGCCACCTGAGAAGGAAAAAAATACTATTGCCCAAAACAATACCTGAAAAAATATTTTGAAAAGATACTATTATTATCCCATTTTATACATAAGGAAACTATACCTAAGAGAACCTAAGAAACCCGCTCAAGTTCAAAAGGTGAGTTAATGATGGTGAACTTTTTAAAATGATTTTATCATATTGAGAAATTAAGGGAAACTGCTAAGCATGAAAGTTAAAAACACAAAAGGGCCAGAGCCAGAAACAATGCAAATGTCTTCTAATGAGAAAGTTGGTAAACAAATTTTAGCTTATTCAAACAACAAAATACAGTAATCAAAAAGAACAAACTACAGGTACAGGCAAGAACACAAATGGATCGCAAAAAAGTCATGTTGAATGAAAAGCTGAGCAACCAAAGGAATCCATGCTGTATGGATCCATGTATGTGAAGCCCCCAAACTGGCTAAGTTTCCAGTGATAGAAGTTAGAATAGTAATGACTCTAGCTAGGGTGGAGGCAAGGGGATGGGGGCTCAAAGAACTTTCTGGGGTAATGAAAATGTTTCCTTTGAAGGTGGTCATCCCAAATGTAGTCATATATAAATAAATTTTACTTTATTATCATTTTTATTATTTTTAAGCCTACAGTACAGCACCTGTTAGTCCCAGGTGATCTCCTATCCAAGTTCTAACCAGGCTCGACCCTGCTTAGCTTTTGAGATCAGACTAGATCAGGTGCATAAGGGGTGGTAAGGCCAATAGGAAAATGTCCAGAGCTAATTGATGAACCAAAGCCAGAGAGCAGGCTGAAGAGCTTGGTTTGAAACCAGAGATGCAGGCTTAGCTCCAGACAAGCCTCTAAGTTTTGAGAAGGAGGACCAGTGAGCTCAGGGCCTGGGCAAGGGCCAGCTGGGGGGCTGGCATCCGAGGCTCATGTGTCATTTCAGCTAGAGGGTTGAGCAGGGGAGAATTCTTTTCCAAGCTCAGAGGTTCTTGGGGTTAAGAATCCCCTCTTTACAGATAAGGACCCTGTGAGTTTTATTCATGGTTCCACAGCTGATTACCCACACAGCTGGGATTAGCACTTAGTTCTTTCAGCATCAATAGGATAAGGCAACTGGAGGAGTATTGTCGGTCTCGTTCTGCGGCTAATGAGGGCTCTGACCCTGGCTTACACGAAGCAAGGATTTCTGATCGTTTCCTTCATTTAATAGACATTAATTAATCACCTCCCATTGACCAAGTGTTCTTAGGTGCTGAAGATCCAAAAATAAAAAGCCACTGTCCCATCCTCAGGTAACACAAGGTTGGTTAGGGGAGGCCCACGGGAATAGACAACGCACAACAGTGTGAAAAGCATTAAGAGGAGAGAGGGGATAAGAGTGACGAGTCGAAAAATTCTGCTGAAGTTCTGGGTTGCAAAGTCTTCACGTGTGATCTGCCGCTCAGTCGGGTGCAGCTCTTTGCAACTCCGTGGACTGTTGCCCGCCAGGCTCCTCTGTCCAAGGGGATTTCCCAGGCAAGAATGCTGGAGTGGGCTGCCGTTTCTTTAAGCTTCTGAGAGGATGGGGTAGGCTGAGGATAGGGAAACTGAAGGAGGAGTTTAAGAATAAAATGATGGGCCTTCCCTAGTGGTCCAGTGGTTAAGAATCCATCTTGCAGTGCAGAGGATGCCAGTTTGATCGCTGGTGGAGGAACTAAGATCCCGCTTCTCACAGGGCTACTAAGCCCACGCGTCTGGAACCCATGCAACACAACTGGAGAGCCCTGGTACCACCACAAAAAGCCTGCATGATGCAATTAAGACGTGATGCAGACAAATAAATAAATATTAAAAAAAATAAAGCTGCCTATCACTATTTTTTTAAAAATAATAAAATCGGGGAAGCCTGTGTGCAAAGCCCTGAGACCCCTGAGACCCCTGCCCCCTCTTCCCCCCCACCCAAGACTCCAGGCCCCAAAGGCAGCCCTTAGCCAAATGCACCAGCCAAATGGACCCATCACATCCATTAGCACCAAAAGTACCCACCAAGAGGCTGATTTACATACACCACCACCCCCAAAGAAATACAACAGAAGCTGGACCTTATTCTATAGTTAGCAGGTCCACGATGGAGTTAAGACCGAGTTTTGGTGAGTGGAAACCTGCTATTTTTAAGCACGTTGCAACCAGCAAAATGGTCTTAGAACAGTCACCTAAACCAGTTCCACAGGCAGCAATCCTGGCAGGAACCTGCAGGTTTTATCAACCACTATCTCCTGAATCCAAGGAACACACACACTGACTGAAAGGCAGGCTACGGCTCCACCAGTGATGGATAGCAAAGCGAAGGCAGCGCTAATGAAAAATTAATGAAAGCAGTTACTTCCATAAGAAAAATGATCTGTTCTCTTCCACCTTTTGTATTGATTTTTGACCAGTCCTGTAATTGGAACTGTATAATTTTATCCTAAGGTAAAGGCAGGCAGAAGGGCAGAGCGTGGGAGGCTTTCAGCCACCTGGCCAAGCTTCACCCTGGGAGAATAGTCCACGTGCGAATTCCCATCTCTGTAATGGAAACCTGATCCTCCCCAGCCCTGGCTAAGTTGCCTTAGCCCCAAGTCATGTGAAGGTTACTGACAATAAGTGACACACTGATGTTCCCATGTCCACCAGCCTTCTGGGATCGCCTTTTCTATGTCATTCAATTAAAATAAATACAGCCTCAACCTACATAATTCGGGAAGCCCCACCTCTCTCTCGATTTTTTAGGAATTCCTTGAGAAGGTATTTTTCCTTCATCAGATGGTCACCAGTCACATCTCACTCAATTCTATCTTCTCCTCTCCCACCTCTTCTGAGCTCACCTGCCCTACCACACTCTAGGCCACATACGGGGATACACCCACTCCTTGCCACACCAAAGACACTGACCAAAGGCAGTACCAGGTTAGATTAGTTAACGAAGACTTTACTGGAGGTTGGAGGGTGGAAACCTGGTTGGCTTTGCTCACCATTGACTCCTAGATGCCAAATCACCCCCCTGAGTCATCATAGGAGCTTAAAAATAATTATTGACCTATGGTAGTCAATTCATGGAGGCAGAAAGTAGAATGGTAGGTACCAGAAAGTAGAATGCCTGGGTACCAGGCAGAAAGTAGAATGGTGGGTATGCTGGGGGATGGGAAGTTACTGTTTAATGGGTACGGAGTTTCACTTTGGGGGGATGAGAATGTTCTAGAGACAGATGGGGGTAACGGTTGCACAATAGGGTGAATGTGCTTAACGCTACCAAACTGTACACTTAAAAATGGTTAAGATGGTAAATTTTGTGTTATATATATTTTGCCACAGCTTTTTAAAAAGTTGAATGGAATACTGATATTATGAGAGAGGGCTACACTTCAGGATAAAAAAAATACCTAAAACAACATTTGACCTCAGAATGCCTAACTTCCCTAGTTTGTAGGGTGGCTGGTCCAGAATTCTCCAGTGAGTGCTTCAAGTCTATTTCTAATACAATCCAGCTGGAAAGAGGCCAAAAAATATTAGAACTTCTGTGTTTATATTTGAATTCATTCTTTAGATTTTTCTATTTGGCGGTAGATTTACATAAAGCGTCTGACCCGGGTTCAGTCCCTGGGTCAGGAAGATCCCCTGGAGAAGGAAATGGCAACCCACTCCAGTACTCTTGCCTGGAGAATCCCATGGAGGGAGGAGCCTGGTGGACTACAGTCCATGGGGTTGCAAAGAGTCGGACATGACTGAGCGAATTAACTTCACTTCACTTCGGGGCTTCCCTGTGGCTCGGGTGGTAAAGCGTCTGTCTGCAATGTGGGACACCCGAGTTTGATCCCTGGGTTGGGAAGATCCCCTGGAGAAGGAAATGGCAACCCAGTCCAATATTCTTGCCTGGAAAATCCCATGGATGGAGGAGCCTGGTGGGCTACAGTCCATAGGGTCACAAAGAGTTGGACACGACTGAGGGACTTCACTTTCTTAAATATACATAATATAATATAGCATAGCTAAGTTGGTTCAGTCATATCTGACTCTTTGTGACCCTATGGACTGTAGCCCACCAGGCTCCTCTGTCCAGGGGATTCTCCAGGCAAGAATATTGCAGAGGTTGCCATGCCTTCCTCCAGAGGATCCACATGTGTGGCCCAGGGTGGTAGGGATCAAATCCCCATCTCTTATGTCTCCTGCATTGCTGGGTGGGTTCTTAACCGCTAGGGCCACCTGGGAAGCCCATAGACTAGTGTAGATGCACATGTATACAATTTATAAATAAATATAATTATAGTGAAGAAACCGTGTCAAAGGCTTTGTACTCCTGGGTTGTTCAACAAACTCTGAAGACCACCATTAGGACGACTTTGTGGTGTCTGGCTCACCCACTGGGCTGTGAGCTCCAGGAGGGCAGAGGTCTTTGTTTCTTTCAGGTGTGTATCCTGTACCCCGTGCCAGGCACGTGGCAAGTTCTCACTCAGCAGCTGGATGGAGGAGCCACAGCTGCTGTCACTGACCCGCTCCTTGCATGCTGGTGCTTTTAGCCTGTACTGCTGGGGGCTCCAGTTTCCCTGGACCGTCTTCCTTCTCCTGCTCCTCCTCCTCTTCCCTCTTTGCCACGCCATCTCCCAGGTTTTTAAAAGCTGTTCATTTTTTGCATTGTGTGTGTGCGTATTTAGCTGGCTGCACTGGGTCTTTGCTGCCACGGGTGGGCTTTCTCTGGTTGCGGCCAGTGGGGCTCCTCTCTAGATGTCATGCACAGGCTTCTCCTTGCAATGGCTTCTCTCGTTGCAGAGCGTGGACTGGGGGGTATGGGCTTTAGCAGTTGTGGTAAACCAGCTTAGCTGCCCCTCAGCTTGTGGGATCTTCCCTGAGCTGGGGTGGAACCTGTGTCCCTTGCATTGGCAAGAGGATTCTGAACCACTGGGGCCACAGGGAAGTACCCATTTCCCAGTTTTTAAATCTGTAAAATGAGGACATCAGAGCAGAGTCTTGCAGAGTTCTTAACCTTCTGTAATGCCTTGCACAAATGCCAACTGCCAGACAGAGGTCATTCTAAGTGACAATGTGCTTCTGCATCAGGGATGGAGGCACCTCACCCTCTGCTGCCCCAGCTTCAAGGTGACTTTTGGAACTTGGTCTGACTTTCATCTCAGCCACTGACAAACTGCCAACACCTCCCCTAGAACACCGAAAGCCACATACCCTATCTAAGGTCGCCGGTCAGTGCGTTTCCAGTGTTCAAAGTAGGTATTATGAAAGCTGGTCCTTTTAGGGGTGGAAAAACAAATCTACGTCAAGTCTCCTTTAAGGTCTTATTCCTCTAGAGTCTGGGTCTAGTGAGAAATCTGTGTTTTTGAGGACTTGGCCCAGTGTTGGCTTTGCAGTGAGACAGTCCTGGACAGCAGTCCCTTGTCCTCCACATATTCTCTGGGTGGCTCCAAGCAAGACGCCTGCCTACTGTCCTGGGTCTCAGCTTCCTTTTCCATCACATGGGGCCTGTCACATGGGACCATTAGGAGAATAAAAAGACAAGTACACAATAAGATATAAATAAAATTAAATATAAGCATAATTACCACTGTTATATTCGGTTTCCCCTGTAAGTGAAATGAGAAATTAAATCAGTTTTCAGAAGAATTCAAGAATTTTGAAGGGCTACCAGAACTATTCAAGGATGGAGCTCGAGGTAACTCACTCTCCAAGATGTTTCTGTCTTAAAAATATCTATTTATTTTATCATTATTATTTATTTCGGTGCATCAAGTCTTAGATGTGGGCTGGGAACTCTTGGTTGCTACATGTGGGATCTAGTTTCCCAGCCAGGATCGAACCTGGGCCTCCTGAATTGGCAGCGTGGAATCTTCACCACTGGACCCCCAGGGAAGTTCCCAAGGTGGTCCTTTTTTCCAGCTCTGCTTTTCTTGGATGTATGAATTCTTATTTATTTGGAGGAAAAAGAATTCTAAAGCTTTTTTTTAAAGTGCTTTAAAAAATTCTGGACTAATCAGATAATTTTTAATCTTATAAATCTAATTAAAAGACAGTAAGACATGGGAGCTCCAATCAGACATAAGGTGAGGGATCTTGCCTGGCAGGGAGAGTGTGACAGCCTGGCCCCAGAATTCCAGAGCCCCCACGTTTCTCTAAGGACTGTGCTGTGCTGTGCTGTGCTTAGTTGCTCAGACGTGTCCAACTGTTTGTGACCCCATGGACTGTAGCCCGCCAGGCTCCTCTGTCCATGGGGATTGTCCAGGCAAGAATACTGGAGTGGGTTGCCATGCCCTCCTCCAGGGGATCTTCCCAACCCAGGGATCAAAGCCAGGTCTCCCGCATTGCAGGTGGATTCTTTACTGTCTGAGCCACGAGGGAAGCCCCTGTAAAGGACTAGTTTTTGGTCAATCTCCAGGGCCACTTGCTCCTCTGATAGANTACTGGAGTGGGTTGCCATGCCCTCCTCCAGGGGATCTTCCCAACCCAGGGATCAAAGCCAGGTCTCCCGCATTGCAGGTGGATTCTTTACTGTCTGAGCCACGAGGGAAGCCCCTGTAAAGGACTAGTTTTTGGTCAATCTCCAGGGCCACTTGCTCCTCTGATAGACAAGTGGCGGTTAAATCCCTCCTTGGGGAAATACCTTACACTGTCATCTCTGCCTGTGACCACTAACTTCCTGAGCTCTCACATTCATGAAATGGGGGAAGGGAGAATTGGTTATTAGGAAATACTTCTGAGTACACTTAGGACTGCTGTGTGCTGTTTCTTATCTTTTCAATCTAATTTCAGCCCTGGGCATGGATTTAAAATGAAATTCTTCTGGAGGTGGTCTTCAGATGCTTGGTGATTAATGTTCATGCTGTCCTTTGGGGCCATGGGCCACCTTGCAAACTGCTGCTAATCTGGGCTCAGAGTGTGGTAGAAATAGCCTGGCCCAGAAGTCTGGAGCAGATCCAGCTCTTTCGTTTGTTGGCATTAAAAACCACCTGGGCAAATAACGAGCATTCTTATGCCTTGATTTCCACATCTTCCACAAAAACAAAGCTCAATAATATCTGCTTTGCCCACCTCACAACACCTTTCTAAAGATCTCATGAAAGAATGGATACAAGGGACTTCCCTGGCGGTCCAGTGATTAAGAATCCACTTCCCCAAACAGGCGACACAGGTTCAGTTCCACAGGTGGTTGTTATTCAATCATGTCCAACTCTTTGCGACCCCAGGGACCACAGCATTCCAGGCTTCCCTGTCCTTCATCTCCCAGAGCTTGTTCAAACTCATGTCCATTGAGTCGGTGATGCCATCCAACCATCTCAAATTCTTTCGTCCCCTTCTCCTCCTGCCTTCAATCTTTCCCAGCATCAGAGTCTTTTCTAATGTCAGCTCTTCACATCAGGTGGCCGAAGTAGTGGAGCTTCAGCATCAGTCCTTCCAGTGAACATTCAGGACTGATTTCCTTTATATGTGAAGGAGCAACTTCAGCATCAGTCCTTCCAGTGAACATTCAGGACTGATTTCCTTTATATGTGAAGGAGCAACTGATTTCCTTTATATGTGAAGGAGCAACATTCAGGACTGATTTCCTTTATATGTGAAGGAGCAACTAAATCAGTCCTTTTCCAGGACTGATTTCCTTTATATGTGAAGGAGCAACCATTTGGAGCCTGGGCCCCTAGGGCTTGTGTTCCACAAGAGACGCCCCTGCCCACAGCTGGAGAGCAGCCCCTGCTTGCCACAAGAGGAAGCCCTTAGGCGGCAGTGAGGAACCAGTTTGGCCAGAAATAAATAAATAAATAAATAAATAAATAAAGAATGGATGCAGAAACTTTTAGAACCATACAGAAGGAGGCCCCAAGGTTACAGAGACCATCTGAGTCCACCCCTCAAGAAAAAGGGTTAGCTTGGTAGGGAGAGTCATTGCTTTGGATACACCTGGGGAGTTCTTGGGCCTGGGGCGTTCTGGAGACGGCCAGCCCATAGGGACTGCAGGTCAGCACACGGCCCTTCATGTCTGACCAGAGCCGCTCATGTTCACAGCTTGCCCGATGTCCGGCAGTTTAGGATCAAAGTGTCCTGGCTGGGGTTCCATCCAGATTCCGCTGGTTCCTCCACGATTAAACAGATAGTGTCTCTGACTCCCACAGCTTCCCCTAAGGCAAAGCTGGCCTTTGGCTCAGTGGGGCTCAAGGCAAGAATGGGAGGAGGACGGGGGCCCTCCTCCACTCCTCTGCCCGGCCTCCCACCCAGGAGAGGTACGGGCAAGGGATCTGCAGGTGTAGCCACTTATCTGGGGGGCCATCCAGGATGTGGGAAGCCAGAGAAATCAAGAGAAGAGGGCTCATGACATGGACCAGGAAACGTGTGGCTGAGTTGACTCGGGAAGTAAATGACATAGAGAAGTGAAACAAAATGAATGCCAAGTTCAGTGCAAAGTACATTTGGAGGTTTACCCTGTACTCCTGGACTCAGACTCCAGAAACCTGGCTGGGCTCCTTATTCCCAGGTTCTTGGGCAAGTCGTGTCTCCTCCTCAGGCTTCTATAAATCTGGAAACTGACAGGGTTGGACCAGAATCCCACTTCTCGAATGGGTACAGTCAACCATGGCCTACTCAATAGTGAAAAGCTACAAGCTACTTATCTTCCTGGAATGCCAACTTTACATGAAGTTTGGGAGGGACTGTTTTTTATTTTTAAGCAGTCTTACGAGATATAGGGGCTTCCCAAGTGGCGCTAGTGGTAAAGAACCTGCCTGCCAGTGCAGGAGACATAAGAGATGCAGGTTGGATCCCTGGGTTGGGAAGATTCTCTGAAGATTCCACAGCAACCCATTCCAGTATTCTTGCCTCGTCTTGCGTGGAGAGAGGAGCCTCTGCAACAGTCCATAGTGTCACAAAGAATGGGACACAACTGAAGCGACCGAGCACACACACGTGTGATATAATTCATATCACACACAATCCACTCATTTAAAGCATACAATTCAATGATTTTAACATATTCCTGGGTCATGCAACCATCACACAATCAATTTTAGATCATTTCCATCACCTGAAAAAGAAACCCTGTACCCTTCAGCCGTCTCCTCCATGTCCTCCAGCTCTGGGAGCTCTGGGCAACCACTAATTTACTTTCTGTCTGCATAGATTTACCTATTCTGGGCATTCCCTGTAAGTAGAATTAATATATGGTCTTGGGAGGATAATTTTTATATGAAAACAAAACAGCTATGTTATAAAAAGCAAGCAAAAAATTACATTAATTTTTAACTTGCAGAAGATAATTCAAAACAATTTCCCTTGTATCTGGCAGCTTCACGATAAATCTCTCTCCTTCATGGACAGTGATTCATGGTGCTCTGCCCCTAGGGCCACTTGGTGGAAATTCTGGGGAGCACTGGACAAAATGATCGTTTATTCCCATCTTTGCTCCAATGTTTAGAAGACAGCAAGGCCCAGCCTGATAAACCTACAGAGAATTTTTTTCCAGGAGAAATTGTTAGGAATTGTTACCAGTTCCTCTTTCATCTCCTTATCTGCCCATCTTATCTCTACCCAGAAGTCTGCATTTAGAATAACTGAAAAGAATAATAAGTTATACCAATGTGGCAGATTTCTGTATGAAAGAATGATGGACTGGCCTGCCCACTCACCCCATGCATTCCCCCAGCTCTTGGGAAGGAGCTTCTTCTTTTTTAAAATTAAAAAACCATATTTCAAAGTTTATTATTGGCACTGGGTCTTAGTTGCACCCCATGGGATCTTTCATTGTGGCACATGGACTCTCTAGTTGCGGAATACAGGCTTAGTTGCTCCACAGGATGAAGGGTGTGGGATTGTAGTTCCCTGACCAGGGATTGAACTTGGATCCCCTGCATTGCAAGGCAGATTTTTAACCACTGGATCACCAGGGAAGTCCTAGGGAGGAGCTTCTTGATCTGTTTTATTCACGGACACCTTTCCAGTGTCCGGGGCAGTGACTTAAAATATTGTAGGAGATCAATAAATATTTGCTGTAAGAAAGAAATGAGAGAAAGGAGGAAGGAATTAAAGGAGAGAAGGAAGGAAGAAAAGGAGAGAAGGAAGGAAGAAAAACAGGGAAGGAAGGTGGGAGGCAGGACGGGACTTGGTTAGTATGGTTAATCAGCTCAGTTGCTCAGTCATGTCCAACTCCTCGCGACCACATGGACTGCAGCACGCCAGGCTTCCCTGTCCTTCACATTTACTGGAGCTTGCTCAAACTCGTGTCCGTGAGTTGGCGATGTCATCCAACCATCTTATCCTCTATTGTCCCCGTCTCCTCCTCCCCTCAGTCTTTCCCAGCGTCAGGGTCTTTTCCAATGAGTCAGTTCTTNCTCCAGTCCCCATGCTTGAAAAATGGTTCCAGTTGTACAGACTAGGTAATTTGTGCTGTATAATACATGCTGAGCCATGTTCTTTGGAATCTCCTTCTACATTCCACCTACAACATTGCTACTGGCCCACCAGCCACACTGTGAATTCCTAGACTTCATCCATTATTTTCCTACTGACTAGCTTATATATTTTATACAGGTTTTGTTTTTTGGCTTTTTTAGGGGGTGGGCAGGAATGTTATATTGCCTTTACTGATAAATAATTTCCCCAATTTTAGAAATATGATTTTGTTCACTTAATATGTACATCTGAATTTATATGGTGATTTTAAACCTTAATTCTATGTCTTCAGACCATTCTGCTGAATTTTAATATATAATTTTATATTTAAATATTAATATATTTAAAAGTAATGTGTATTAATGGTCTATTATTTTCATGTTACTATTATAATTAGGCATACATCTTTATTTTTAAATTGAGAACACTTATTGTATTTCAGCATTGGTCATATTTTGTGTTTGGAATCCCTATGAACAGTGACATGAAATGAATGGTCAGATAATCATAAAATGGTAAAGAGAAAGTTAATTTTTTTTGCTAATATTCTATAAAATTTATGATAATACCAATAGAATTTTATTTAACCAGTTTTGAAAGACTATAGCTCCATGAGAGTAACTCTCAAAAACAGCTAAGTCAGGAAAGGAAAGTACCTTGGATGCTTTGCATTTTTCTATTTAAATCTCCACTCACTGCCCCAAGTAAATATAGATTTAGTATCTGAGTGACAGCGACAAGTGCTGAAACCTAACCCTAAAGTCTCAGTGCTCCAGTGAACCATATTTGGCAAATCACTGCACTCTCTGGACTTTACTGATCTAGCAAATATCTTTTCTGTTGACACCAGAGGGAGAAACTATGTGAGACATAGGGCACACAGGCTCCTGGTTTTTCTTTTCTGAGTGTAAAATTAGAGGGTGAGAAATAATGAAGTAGTGTTACTTAAAAGTTATCTTGTGGTGCAAATGCAGAATTAAAGTTTGGCTTTAATCGAAAGTTCTATGATACATACAAAAGCAAGCATACAGGAAATATAATAAAATTTATTCCCCTATGATTGAACTTGATTTGGAATTTGAGCCTCAAGAATAATGATAGAGAACTTAAGCTAATTACTTATAACTAACCTCAATCAATTTGAACCCATTTGAGCCAGGGCTGACAGTTTAAGATCCGAGGATGGCTTAGGTAGTTTCTCTGGCTTTGGAAAGGAAGGTTTTGTCTAACATTCTGTGGAGTGACACGAGTTTGGCCTCTGTCCCTGCTGCGGACGCTTAGATATGCATATTCCTCCATGTGTCACTGTGTGTCCTCCTTATTGCAACCCTGAGGTTCCTTCAGGTCACTGGCCTCAGCCACCTTCACAGCTCTCTTGGCCAGGGTTTCAAGAACTTAGAACTCTCATCCAAGAATTTGACTGTTTTCTTTCATCTTTGTACTTTGGTGTCCTCCTTTGGCTACTGACTCAGTGTAGGGGTTGGGAGTGGAGGGTAGAGAAAGGGGGAAGGAAGTGAATTCAGTTCATTGCAGTAGGTTGTATCCCTTCAGTGGTTTAGTCACTAAGTCATGTAAGACTCTTGCCACTCCCTGGACTGTAGCCTGCCAGGCTCCTCTGTCCATGGGATTATCCAGGGAGGAATACTGAAGTCGGTTGCCATTTCCTTCTCCAGGGTATCTTCCAGACCCAGAAATCGAACCCAAGTTGCCTGCATTGCAGGCAGATTCTTTACTGACTAAGCTATGAGGGAAATCCAACCCCCCCTTTTANCGATGGACTGCAGCCAGCCAGGCTCTTCTGCCCATGGGACTCCCCAGGCAAAAATATTAGAGTGTGTAGCCACTCCCTTTCCCAGGAGATCTTCTCAACCCAGGGCTCGAACCTGGGTCTCCTGCATTGCATGCGGATTCTTCACCACCTGAACCACCAGGAAGCACACTGAGGGTAAATGAAGGAAAGCTGATTCTTTCCTTTGATACTTTTTTTACATCTATTGGAACACGCAAAATATGACTAAACTCATGATTAGGGACATGATCATTCAAGAAAGATGCTCTCTCTTCACACTGAAAGAATTTACATAGACATTCCAAATACTTAAGAAAGAGGAAAGCATGGATAAATACATTCTATCTGCAGACCTGAATTGATTTGATCATTTTCTGATCTTTCTACCATTATTCCTTTTCAATATGACATCTGGAGGTGAAACCTTTACCTAGTGGAATGTTAGTTGCTGGCAGAGTAGGACAGAGATTCAGTTATCCTGGGCTCAAGTCCAGTGCTCTTTCTGCCACACCCTTACATTACCAGAACATTTCATATTAAAGCACAAAAGCACTGGAGAGAGGAAACAGGATCCAAGACCATGACATTTCAAGAATGTCAGTTTAAGGATGAAGGTTCAACAATGAGATTGAGAAAGTAAAATCTGCCACTCTAGACTAAAAATATGACCACCTACTTGGAATATTCTAGTTAGCTAAAATTAACCGAGGAATTGGGATTTTCCAGAAATCAGTCCAGTTCAGTCACTCTATCATATCTGACTCTTTGTGACCCCATGGGGGCTTTCCTGTCCATCACCAACTCCCAGAGCTTTTTCAAACTCATGTCCATCGAGTTGGTGATGCCATCCAACCATCTCATCCTCTATCGTCCTCTTCTCCTCCTGCCTTCAATCTTTCCCAGCATCAAGGTCTTTTCAAATGAATCAGTTCTTTGCATCAGGTGGCCAAAGTATTGGAGCTTCAGCATCAGTCCTTCCAATGAATATTCAGGACTGATTTCCTTTAGGATGGACTGGTTGGATCTCCTTGCAATCCAAGGGGCTCTCAAGAGTCTTCTCCAACATCACATTTCAAAAGCATCAATTCTTCAGCACTTAGCTTTCCTTATAGTCCAATTCTCACATCCATACATGACTACTGGAGGAACCATAGCTTTGACTAGGTGGACCTTTGTTGGCAAAGTAATGTCTCTGCTTTTTAATATAAATCCAAAAACTCTCTAAGAGAAACTATTTTCATGTGACTAAACTCTAGAATTTTTTTTCTCAATTTTTACTTAGAAAACTCTGCACCTAAACAACCACAAATCCAAACCACTGGTCTCATTAAAACGGACATAAAACTAGCTATCTCCAATAAGTTTAATTAAATGGAATCAATCTGGAAAAAAAAATGAGATCTTCAGAGGAGATAAAGTGGACAGTTTTAGGACTCTTTTAGGAATAGCAAGAACTTCAAAGCTTGCCAGATAGAGAGCCAGGTATGTATACATACCTGCTTTCTTCAAAGAGTGTTGAGATCAACTCTCTTATTTAGATTTTAGGATCTGAAGTGTAACATGTTTGATCTCACCCCAGGGTGGCTATGAGGGCCGTGGCTTTTTAAAACCGACCTATTGAAGAGGAGATTCTTTTGTACAAGAGACCTCATAGTAAAGTGAGTTAACCCAACTATCTAGCAGTCCTAATTTCCCAGGAAATATAAATAGCTCAGGGAAATAAGCCAAATGTGGACATCATCTCCTGGTGGGACTTCATTAGATAAGTCTTGGGCATGCCTGGAAATTCCAAGACTGGCAACATTCTTTTCCTTGAACTACATTTTCCTAAATGGAAGGGAGGAATGCAGGACCATGGGGAACTGAGCTGTAAGAGCAAGAGGGGTGCTGGATCAACCTGAGATACAGGGTCTTCCTCCAGGAATAAAAAGCCAGAAGGCAAGGGTGATAGGTATAAAGCTATTGACAGAAAGCCAGGAGAACTCAGAAAGAAGGATCATTCCAAGGTCCAGAACCCTGCTACATGTCACAGAGACTGCTACTGGCTTTGAAGGTTGACTGTATGCTGGGCACTATGCCTATTGTTTGTATTTCTATCTCTTGAGGCCCTCACAGCTCAACAAGGTGCCATCTGTATTTCTTCTAAGGGATTCTTGCCCACAGTAGTAGATGTAATGGTCATCTGAGTTAAATTTACCCATTCCAATCTATTTTAGTGCACCAATTCCTAACATGTCGATGTTCATTCTTGCCATCTCCTGTTTGACCACTTCCAATTTACCTTGTACCATGGACCTAACATTCCAGGTTCCTATGCAATATTGTTCTTTAGAGCACAGGACTTTACTTCCACCACTGGGTGTTGTTTTTGCTTTGGCTCCATCCCTTCATTCTTCCTGGAGTTATTTCTCCACTCTACTCCAGTAGCATATTTGGCACCTACCAACCTGGGGTTAATATTAACATGCTTAATACATGAAGTTGTCTCAGACAGTAAAGAATCTGCATTGCACGCAGGTTCGATCCCTGGGTCAGGAAGATTCCCTGGAGAAGGGAATGGCAACCCATTCCAGTATTCTTGTCTGGAGAATAGTCCATGGGGTCGCAAAGAGTCAGACTCGACTGAGTGACTATCACTACTACTACATGAAGTTAGGCTGTGAGAGGCACTCGGGATCAGCCCGACGAAAGTTTGTCTGCCTTCCAGGCCTGACACTCGAGAGGAATCGGCTGTGTCCCTTCAGTTCCCTCCAATGGGAGAGAAAAAAAAGTAACCCTGTGCAAACAGTGGTTGTTCAGTCGCTAAGTCATGTCTGACTCTGCAGCCACAGGGACCACAGCACGCCAGGCTTCCCTGCCCTTCACTATGTCCCAGAGTTTGCTCAGACTCATGTCCATTGGGTCCATGATGCCATCCAACCATCTCATCCTCTGTCACTCTCTTCTCCTCCCGCCCTCAATCTTTTCCAACATCAAGGTCTTTTCCAACAAGTTGGCTCTTCACATTAGGTGGTCAAAGTATTGGAGCTTCAGCTCAGCATCAGTCCTGCAATGAACATTCAGGGTTGATTTTCTTTAGGATTGCCTAGTTTGGTCTCCTTGCAGTGCAAGGGACTCTCAAGAGTCACCTCCAACACCACAGTTTGAAAGAACCAATTCTTTGGTGTTCAGCCTTCTTCATGGTCCAATTCTCACATTTGTTCAATATGATTACTGGAAAACCCATAATAATAATAATATCTAAGTTGCTCAGTTGTGTCCGACTCTTTGTGATCCCGTAGACTGTAGGCCACCAGGCTCCTGTGTCCATGGACTTTCTCAGGCAAGAATACAGGAGTGGGTTGCCATTTCCTTCTCCAGGGGATCTTCCCGACCCAGGGATCGAACCCGGGTCTCCCACATTGCAGGCAGACACTTTAACCTCTGAGCCACCAGAAGAAACAGGAAGATGAAACAGAGAAGTGACTCGGGGTTTCCTCGGGGTGGACTCTGAGAGGGGCTCAGAAAAGCAGCCAGGCAGATGGATCTGCGCCCAGGTCCATATGGTCTAATAGGGAGTTTCTTTCCAAAGTTAAGTCCTGATTCAACTCCTGAAGGGCAAATAACCCCAGGATCCTGCCTTACCGATATGGTCAGGGAAGCAGTTCAGGGTGATTTCAACACAAAGAACCAACCACTCATCAGAAACAGTGGCAAAGAAACATTGAGGCCTGGCACCACCAGGGCCATAGAGAAGTGGGCAGTGGGCTTCTGTGCACTTGACCTGTCCTGGTCGCCTGGATCCCTGGCTGCTTAGACCTCAAGGCTCTAAAGACAAGAAATGAATGAAGTAAGTTTTAAAGCAGCATAAAATCTATTCATTTGGTCACAAGGATTACTGTTTTTATCACCAAACTGATGAAGCAAAGAAACAGAAGACCATTCTCTCCTTTTGTATCACTCAGCTTTTGCTAGGTTAGGCTGCGTAACAAATGTCTTCCCAAATCTGAGTCTTACAACAGGTTCACTTTTTGCTCCCATTTCACATCTTCTATGAGTCAGTCACATGTGTTCTTCCATTTCAGAACCTAGGCTGAAGGTACTTCCCTCTCTGGGACAAGCTGGCCTTGTGGAAGAGACAAAAGAACCATAGGACCTGCAGACATGCGATGACTCCCAAGCAGTAAATGCCTCTTTCACTTCCCTCTCACTGGCCAGCGGCAGTCATCTGCCCAAGCCAATGTCAATGAGGCAGAGGAAAACCATCCTCTCACAAGAAGATGCTTGCACGCTCAACCGTGTCTGATTCTTTGTGACTGCATGGACTGTTGCCCACCAGGCTCCTCTGTCCTTGGGATTTTCCGGGCCAGACTACTGGAGCAGGTTGCCATCTCCCGCTCCAGGGGCTCTTCCTGGCCCAGGGATGGAACCTGCATGTGTTATGTCTGCTGCTTCAGCAGGCATGTTCTTCAGCACCAATCCACAGCAGCAAATAAGCGCAAAGGGCAGTGTGCTCTACCACAACCCAAGTTTTGCCAGAAAGACTAGGCTGAACCTCTCGCAGCAGACCCTCTTGAAGGCCAGAATTAAGACTTTTTTCCTGCCCCAGTGTCTAGCAGAGTCTGGTTATAGTAGAGTGTTAAAGAATGAAAGGATGGTGCCAGTGTTTAAAGATGGAAAATAAGGACAAGGACGTTGCCATGACTAGAGATCAGACATTCTGACATCAGTCTTTTATCTGTTTTTTCCTTGCCCATGCCAAACAGCATACAGGACCTTAGTTCCCCAACTAGGGATAGAACCCATGACTCCTGAAGTAGGAGGATGGAGTCTTAATCACTGGACCACCAGGGAAATCCCAGCCTTTTATCATTCCATTATTGCATCATTCTAAAATGCAGCTGGCTAAAAAACTTTGACCTTGCACATGGCAGTAACTTAGCTTCTCAGAAATCATTCTCACCTCGTATCAGGACAACAAAACCAACTCTTGACTAAGGAATTTGAAGATGGAGAGGGGTGAGTGAGATAGCAGGGGGCGGTGATGGTGGTAGTAAACCAGGAATCATAGTGTTTTTGACTTATAATGTGCTTTTGCATACATTAACTCATTTGACCTTCCCAGAGCCTGGTGAGAAGCAAAGGTTATTTAGGCTGTTTTACCATGGACAGAGGAGCCTGGTAGGCTGCAGTCCATGGGGTCGCTAAGAGTCAGACACAACTAGGGACTTCATTTTCACTTTTCTCTTTCAGGCATTGGAGAAGGAAATGGCAACCCACTCCAGTGTTCTTGCCTGGAGAATCCCAGGGACGGGGGAGCCTGGTGGGCTGTCATCTAGGGGGTCGCACAGAGTCAGACAGGACTGAAGCGACTTAGCAGCAGCAACATGGTGAAGAAACAGGCTTCCCAGGTGGCGCTCAGTTCAGTTTAGTCGCTCAGTCGTGTCTGATTTTTTGCGACCCCATGAATCACAGCACACCAGGCCTCCCTGTCCATCACCAACTCCCAGAGTTCACTCAGACTCACGTCCATCGAGGCAGTGATGCCATCCAGCCATCTCATCCTCTGTCGAACCCCTCTCCTCCTGCCCCCATACCTCCAAGCATCAGAGTCTTTTCCAATGAGCCAACTCTTCGCATGAGGTGGCCAAACTACTGGAGTTTCAGCTCTAGCATCATTCCTTCCAAAGAAAGCCCAGGGCTGATCTCCTTCAGAATGGATTGGTTGGATCTTCTTGCAGTCCAAGGGACTCTCAAGAGTCTTCTCCAACACCACAGTTCAAAAGCATCAATTCTTCACCAGTCAGCCTTCTCCACAGTCCAACTCTCACATCCATACATGACCACAGGAAAAACCATAGCCTTGACTAGGCAGACCTTAGTCGGCAAAGTAATGTCTCTGCTTTTGAATATGCTATCTAGGTTGGTCATAACTTTCCTTCCAAGGAGTAAGCGTCTTTTAATTTCATGACTGCAATCACCATCTGCAGTCCCAAAATAAAGTCTGACACTGTTTCCACTGTTTCCCCATCTATTTCCCATGAAGTGATGGGACCGGATGCCATGATCTTCGTTTTCTGAATGTTGAGCTTTAAGCCAACTTTTTCACTCTCTTCTTTCACTTTCATCAAGAGGCTTTTTAGTTCCTCTTCACTTTCTGCCATAAGGGT
>SJYX01018715.1:43377-157291 GCA_006410675.1 Oreotragus oreotragus
CGCTTAGTGCGCGGGTCGCAGCCGCGGTCGCAGCACGAGGCCCCGGATTCAATCCCCGGCACCTCCAGTTAGGACTTGGCTTCTTGTGTAGCAATTCTTCAGGTGGTACTAGTGGTGAACGAAAACCAACCTGCCAATTCAAGAGACATACAAGACCTCTAGGCCAGGAAGATCCCCTGGGGGAGGACATGGCAATCTAGTATTGCCTGGAGAATCCCATGGGCAGAGGACACTGGCAGGCTACCGTCCATAGGGTCGCTTGACCTCAGTTACGCTAATGGACACAGGTAACTGTCCTGGCCGTTGGGGCACAGGCACACAGGGACACACGGGGTGAGGAACAACCTGAGTGCCTTGTTCTCACAGCATTAGCAACATGTCTATGCTCCACGAGAGAACTCGCTCTTTCTACTGGCCACAAAAGCAGCCTTGGAGGGTGAGGGATAAATCATGCTGGGGTACTCAGAGGTCAAGGAGGTGCTGGGAGCAAGTCAAGACTGCTCCCACCTTGGTCCCAGAGATGCCACTGCCAGGCAACTTAAAGGCCATCTGTTGAACAATTCATCCCACGTACATCTGACATGTGGCATGGGGGTGGCTGGGCACAGTGTCCACCCAGAGGGGCTCACAGGGTGGAGGGGGCCAACACACAGAATGTGAGTGTAATGGGATGGGTGTGGTGGATGATTGCATAGAAATGTGAGCGCTTGAGCTGGACCAGTGGCAGGGAGGAGGGATGCTCGAGGAGGGAGGAGGCAGAAGTAGATACCTGAGGAGCAGGGAGAGGCCTCCCCATCAGAGTCAGCTCAGCAAAGTCAGAGGCGAGAGCACATGTGGGGAGTGTTGAGCCGGGGACGAGCCACTCTGAGCTCCTGCAGAGAGCAGATAAGGAGTCCAGGAGGGGTGCAGGGCTGGGCCTGGGGAGTTTACAGGAGAAGTCTTCATTCTGCCGGTATGGTGAACAAGTGTGGCAGGCCCGGCCACATAGTTAGGGGCCCAGCACAAAAGGAAGACGGGAGGCCCCTTGTTTACAGGGTGTCGGGAATTTCAAGACAGCAGCAAGGGTGTATTACTCCAAGTCCACAGTCCTGTGTGTGAAAGCCCTGGGTGACCGCCCAGGCTGCAGCCCTGGGCAGCTGGCTGGGGGTGTGGCATTCAGCCCCACCAGCTGACACTTTCCAGCCTTGACCAGGAAAAGCCTTGTGCTTGTATGTCTTTGTATTATTGCTGCTTTATAGGCACACCTTCATTTTATTAGGTTTCATTTTATTTTGTTTCACAGATAATGTGTTTTTGTGTGTGTGTGTGTTTTTTTTTTTTTTTTTTGCTAATTGAAACCTTGTGACAACCCTGTGTTGTCAGGTGATAGTATTTTTGAGTAAGAAAGGAATTTGTAATTAAGATATGCACATTCTTTTTTAGACATAACACTATTGCACACTTAATAGACTACAGTGTAGTGTATTAACTTTATATGCACTGGGAGACCAGAAAAATATGACTTGCTTTATTGCAATATTCACTTTATTGTGGTGGTCTGGAACCAAATTTACAAGATCTCCAAGGTGTGCCTATAGTTTTTCTTCAAGTATAACATTTTAAAATATAGTTTTTAATCTTTATGAGATGTTGACAATGTTTAAAATGTTATATGCCATTAAATACACAAACTATTCAACTAATAGAAACATTTCAGAGACAACTTTTCCAGCATCTCCTTTATCCAAATAGGAACAGCTGTGGAGAAAACCATCTGGGGTCCCCCTGCGGGCAGCAGGCAACTCACTGCTGGGGTCAGAAATTCTGACCACAGTGGCCTCCTTCCATGTGTTTTTCATCAAAGTCAGTCATATTTAACTCTGAAACTCCCTAAGAACTTCTCTCACTATATCCCTAGCAGAGGGCAGAGTTAGAGAGAAGAAAAGAAATTGTATTTTAAAAGGATCAATGAGGGACTTCCCTGATGGTCTAGTGGTTAAGAGTCTGTGCTTCCCACTGCACGGGGCATGGGTTCGATCCCTGTTGAGGAACTCAAGTGCCTGCGTGCTGAACCAGTTTGCCACTCTGAAGCCCCTGCCCTGGAGTTTATCTCTCACCTTTGACTTTTGATAATGACCATGGGTGGGACTCCCAGTGATGCTCTTGAGCTTAGCCCCTCCCCACTGCACACCAGCCGATGGCTTTAGTTGCTGTAATGATGCAACCTGCTTCCCCTAACACAGCTTCAAGCGTTTCCATCCCTAAACCATACTTTACTTTTAAACTAGCCACAGAGTGTCCCGCAGCACAGACAAGTGGATTTCCTCCTTCGATTAGAGGGAGGAGTGAATGAGGAAGCAAATTATGTAAAGGGAACAACCAGGAGCTCCGGGCTGTGAGCAGGTTGGAAGGAGACTCTGACCTCTCTTCCACAGTGCGCCCTTGCCAGGGAGTGACTGCCACAAACCACAGACACGGTGGAAATCTCCAGAGAGGTGAGAGTCTCCGAAACTCCTCCAGAGCAGGAGGTGGGCCCTGGGAACACCCCGGAACATCCCGAGAATTGTCACCTGGGCCCTGAAGGTTATTCACTAATGAAGAGGCTTAACTCCACCTGAAGGTGGTCACTGAGCCTGCAGAAGGAGAGAATAACACGAAGCTTTTCCAAAACAGAATTCACCACAAAACGCTTTTATTCAAGGACTTCTAAGGGAGTAACTATGGGCTTCGGGGAAGGCAACGGCACCCCACCCCAGTACTCTTGCCTGGAAAATCCAATGGACGGAGTAGCCTGGTGGGCTGCAGTCCATGGGGTCGCTAACAGTCGGACAGACTGAGCGACTTCACTTTCACTTTTCTCTTTCATGCATTGGAGAAGGAAATGGCAACCCACTCCAGTGTTCTTGCCTGGAGAATCCCAGGGATGGTGGAGCCCGGTGGGCTGCCGTCTATGGGGTCACACAGAGTCGGACACAACTGAAGTGACTTAGCAGCAGCAGCAGCAACTACGGGCTTCCAAGTTGGTGCTAGTGGTAAAGAATCTGCCTGCCAATGCAGGAGACATAAGAGATGCAGGTTCGATCCCTGGGTGGGGAAGTTTCCCTGGAGGAGGGCATGGCAACCCACTCCAGTACTCTTGCCTGGAGAATCCATGGACAGAGGATCCTGGCAGGCTACAGTCTACGGGGTCGTGAAGAGTCTGACATGACTGAAGAGACTTAAGCACTCACAGCATGCACCCACGAGTGGCTCCCTCAAGCCATTGCTCTAGGGATGTGAGCAAATGGAAAAGGCATAGCTCCCAGACTTAGGAGGGGGCAAATCGGGACCATGCTGCGCCATGTTGAAGAAGCCAGACACACAACCCCAGGCAGTCAAGCCAAGGGAGGTGGAGGGGGGCGCCTTCCCGTTCCTTCACTCTCCCTTTCTGAGTACATGCTCCTGGGTCTTTTCCTGGTTTTACCACAGCATCAGTCACAGAAGCTTGGGTTGGGGGAGGCCCCAGCCCCTCGCATGGCCCAGACGCCTGACCCCATTCCCAGCCAAGCCTGAGACCAGAAGGAGGGGTCCTGGGTTTTGTTTTTGTTTTTCTTGTAACTGTACTTTCCATCATCAAATGAAATTTTTCAAAGCGGTCATTCTCATTGTTTTAAAGGATGAAATTTATGGTTTGAAAGTAATGGCTGCCAACCTCATAAAATGAGCTTTAATATCACCACAGACATTCTCACAATTGGCCAAATCCCCAAGACCCCTATGAAGAGTGAATTGCCCTAGGCAGAAAAGGATTAAATTCACTGAACATCATAAAAATACACAATGAGCTCCACATCCTTTCTCATTTTCCAGTGACAGTTGTGCCGGGCGGGGGTCCTTTGGTCCCGAGCTCCTGTTCCCTTACCTCCCCGTGTCTGTGCGCTGGCCTCCACACTGACCATATGACCTTGTCTTCCATCCCTGGTCTCGGCCCCTGACATCAATGTGGACCGGCTCCAGCCCTACACAGTCAGTGTGCTTTCTTGCATTCTGAAAAACCAGATGAATCCAGAATTTGTTTCTAGACCTTAGGCATATGGACTCAGTAACACAGGACAATTAAAGGCTTATGCTCACCTTGATCTGTGAGATATGTGAAAAACCTCTTTATAGACTGTATTCTGCTTTATAGACTGTATTTCTGTGACCTTGGCAAAGTTACTTAACAGCTCTGAAACTGCTTATTCATCTGTTAATTTTTTTTAATATGGTAGGTAACTTTATTATATCCTCTCACTTAATACTCACCAAAGTCCAACTCTCATAGCATCTGAAGAAACTGGCACTCCCCAGTCACTAACAGTGGATTTGGGGTTCAGATTCTGGTTTGTCTGATTCCAAAATCCACACTCTTTTTTTGAGAGCCCTCCATCATATCCTGGGATGGGAGGATTTCTAGAAGACTAGGCAACATGGCTAAGGAAGGAAAGAGGCTAAAGCAGAGCCTGACACACTCGTCCAGAGGGGGAAGCCCTAAACCAGAGTCATGGCAATCATGGCAACCAGAGGGGATAGAGATACTGTGATGGCTGAACCAACTTGATGGGAGGTGAGAGAGAGGGGAGAGAGGAATAAGAAAGTGGGAGGTACGAAGCTAAATTGGAATTTTTATGAACCTAGATGACCTGGAAGATGATGTAAGATGTGAATGTTAAAAATTTAGAAGAGAGCCATCTTGAGCACTGGAACAAAATGTCTGGAAGTTAGGGATGCGAATCAAGATGTGAAAAGCAGACGCATTAATTAAGGTTAAAGTCCCAAAGGCAGGGGAACCCCAGGACAGGGAGGGAAGCTGTGGGCTGAGAAGAGGCTTGAGTGGAGCAGTCACGGGGCAGGGAGAGCACCAGGGACGGTAGGGCCAGCAGGGCAGAGGATACTTACCAGCAGGCGAGCTCAGAATCGTTACAGTGAGCTGAGGGGAGGATGTGCCAGTGACAGAAGGCAAACTTTCATTTTTAAGATCGTGATCTTAATAGAGAGATGAGGGTGGAGGTCAGATTACAGATGGTTAAAGAGTCAGGGCAAAGAAAGAAGACGGAAATCATAGACCGTGTGTTCAAGATATTTAGAAGAGAAAAGATAAAAAGGGGAACACAGGAGCAAGGCAAGAGATTTTTCTTTCCCTTCCAAGTCTTGAGTGTGTCAGACTAGAGAAGGGAAGGATCTGGAGAAGATGGAGAGTAAGGAAGAGAGCTCACTGGAAAAGCTGATTTCTACAAAAGGCAAGCAGGGACTTATGAGTTCAGAGACAAGGAGCCAATATCTACCTGCAAAGTGTTGTGCTCAGCACAATAAGCATTATAAGGATAAAATGAAAAGCAGCGCTTTCTCTAAACCCACCACTGAGTGGGAGAGCTGACATTACCCAAAGAGTAATGTTGCGTGGCAGTTTGAGCCCTGTATTCACTTAGCAGTAAAGTGCTGTTGGGGATCAGAGAGGAAACTTGGGATGAAAAGGAAAGGGACACCTCAGAAGGCATCACAGAAGAGAAAGTACCATATTCAGCCTTAGAAGATGTGCAATCATATGACTGCCGAAGATACAAAGGAAGCGTGTGAGAAAGGAGCAATTCCCGTTACAAAGATGCAAGGATGGAGGAGCTGGCCTTAATGGAAGAATAAATAGGGAGGGTTTGGAGGGACTTCCTGGTGGTCCAGTGGTTAAGAATCCGCTTTTGAATGCAGGGATCAAGGGTTCGATCCCTGGTCAGGGAACTAAGATCCCACATGCTGAGGGGCAGCTAAGCCTGCGTGCCCCATCTAGAGAGAAGCCTGCGTGCCAAAACTCACTCGCTGCAGTGAAAGAGCCCACGTGCCACAACTAAGACCTAATGCAGCCAAATAAGTAAAAGAAACAATAATTTAAAAAACAGGTATTGGAAAGCAGAAAGGAGGGAGCACTAGAGAACTCATACCTGGTGGTCTCACTGTATTTTGTAATGTAGGAAGCAGAGGAGCCTCTGAAAGCAGAGGGTTGGGGACCAAGGTCAAGAGGAAAAGTACATCTAAAAGAGACGGAGACACAGACTCCGAAGCAGCCAGGTAGGCTTGCTCAATTGAAATCAGAAAGTCTGAAAAGTTTGTCAAACAAGAACACTCTGGGAAGAGGAACTGGAGTAGTGACTCTTGGGCGGACTTCTGCTTCTGGGAAAGATACACTGGCCTACCCTCCTATGGGAAACGCTGAACAATGCTGGTCTATAAAAAGCACTGCTGAGTTTGGCCAGAAAAATGGCAGGAGACTGAAAATTAACTGAGAGTGAAAAACCAGAGACATGAATGGAATTCCAAAGCCAGCTTTCTCCTTGCTGACATTTGCTGCAACAGTGAACTTGAATATTGGTGTTCACAGCTCTGTTGCGTGAAGGAAACAGGGCTCAATCAAGAAGAGAAGTCTAATAGAAAAACCCGTACATAAAGTTAGAACCCCAGTGGGGTTCTATATCTTCCATGTAAGTGTGAACTGAGAAATAGATTCATCTATTCCCTCCTCCAAAGGGATGCAAGAGATTTGCCTCTGTGAACACAGAATGGAGGAGGAAGGAAAAACTTCAAGTTGAATATTTAGTGTAAAGATGTCTATGGCAGGAGGTGCCCAGATGCCTGAAAGAGGCAAATGCAGATCTTCCCAAGAGAAATTCATCAACGAAGCCTCAAATCATTCCTGCAGGTATCAGCTCGAAGTCAAGAATCACAGAATACATAAGGAAACAAAGCGTGAGAGGGTACAAGCAGGAGGAGAAAACACGTACACACAGAAGAATCAAACCCATGGAATGATCAGATACAGAATGTGTGTTTTAAAAGATAAATAAGGAATTTAAGATACAAGTAAAGGGACTTCCCTGGTGATCCAGTGGTTAAGATTCTGTGCCCCCACTGCAGAGGACAGGAGTTCAATCCCTGGTCAGGAACTAAGATCCTGCATGCCACGGGGCATGGCCAAACTAAAATAAAAAGAAATAAATAAAAAATAAATATGAGTAAAGACAGACTATGCTAGAAAGCTTGTTTTAAAAGTACACCTGACAGTAGTATCGAAATCTTTTCATCAATAGATCCCAATTTTTTCCAAATTCATCTACCAAGTTCAGATCCAGTCAAATACAGAAGGATTTTTGTGGAATCTGATGAACTGATTCTAAAATTTATGGAAGTGTAAAGAGACGAGAACAGTCTAGAAGCCAAGACACTATTGAAAAAGAATGGGGGAGAAGTGTGGAACTGGCATTCTTAGGTATCGATACTTATTTTATTTATCTTGGCTTAAAACAGTGCAGAGAAAGAGAAACTGACAACAGAATTAAGAGCCTCAAAGAGACTAATGTTGATATGAAATTGGCAGCATTACAGATCAATGGAAAGAATGGACTATTAATAAATTGGTGGAATAATGGCTTATCCATATGGATGGAAATTTTTAATTGGACCCTTATACCATTAAAAAACAAAAAGAATTTCAAGTGGGCTAAAGCACTAAATACAAAAGATAAGACTACAAAGCTTTTAAAAGACAGCTTAGGAGACTATGAAATTATATGTAGTAGAAAAGGGTTCCTGAAACCAGACACAATTATACAAAGGGAAAGATTATTATTTATATTAAAGATTATAAGTGTTCTAAAGGGAAAGCTTAAAGAACTTCATGTTAAAATTAACAACTTCTATTCATCAAAACTCCACAAAGAGAGTGAAATAATAAGTCAAAACTGAGAGTATAAATTTGTTACACACATGACTAAGGATTAATATACAAAATATATGAAAAATACTTATAAATCCATTAAAAAAAGCAGGCAAAATATTTGAATAGGTGCTTCACACTGGCTAATTGGCAAAATTTAGAAATATCCATCATCATTAACCAAAGGGGATTTCAAATCGAAACCACACTGAGCCATCATTTTCTGCTCACTGGTTTGGCAAAGATAAAAACGCAACATCAAGGTTGTAAGGAAACAAATGGTACACTTACTCCACTGCAGCAGAGTGGAAACTGAACTAGCCACTTTGGAAAACTGAAGATGTACAGTGTCTAGAACCAGTCTTTTTACTTCTAGAGCAAGTGCTGTGTAAGGAGACATATCTAGAATACAGCAGAGCAGGAAAGTCTGAAATAGTAAAAAAACAAAAAACAAAAAACAGTGAAAACAACCTCAGTGGCTATTGGACTCAGCATCAACATACGACGGGACTCAATGCAGCAGCAATGCTGGACAACTCACCGCTGCAGCCAAAGTGATGCTTTTCAGGAGCCTGATGTTGCCAGAAATAAAGTCACAGAAGAAGGGTATCCCATCATGTAAAGTCCAGAAACATGCTGACTGAAGATTCTAGTTAGAGATATTCAATATACATGAAAACATAAAGAAAAGCAAGGGAATCGTGAACACACAGTTCAGGATGACCGATCATTTCTGAGGGGAGAGAAAAGAAGCTAGACCAAAGAGGACACACAGGGGGACCCCCTGGGGTAAGAGCAGCAGCCTTGTATTTAAAGTCACTGTCGGCAAAGTAAAATTTGTCCTTCTTTGTATTGGAAAACTAGCCCTCTAACGCAGAGTCATAGGCTTTCTTTTTTGGCTTTGCTTTTTGCTCACTGTTACTCTTACGGTTGCTTTACTCTTACGGTTGCTTCAATAAAATTTATATAGATGAATTACAATATAATTGTAATAGTCTACATCAGTGGTTTAAACTGACTTATTTTCTCCGGTTTGTCATTAAACCGCCTACTTTTGTAGACTCTCTACGTCTTGCCTTTGTGTTTTATGAAATGACATTATTATTTAATAGAGTAAATCCTCCTCCTTGACTCTAAAATATTAACCATGAATAAATTATTCATGATAATTAACTGCAGAGCATTGTAACATATTAAAATAAAACAACTAGAGTGATATCAAAACAAAAATAAGAATAGAGTGAGTGTTGGGCACATGAGTGTTCCTGAACCATGAGTCTTTATTCCACCTCATTACAGTGAGGGTCATCAGGATTGGAGAATGGTGGCTGAGACACCCCTACAGGATAGGGATTCCTGTTCGGGCCCCACTTCCTGGGGGTGGGGCTTGAGATAAATGTGTTGTCCTCTTTAGTAACCCCCTCAGGAATAAGAAAACACCTTTAAAAAAAAAACACACAAAACAGAACAGGTTTTTTCCGACTGAGCGAGATTCAGGGAGGGGCTTCCCCGATGGCTCAGCAGTGGAGAAGTCACCTGGCAATGCAGGAGACTCAAGTTTGATCCCTGGGTGGGGGAGATGCCCTGGAGGAGGGCATGGTAACCCTCTCTTCTTGCCTGGAGAATCCCCAGGGACAGAGGAGCCTGGCGGGCTACAGTCCATGGGATTGCAAATAGTTGGACACGACTGAATCGACTTAGCACGCACGCAGGCAGGCAGAGTCAGGGAACTTGGCTGACTCTGATGTTTTAAGGATTCTGCATGTGTGTCTGCGTAGGTGGCCCGGGGAGGGGCTGAAGAAGGGTGAGGGGAAGTGAGAGAAGGGAAGAGAGTGGGGTGGTGCCGGTTCCGGCCCCAAACCAATGGGAGAGGTTATGGGAAAGCTCCTCGTGGCACCCAGGGAAAGTGAGAATTAACTCTGAATGCACCAGTTAGCGCAGGTAGCGATGACACTCAGAGTCTGACGAAACCAGTCTGACTCTGGCCAACAGCCGAGGGAAAAAAACCCCACTGGATCTGATTTCACACCAGTTAACAGTGCCCTTGAGGATGTATTCAGCAAATAGGTACCTTGGAAGGAGGAAAAAAGGGTTGTGTTAGTTCCTGCCAACTTCTTACGCTTGCAAGTTTCTAGCATCAATTAAAAATGCCTTTGTCCTGTTGGACCTGCCTGCCAGGTCACAGGGTGAGATACGCTGGCCTTGCTTAATGCCCGGGATTGCTCTGCCTTCGTTTTTCCTGAAGCAAAACTTGGCACTGGCCTCCAGCGTGGCAGAAAGACAAGCCTGTCCCTCCCAGGCCATTCATTCCTGGCCTGGACTTGGGGCGGGAAGATCGGTGATGCATGAAGCGCCTCTGGGAAGGGACCTCGGTGCTGGCCTGGCTTCCCGGGTGCTGGGTTTGAATCAAAGGGCGGAGGGTGAGCTGCTGGCTCCACTTGGGCTGTCCTCAGAGCTCCAGCTGCTAGGTCTTTGGTTTTTATTACATTAGTCTTTTAAAAAAAAAAGTTTTTAATCAGCAAGAATCAGTGAAGCAGGCTTTATGGTGCAATAATTCTGCATGTTTTGTTATAAATATCCCCAGGCAAAGGGAAGGTTATTTCATACGACTATCAAAGTAACACGCCCGCTTGGGTTGCAACAAGGAATCTGTGAGGACTAGCAAGCAGGAAGTGTATCATCTGCATTTAGGAGGCTTTGTTTTAATAAAACAGGCACATATTTATCTATAAAAGAGATTGACCGCTTGGCAAAGCCAGCGCCCGTGAGAAGTAAAGATACAGGGGAGCCATGTTATTTGCTGAATTAAAAGGAATCACCCATCCACTCACTTTCCAGTAACAACACTCAGGTGTGGGTTTTGGCCACATTGGTGTTTATAGTCAACTCTCAGTGCTGAAAGCCTCCAGGTCAAGAGGCCTCAGATCTCCAGGAGATGCTGAGTATTCTGACTTTTTTTTTTATTAAGAGTTAAGACCCTCCTCCACCCCTCCTCTAAAAAAACATCAGAAGAAAGTTTGAAATTGTTCAATCCAGGATGAAAAGATACTCCCAGGATTCTGCTTCATATAGCACACTTGACCTTGTTTACTTAGACCCTGAAGCGGCTTGGTGGTATACACAGGGGGCTTGCAGAGGGCCAGCACAGAGGCAACAAGCCCCAGACTAACATTTCCTGGTGTACACTTCTGGATTGAGGTGCAAAGACAGCTTTCCAAAGTCCACGCTTCCTGCTGGAGAAGATTTCACAAATTCTTTTCCATCAAACTTTCCTCCAGCTGTGATTCTTGAGGCTGAAGTTGCCCTGGGTCGGAAGGAAATATGTATGGGATGTCAGATTGAGTAGGAAGTCTGTTTGTTCACTTATGGGTTAATTTCCTAAGCGTCTCACACGTCCCAGGCTGGCCTTGGGCATCTGCATATTGAGACATCCAGTGATCCTGCAAAAGGTAGGCATCTCCCGCCCCACCCCTGCATGGATGGACCCACAGAGGCTGGAGAGGAGAGCTGGAGAGGGGCACAGGTTGCTTGGTCGCTGAGCGTTTAGGGGGCCAGGGCCGCCTGCCGCCTTAGACTTAACCTCCCCAGGACTCTTTCGGCTCTCCTCCCTCTGGCCTCTCTGCCATCCAGGTGGGTGAGCTTGAGAAACATGGGCAGCCAGGAAATGCAGCACGAACTTGACCTGGAGGCCGTCCCTGTGGGGATCCTCAGGCTCTCATATTCTAGATAGCAGCCCGGTCCTCTGTGTCAAACCACTGGTCCTGATTTTAAGTAGGAGACACGGCACTGTGGGACCACAGTGACCTTCCTTCTGCCCATCTGAATGGATGCTCTACCTGGAGACCTTCCTGGGAGTACTTCCTGTCCCACCTGAGGCGCAGAACCACTGCCTTTACCCTCCTGTCCTCTGTGTTTCGGAGCCTCTGACATGTGTGGTCTGTGAGTCCCTCCACCAGCATCAGTCCTCCCCACCTCCCCTCGCCCCCACCACAACCTCCTGGCCCTCTTTGTAATTCAGGGCTTCCCTTCCAGCCTGGATGGTGTCGGCAGCAGGGCTGCCTGAATCTCAGGGTACTCATCTCCCTTGCCCCTGGCACCCATAAATGCACATTTGATCCCACATAACCCTCCTGGGGCTTAGTCAGCAGCCTACTGTGGTATCTGGGAGGGATTTCTTCTCTCAAAGCCCCCACAGTGGACAGACTAGGCTTCTAGGCCATGAATGAGTTCTCCTGCCCCACTCCTTCCAAAAGAGTGATCAGGGAGCCGGGGGTTGGTTAACGGGCCTCTAGTGGGAGCCCAGGGTCTCTGGTTATGGATCGAAGGGTCTAGAAGTAAGACAGGTCCTCCCATCATGATTGTGCAGCTGGAGGTGTTACTCCCAGGACAACAGGGCGCTGAGAAGGGGAAACACAGAGCTTCCCTCCTCGGTTCTTCAGTCTGAGAGGCAACGTCCAACCCTGTGAGGGAGGAATGGCTGGGACCCCACACGACCCCCGACGGGAGGAGGGGAAGGGGCGGTGAGAGGAGAGCCAGGCTTCTGTTACAGAACACGCCTGGAGGTGCTTAACCAGAGTCCCTGGCTTAAATGGCACAAGCGACCTGCTGGTGGCAGCTTCGAGGAAGTGACCTGAGAGGGTTCTGAACTCAGAGGACCCACCTAAGCCTGCGCAGGAAGATGCCGGAACCGTGCCCGCGACTCAGAGGTGGCGAGTGCTGCTGCCAACAGTCGGGAGAACCGCCCCCCGGCCCCGCCCAGCCAGCTTGCTCCTGCTGACTTCCAGAAATTCCATTCCAGGGGAGCTAAAAAAAAAAAAAAAAAAAAAAAAAAATCAAGTCCCTAATGACAGCATCTGTAGGCACTTCCTCCTCCAGGCTCAGGCTACTGGGCAGGCAGCTAGGAAGCTCCCCAGATCCCAGTGCCTGGCGAGGGCACCCTGCTCTTGCTGAGCCCCACCTCCTCGGTGCCACCAGGGCTGAGAAGCCCTGCCTTGACCTTCATACCTCTAAAACCAGATCTGGGCATCCCCCACCAAGCGAAGCCACAGCAAAGGGGCACCTTGCTAGCTGTTCCCATGGCACAAGCCACGTGGGGCCCCAGTGGCCCCGCCACACGTGAGGCCGCGTGCAGACAGCCCGGAGCTGTGTCCTCACGCATCCTCCCGGTACCGCCACGGAGGAGGAGGGTGGGCGTGGGGCAGAGGAGCCCCCGGAAGCAGGCTCCAGGGTCTGACGTGGCGGCGGCTCGGCGGCTGGGCGATGACTCACCCCCTGGCTGCTCTCTTGGTGGTGGTGCCAGGCAGGCAGGCGGGCAGGGCGGCCGTGAGGTGCTTTATCCTTAGTCCCGCTGCGTGTGAAAGACCAAAACCCATGGATGGCCGTGACTGCTGTGTGGGTGTGAATGGTGGGCGAAGGCGGAGACTATGTGAAAGCTGAGTCTCTCTCATGCTTAAACTGCAGCAGGCCTTACCTCTCAGAAAGCCTGCGTGGGTACCATCAATGTATCATCATTTAAAGGGCATATATCGTGTATATCATTTACAGAGGCAAGGGCGTCTGGGATGCGTGCCTGTGCAACCACTGGAGGGTTGATCCCATACTCCTCGGATGGCTTATGAAAGCTGTGCGTCTGCGCTTTCTGCTGATGTGCTCCAGCTTCAAGAAAGGAATAAGTCCTCAAATAAAGATTCATCATGGACCTTTGCCTTTTGTCCGAACAACCTTCCTTCTCCTAGGAGCCTAGGTAAAGTGAAAGTGAGAGTGTTAGTCACCCAGTTGTGTCTGACTCTTTGTGACCCCATGGACAGAATCCTCTGTCCTTGGGATTCTCCAGGCAAGAATACTGGAGTGGGTTGCCATTTCCTCCTCCAGGGGATCTTCCCAGCCCAGGGATCAAACCCGGATCTCCTGCATTGCAGGCAGACTTTTTACCATCTGAGCCAGTAAGGAATTCCTGGGTAGCTCCTAGATTTCCCAGGTCTCTCCTGGAGCAGGCCCCCTTCCTGTGCACCCGGCAGAGCCTTGCATGCCTCCCGTCCCAGTACTGAGCACACCCCACACAGCTACTCGATGACAAATTTGTCACCTTTCAAGGATATAGTTCACATCTGTGTACCCATCACCTTGCTTGGGGACATATGATAAAATAAAACCAGGTATTACTATTCCTGGGTTGGGAAGATTCCCTAGAGAAGGAAACGGCAACCCACTCCAGTATTCATGCCTAGAGAATTCCATGAACAGAGGAGCCTGGAGGGCTACAGTCCATGGGGTCGTGAAGAGTTACACAACTGAGCAACTAAACAATAAAAACAATAAATTACTATCCTTGAACTATTTGATATTTATTTGTTTTCAAGAAGGAAAAGAAACTGAAAGAAAAGACAGAAAGTGAAAGAAGTAGAATTGATACAAACAAGGATGAAAGCCCTCCTGCTGCACTGGGTTCACCCTGGGCCCTCTCCACACTGTGTTCCAACCACGTGCCTCCCATGTCTCATCTACACAGGGCGCTCCAGGGGCAGAGCATGTGTCTCCTTCATCCTAGAATCCTACTGTATGAGATGTAGTGCCTGGTACACAGTAGGCACCAGATAAATGTCTGCTGGATGTTTGGCAAAACCAGTGAATGCAAGAAATCCACAGACAGGAGCAGCAACTACATGTTGAGGGGAAATGGTAGAGTGCATGGGAGTGTATCCAGCCTACAGCCAAGACACCTGTACGCTTGGAGGCAAGAGCCACAGCTAAGACTCTTGCTGGGGATCGGGGTTAAGTATTTTGCCAGGCAGCTCAAGCAAATGCCCAGATGTCAGGCTCTCAGGCTCCCACGGCCAAGTTCATGGCCAAAGGGGACACCCTACTAACCTGATAAATGATTCAAACATCTGTCCCCCTGGGCACCAGTTGTCTGTTTTGCTACTGACCATTTATCGGCATTATTCTTATCTGTAAAATGAGGTGCCTGTTCCAGGCTCTCAAACATCCCTTAGCCTGCTCATGTGTATAATTCCACCCCCTCAAAAGCTCTGCGAAGGGGATATTCTGTAGCTAAATTTATTTATTTATGGCCGCGCTGGGTCTTCATTGCTGTGTGTGGGCTACTCTCTAGTTGCGGTGCATGAGCTTCTCACTGCAGTGGCTTCTCTTGTTGCTGAGCAACGGGCTCTAGGGTGGGTGGGCTTCAGTAGTTGTAGCACGCAGGCTTAGTTGCCGCAAAGCATGTGGGATTTTCCTGGGCCTGGTATCGAACCCATGTCTCAGATTGGCAGGCAGATTCTTAACCATTGGGCTACCAGGGAAGTCTTCCATAGCTAAATACTGAATGAACAGTGACGACTACAAAACCATAGAAAAGTATTTTAGACCATAAGATCTATTTATGAGTGGAAAATTCATCAGGGAAAACAGGATTGCAATGGTACATTTTTTTTAGAGTCATACTATCAGAGCAACAGACATAGTTCATTCATATAGTAGATCTGAAATGCTGTACTATTATTGCTACCAATGCCACTACTACAAATGCTTTTATTATCAAGGTGTCCATTTAGATCAAAGGCATTCTGATGCAAATAAAAATGGAAATTTAAAATATAAAAGAGGTGCGAGAATTTGCTTAGAAATGGGATAGATGTTAATAATCTCTCCTGAGAGGGTAAGACCAGATAGTGTGACTCTCCAAGCCAGGTGTTGGCCCCTGTAACTGGAAGCAGGGTGATGTTTCTCTTTGGCAGACAATCCTTCCAACTTTTCTCCAATACTCCACGCAACTCACCCCTCTGAACGCAGTTCCTGTACGCAGTCAGGTAATTTGTCCATTGCTTTAATAAGTTTAGGCCTGGTTCTCACGTTCATCTGGATCTGAAACTGACTCAGTTGTTGCTAGGTTGCATAAGAAGATAATTTTTAAAAATACTACCCGTGTTTCTAGACAATTGTGCATCATTAAGTTCATTCTAGTACTGTGCCCTCAGGCAAACTAATCTCTAAAGGGTTTCAGTTTATCATGCTGAAATCTAACTGCATGGCTAAGGCTCAGTCTTTAAAATCCTAAACCTGGATCTTATCTGACCCTCAGGGGTAAGCAGTTTTAAGCAAACCTGCATGCATGCTGCTAAGTTGCTTTAGTCCTGTCCGACTCTTCATGACCCTGTGGACTGTAACCCATCAGGCTCTTCTGTCCATGAGATTCTCCAGGCGAGAACACTGGAGTAGGTTGCCATGCCCTTCTCCAGCGGATCTTCCTGACCCAGGGATTGAACCTGTGTCCTGCACTGGCAAGCAGGTTCTCTACCACGAGTGCCACCTTAATATGAGTTTGCACCTTAAGTGCAAACTTAATATTCAGAAAAATCCAAATTTACCAAAGATCAGTAAAGGCAGTGATAGGTACAGCAGTGCTTCTGAAACTTAGTTCAGTTCAGTTCAGTCCATTCGCTCAGTCGTGTCTGACTCTTTGCGACCCCATGAATCGCAGCACACCAGGACTTCCTGTCCATCACCAACTCCCAGAGTTCACTCAAACTCACATCCATCGAGTCGGTGATGCCATCCAGCCATTTCATCCTCTGTCGTCCCCTTCTCCTCCTGCCCCCAATCCCTCCCAGCATCAGTCTTTTCCAATGAGTCAGGGCTTTACATGAAGTGGCCAAAGTACTGGAGTTTCAGCTTTAGCATCATTCCTTCCAAAGAAATCCCGGGGCTGATCTCCTTCAAAAGGATTGGTTGGATCTCCTTGCAGTCCAAGAGACTCTCAAGAGTCTTCTCTAACACCACAGTTCAAAAGCATCAATTATTCAGCGCTCAGCTTTCTTCACAGTCCAACTCTCACATCCATACATGACCACAGGAAAAACCATAGCCTTGACTAGATGGACCTTTGTTGGCAAAGTAATGTCTCTGCTTTTCAATATGCCATCTAGGTTGGTCATAACTTTCCTTCCAAGGAGTAAGCGTCTCTTGCTTTTTCGATGATCCAGCGGATGTTGGCAACTTGATCTCTGGTTCCTCTGCCAGAGAGGAAAATCCCCTGGGCATTTTGTTAAAATGCAGATTCTGACTGAGCAGCTGAAGGGTGGGGCCAAGGTCCTGTATTTAATAAACTCCTGGTGAGGCCTGTGCTGCAGGTCCCAGGACCACAGCTTGAGTGGCAAGGGTATAGCATGTCTGCTATGCTAAAGCCTTCCTGTAAACAACACTGTGATTGGCACTTCCTCACGCTCTTGTCTTGCGTTATACCTGTGACACAGCTTTCTGACGCAGGGACCAGCCCTGACCCCAGAGCAACCATCTATAGGCTGGCCAGTCACCTGTGGGATAGTTTAGCACAAAATCATTATCCAAAAGGTATGAATGTCCAAAAGGAAGAGCATTTATTTAATCCACCCACATGCTTCCTCTGTCTTGGGTGGTTTGAATGTGACACCCAGATGCACACGGGTGCAGGGAGGACACATTTGCAGGGAACAGAGAGCAAGACAGCAGCAGAAAGTCAGCAGGAGAGGCAGGGACTGGGATTCCAGAGAAAGGGGCTGAAGTCGAGGGGACAGGATGACAGGACTGCTAGAGGCTATGCTATATGGTGAGGACTTTTCACTCTTCCAGAAGCCTGGCCACAGGTGTGTGGTATTCTGGAGTTTCCCGTAAGCTTTGATTAAAGCCCATGAATGCACACGCCTGGAACATTTCTCTGTATCTTGTGACCCTAGAAGTGATCCTGCCCTTTGAATCAATCCTTTACTTCATCTAGGTCGTTACTGGAGTAAACAGTCCTGAGACATTTTAGTTAGCATCACCTAAGCCCATGTTTCTCACACAGACAGAAAGGTACCACTTCAGATCTTCTCACGGGAGCCAGATGACCACTTCTACCAAAAAGCCACGGCAGAGGCTTCCCTGGCAGTCCAGTGGTTAAGCATCTGATTGCAGTGTGGGGGAACATCCTGGTAAGATCTGGTAAGATTTTACATGCCACAGGGCAACCAAGCCTGTGAGCCACAACAACTGACTCCATACACCCTAGAACCCATGCTCGACACCAAGAGAAGCCACTGCAATGAGATGCCTGCACATCGAAACTAGACAGGAACTTCCACTTGCTGCAACTGGAGAAAGCCTCTACAGCAATGAGGACCTAGCACAGTCAAAAAAAAAAAATAAAGAAAATAGACCGATGCTTGAGGGCAGCAACAATTTTCATGGTCTCAGAGCCAGTCCTGTCTTGTTCAACACACTTCTGGGCAGATTGAATGAACACAGAAGGCACGCTGATGCAAGGTGTAGGTGACACAAGGCTGAACAGGATAATGGGTCGCACAGTGGATTGAGTCACTTGAACTCAAATGTCCTCACTGAATGACAATCAAAATCTAAATGATCAGGACCTGCTAGAACAGGCCAAAACTAACAACACAAAGCAAGCAGAGCGTAGTAAGGTTCTTTTCAGGTTGATAGAGGCAACTGACAGCCAGGTGCTTCTCCAACTGCTGTGAGGACGGGACACACCTGGGGTTCTCTCTAAAAGGCAGGTTCTGACTCAGCAGGTTTGCAGTGGGGGCTTGAAAGCCTGCATTTCTGACAAGTTGCTGGGTGAAGAGGGTGCTGCTGGAGCACTAGCTACTCTCTGAATGCTAAGTCACTCAGTCATGTCCGACTCTTTGTGACCCCATGGACTGCAGCCCACCAGGCTCCTCTGTCCATGGGATTTTCCATTTAAGAATACGGGAGCGGGGATGCCCTTCTTCCCGACCTGGGGATGAATAGCGAGGCTGAGAAAGCCCTGAGCGGTTTGTCAACCATATGCTCGTATGACCATCATTAGATTTCACACGAATGAATGGCCCTACTATCCTCTGATGCCCCAGCCCCTTCTGCTGTATTGCATTTAGGACAGAAAACCATGTTTTAATGTGGCCTTTAATAGAGTAGAATGTGACCAAGAGAACAAATAAAATTCTGAGACATCTAGAATCAACATGGTGAGAATGGGAAGAACTGGGACGCTTCAGCTGACAGAAGGGAACACCATGTGCAGGATATGATATAGTCACTATCGATAGATATTTAAAATGCTATGAAGAGCTCCAGAGCATTAGAAAAACAGACTGAAACATGACACAACCACTAGGCTCCTCTGTCCATGGGATTCTCCAGGCAAGAATACTGGAGTGGGGTGCTGTGCCCTCCTCCAGGGATCTTCCCCACCCACGGGCTGAATCTGCATCTCTTATGTCTCCTGCCCTGACAGGCTGGTTCTTTACCACTAGCTTCACCTGGGAAAGCCCATATTACATATATCAGTTCAGTTCAGTCGCTCAGTCGTGTCCGACTCTTTGCACTCCCATGAATCGCAGCACGCCAGGCCTCCCTGTCCATCACCAACTCCCGGAGTTCACTCAGACTCACGTCCATCGAGTCTGTGATGCCATCCAGCCATCTCATCCTCTGTCGTCCCCTTCTCCTCCTGTCCCCAATCCCTCCCAGCATCAGAGTCTTTTCCAATGAATCAACTCTTCGCATGAGGTGGCCAAAGTACTGGAGTTTCAGCTTTAGCATCATTCCTTCCAAAGAAATCCCAGGGCTGATCTCCTTCAGAATGGACTGGCTGGATCTCCTTGCAGTCCAAGGGACTCTCAAGAGTCATCTCCAACACCACAGTTCAAAAGCATCAATGCTTCAGTGCAAAGCCTTCTTCACAGTCCAACTCTCACATCCATACATGACCACAGGAAAAACCATAGCCTTGACTAGACGGACCTTAGTCGACAAAGTAATGTCTCTGCTTTTCAATATGCCATCTAGGTTGGTCATAACTTTCCTTCCAAGGAGTAAGCGTCTTTTAATTTCATGGCTGCAGTCACCATCTGCAGTGATTTTGGAGCCCCCCAAAATAAAGTCTGACACTGTTTCCACTGTTTCCCCATCTATTTCCCATGAAGTGATGGGACCGGATGCCATGATCTTCATTTTCTGAATGTTGAGCTTTAAGCCAACTTTTTCACTCTCCTCTTTCACTTTCATCAAGAGACTTTTTAGTTCTTCTTCACTTTCTGCCATAAGGGTGGTGTCATCTGCATATCTGAGGTGATTGATATTTCTCCCGGCAATCTTGATTCCAGCTTGTGTTTCTTCCAGACCAGCGTTTCTCATGATGTACTCTGCATGTAGGTTACATAAGCAGGGTGACAATATACAGTTCTTAGCAAGTAACTGCTATGATAGTTACATCATGTTAGTGATTTACACATTATATGTTTATTTCTCAGTTGTGAATAGTCTAAAATGGATGGTCTTGGGACTTCCTTGGTGGTCCAGTGGTTAAGACTCTGAGCTTCCAATACAGGAGGGGGCAGGGGTTCCATCCCTGGTCAGGGAACTAAGACCCAACCTTCTACATGGTGCGGCCAAGTAAATAAACAAAATAGGTGTCTTTGATTAGCAATTAGCTTTGATCCAATTGGCCAAACTCAGTGACCACTGCTCCTTCCATGTGGTGGCTCTGCCAATGTCACGGACCTTGCAGGGTCTTGATAGAAAGGAAAAGAGCAAGCAGGGCGCACAGAGCAGGTGGTCAGGAGCCAGCTCTCGCAGGCGACATGTCGCTTCTACCTGCATGTGACTGGCCAGACCTCAGAAACAAGGTCACATTCAGTGACAGGGAGACTCAGAAACGTGGTTAAGCCCAGGAAGAAACGGACGTGGTGAACAGCCAGCTACTCCCAGCTGCTCTCTCTCCTAAGGCTGCTCTGCGGGTGATGCTTTAGACAGCGCAAAGAGAATGCTGAGTTTGGTTTAGTCCGTTAGTCATCGCTCGACAAACTGCTCTTATCACTTAACTTTGGAGAACAAATGTAGTTTCCAGATATTATATTATAGGGAGACAGATTTCAGATCAAACCAAGACAAAACAAAGAAATAATAGTTCAATTATGGATTCTGTGATGAGAGTAAGTTTCCCATCACTGGACCTATTCAAGTAGAGGACCTTGGCTTCAGGGAGGCCAAACGGAGTTTCTTTATTCATTGAATATTGGACCAGCTAACCTTTGAATAGCCTCAGAAATATCAAGAACCTTGGGCTGCAAATAAGTGGTTTGATTCTAAGCGGATTTGCACACAAATGTGGTAGATGGGACCATATCAACATCCTTGTTTTATGGACTCTCATCTTTGTAACCTAGCCTGCACCTCAGCAATGGATGTCACTCAGTAGCCTTGAAACAAATGAAACCAGATAAGAGGATGCAACACCCTAACGTTTTGCTTGACTTGATATCTTCTTCTCCTTATCTCATGCCTGTGTCTGCATCTATTAAAAAGATGGATTAAAATTTCATCCTTGGAACCTGAGATTTGAATCCTCCCTTAAGATAACTGCAGACTATGTCATGAAAACAAGTTTGAGAATCTGCTAGATGACTGATCCTACATTAACATTTCAGGAAGATCCTGCTGGTTTCTGACCTTTACAGGTTACATTTGACAGATTTTTCTGTGGGGTTCTACCTAGAATATATGCAGACTTCTTCTAAGGGCCTTTCCCCCAAACCTGTAGCAACTGTTTTGCCTAGTTATTCAGTAAATCCGTAAGAAGTAGACAGAAGCTGGCCTTTGAAAGCTGCAATAGGCAAAGCACATTCTTTAACAAGTTAAACAAGGCATGCCTGTAATCTCTTGAAGTTCTTGCAGAGGGGGCCCAAGTTCACGTTTATTAAAAAAAAAAAAAAGAAAATGTCTAATACTTGACACCTGTTAGAATCTGCACTTCCACATGAAATAAACTTATGATTTGCTCACGGTGTGGAGAATTTACGTAAGAACAGTCAACATGTACATAACATGCAAAACCTCAAAAGGCCTCAGAAGACAGTCACTTGAAGATACTTCTGTAAACAGCAGGATGGCAGTCTACACCACATCAAAGACATGTTGCTCAGAACAGAGTCACCTACTAGAAACTTCTGAGCCTAAAGAGGAGAGACGTGGGGAGAAGGGGAAGACAAGGGTCTTGACAGACCACCAGACTCTAAGTTACCTGTTCCAGGAGACACAAAATCAACCAACCCCTTTTCATTTTAACAACCATGACATTTTTTCATTACTCTTCAAGTCACAGGCAGAAAATAAAGTATTAGGAATATAAATCATATACAGTATTCATCCTACACCCTGTAGTAGGGTGAATAGTGTCTCCCCTCCCAAATTCATGTCCGCTTGGAACCTTGGAATGGGACCTGATCTAGAAATAGGGTTTTTGTCTACTGTGGAGCATATGTTACGTGGCAGCCTGGATGGGAGGAGAGTTTGGGGGAGAATGGATACATGTGTATGTATGGCCGAGTCCCTTTGCTGTTCACCTGAAACTATCACATTGTTAATTGGCTATCAGTTCAGTTNAATGCCATACCCTGATTCCATCTCAGTGTTGTTGGAGCCACAAATCCCCTCCTTAGCTAATACAGTACTTCTCAGGTTGTGTTAGAATTGTTTTCCTATTTATGGCACCCACTAGACTATGAGTGAGATTCTCTACAGCTGGGAATTTGTTTTGTTCATCTCTGCACTCAGCACAATACCTAATGCGTAGTAGCTGCCTACTAGGTATTTGTTGACTAAATTTCCTAAGGACAAATAGAAGTTTTAATTACTCTTTAAAAAGCAATGTTAAAATAAATCTCTTGAACCTGAATGCGTATACAAGTTCCCCTCACTCAAAAAATCATCTTACAGGGTACAGAAATGTGACCAGTCCCATTATCACTTGAACTGTGTTCTCTACCCCTTACTGAAGTCTTAACTCTCAGTACCTCAAAATGGGACCTGAGTTGGAAATAGGGTCTTTACAGAGGTAATCAGGTGGCGGTGGGGCTATTCCAATATACCTAGTATCCTTATAAAAAAGGAAAACTGGGACATGGAGGCAGACACACCCAGAGGGAGACCATGGGAAGACAGGGAGAAAGACAGAGGATTAGAGTGATGCGTCTACAAGCCAAGGAATGCCTGCGGCCACCAGAAGCTAGGGAGGAGGTCTGGAAGGGCTCCCTCCTCAGCGCCTTCAGAGGGAGCGTGAGCCTGCTGACACTTTGATTTTGAACTTCTGGCCTCTGGAACTGAGAAAGTAAATTTCTGTCATTTTTAGCCATGTAGTTTTTGCTGCGTTGCTTTGGCAACTCTAGGAAGTTATCAACAGTACATCCCCTGACATGCAGGAAGCCCCAAATGTGTTTTCTTTCTCCTGTCCCTTTGGCACTCCATAAGTTGAACACAACCTATTATGCTGAATATGTTTAAAATACAGAAAAAAAAAANTAGCCATGTAGTTTTTGCTGCGTTGCTTTGGCAACTCTAGGAAGTTATCAACAGTACATCCCCTGACATGCAGGAAGCCCCAAATGTGTTTTCTTTCTCCTGTCCCTTTGGCACTCCATAAGTTGAACACAACCTATTATGCTGAATATGTTTAAAATACAGAAAAAAAAAATTCACTCTCCTCAATTTTGCCTAACAGAGAATGAAGAATCCCCAAAGGCCTGAGTTTAATCAGATTAAATTAATCTACATTTTGTATTTGTAGTAATATTAAATTAACCAAATGCATTTTTATAATAATAATGTAGTCTGAAGATGGAAATTGGATTATATTAATTTGAGCACTCTATTTTTGTTTAGTAAAAGAAAGTTATGCATTTTCTTCTGCTCATTTTATAACCCTGAGTGAGCTTCCTTATAAAATAATATAGTCTATTAATTAAAAAAGACTCTATGAAAACCATAAAGTTCTGGAGTGAAACAGTGAAACAGGTGGTTTCACTGAAAATTAACAGTGGCAGTTAATTTTATGTCAGCTTGACTGGAATAAGGAATGTCCAAATAGCTGGTAAAACATTATTTCTGAATATGTCTTGTGAGTGCTTCCAGAAGGGATTACCATTTGAAATGGAAGAGTGAGAAAAGGGATTAGCATTTGAAATGGAAGAGTGAGAAAAGAAGACCATCCTCACCAGAACATGTGGGCATCACTCAATCCACTGATGGCATGAACAGAGCAAAAAGGAAAAGGAAGGGCAAATTTGTTCTTTGTTTGAACTGCAGTGACCATCTCCTCCTGCCCTCAGACAATGAGACTTATTGGTTCTTGGGACTTGAAGTCAGCCTCTCTTACACCACTGGCTTTCTTGGATCTCCAGCCTGCAGACAATAGTTCAGGGGACTTTTATATATCTATCTCTCACCTACTGGTTCTGTTCCTCTGAAGAACTCTGACTAATACAGATGGGGAGGTGGCAGAGAAAGTATCATTGACTTAGTTGAGTAGAGAAGAAAAAAGTAAAGAAGCAGAGCTGAAAATTTGGGGAGGCATTAGTCAATTTAACCAAAAAAATGGAAGCCACTTTAAGTGTTTAAACAGAAGGAATTTAATATAGGGGATTGGTGACATGTGACAGAAGAGATGGGCTTCCTCAAAGGCTTAGGTGGTAAAGAATCTGCCTGCAGTGCAGGAGACCCGGGTTCAGTCCCTGGGTCAGGAAGATGCCTTGAAGAAGGAAATGGCAACCCACTCCAGTATTCTTGCCTGGAAAATCCTATGGACAGAGGAGCCTGGCGGGCTACAGTCCACGGGGTCACAAAGAGTCAGACACAACTGAGCAACTAATGCTACCACTACTACTAAGGGAAGAGCTAAGCACCAAACAGAACAACGAGGCGAACCTGAGATGAACAATGGAAGGAGCCACTGTTGCCTTTAGGCTGGAGCGCATGTCTCAATCGGGGACTGCTGGTGTTTTGGGCCAGATGATCCTTTGTTATCAGGGGCTATGCCCTGTGTATATAGGATGTTTAGTGTTTATCTCTGGCGTTCAGCCACTAGATGCCATAGTACCACCCTCCCAAGCTGTAACAACCAAAACGTTTACAGACACTGCTAAATGTCCCTTGAATAGAGGGAGTGGGGATCAGGTAGAAATGTCCCTGGGGTGAGAACCACTGAACTGGAGAGACAAAAGGAGGAAGTGGTGTTACTGAAACTTAGGTACAGGGTCACCTAGGAAACGCTGGCTCTACAAAACAAGAGGTTTGTCCGGTGAGAATTAGAGACATGGAGAAGAGGCTTTAGGCAGAGAGGGAGAGGGAGAAATACCCTGGCTTTTCCCCTGCCCCCTCAATTTCCTGCAGGTTGGTGTTGGTTTCCAGAGATATGCATGCAAGCATGCATGCCAAGTTGCTTCACTTGTATCTGACTGTTTGCTAGAGGCCCCATGGACTGTAGCCCACCAGGTTCCTTGGTCCATGGGATTCTCCAGCCTAGATACTGGAGTGGGCTGCCATGCCCTCCTCCAGGGGATCTTGCCAACCCATGTCTCTTGTCTCCTGCATTGGCAGGTGGGTTCTTTACCACAGCGCTACCTGGGAAGCCCCGAGACACAGAGAAGACCAAGGCAAAGGCAAGGGATAGCCTGAGGGGGCAGAATCAGTGCAGAGATTCGCTTAAACCTCTGGCTCTGAATAGAGCAAGTATTTAAATCTGAGGTCCACCTTTGAGATGTTCCAGATCACCAGATGATCACCACACGTCATACAGAGGTAACTTACTGTGAAACCGAAGAAATCCCTTGTTTGCATGGGCCCCTCCAAGGTACCAAGAGGACTCTAGTAATGTATCCAACATGGTCTCACATTTTAGTAAAATGCATATCACACTCCCCCTCATGTTGGGTGGACCTGAAGTGGGTGTGGGCACTTCAGAGAACTGGCCCATGGACCCGAGCAACAGGGGCTCCTGCCCTGGGGCCCACGCATCAGAGAGCCGCATGGCGCCTCCTCCTGCTGCACCATTCTCTCTAGGTGAGAAGTCTGCAGGGTCGGGGGCTATGCCCACAGAGAATTTATACCCTCCCCTTTTGCCCATACTTTTAGTTCAGTTCAGTCGCTCAGTCGTGTCCAACTCTTTGCGACCCCATGAATCGCAGTACGCCAGGCCCCCCTGTCCAACACCAACTCCCAGAGTTCACTCAGACTCATGTTCATCAAGTCAGTGATGCCATCCAGCCATCTCATCCTCTGTCATTCCCTTCTCCTCCTGCCCCCAGTGCCTCGCAGCTTCAGAGACTTTTCCAAAGAGTCAACTCTTCGTATGAGGTGGCCAAAGTACTGGAGGTTCAGCTTTAGCATCATTCCTTCCAAAGAAATCCCAGGGTTGATCTCCTTCAGAATGGACTGGTTGGATCTCCTTGCAGTCCAAGGGACTCTCAAGAGTCTTCTCCAACACCACAGTTCAAAAGCATCAATTCTTTGGCGCTCAGCCTTCTTCACAGTCCAACTGTCACATCCATACATGACCACAGGAACAAAATAAAAAGTTAAAAAATAAATAAAAGTTAAAAAAAAAACAAAAAACAAAAACCAGAAATAGGGTCTTTGCAGATGTTAGCTGAGGGTCAAGATGGGATCAGACCGGACTACAGTGGGCTCTGAATTCCATGCCTGGTGTCCTTATAAGAAGAGGCGAGGACACAGAGACCTGGTGAAGAGGGAAGCAGACTCTGGAGTTCTGCTGCCACAGCCAAGGCCAGAGGGCAAAGGTCAGAGGTCAGAAGGGCAAAGGTTCTCCAAGAGCCTCTGGAGGGAGTGTGGGACTGCCATGGGACCTTGATTTCAGACTTCTGGCCCCCAGAACTCTGAGAGAATTTCACTGTTTTTAGCCACCCAGTTGTGGCAGTTTGTTATGGCAGCTGTGGGAAGCTCATCCAGCTCAGGAGAGATCAAGAAGGGCACTTGAATGGTTCTTTGGTCGGGGTCTGTCCAGTATCACGTGCAACTTACACTTCTTGATAATGGCAGAATACACGAAGACAAGACGCACCATTTACTCAATTGCTCTCCTCGGCATTAACAGCAACCACTGTCTACTCTGACAGGAATTAACACTCCCAGGAAGCATCCTGTGAGATATTCGTATCTCCATCTGAAAGTTAAAAGGTTCCTTGGAGACCGCCTGGCACAACTTCACACCTCTATTTGGAGAAATGAAAACCTAAGACAGGCTTCCCAGGTGGTGTAGTGGTAAAGAATCTGTCTGCCAAGGCAGGAGAGGCAAGGGTCGTGAGTTTGTTCCCTGGGTCAGAAAGATCCCCTGGAGAAGGAAACGGGAACTCACTCCAGTATTCTTGCCTAGAGAATTCCATGGACAGAGGAGCCTGGCAGGCTACAGTCCACGGGGTCACAAAGAGTCAGACACGACTGAACATGCATGCACATGCATAAACCTAAGTCAGGAGATTTCAAGAAATCAACCAGCAAATCTACCTTCCTCTCATCTTCAGGTAAAGCCTCCATTAAAAGTACAAACCATAAAGCTATGAGTTCTACAGTCTAAATCTCATAGGTAACATTTCCACACTAGCTTTGATTCTGCTCATTAATTAACATATAGAATTTTGGCAATTCTTCTCCTACATTACCTTCTCACATAGAGGCCCAATACAAATAATGAGACACCTCCCCCCAGGGAATACATGCTACTTCACATTACTAGCGTGTTTATGTATCTTGAGTCCGAATCTCTCACTAGAGAACCCCTCGGGGACATGGACTCTGTCTCATGCATCTTTGTTCCCATGCAACCCTCAGTTGTGTCTGACTCTTTGCGACCCCATAGACTCTAGCCTGCCAGCCTCCACTGTCCAAAAGGATTCTTCAGGCAAGAATACTGAAGTAGGTTGCCATGCCTCCTCCAGGGGATCTTCCTGACCCATGGATCAAACCCAGGTCTCCCACAATGCAGGCAGACTCTTAACTGTCTGAGCCGCCAGGAAAGCCCTTGTTCCCCATAGCGCAGAATATTTTTACAAGTTTGCCAAATGACTATTTTGGGATCAAGCATTCCTTCAGGGATCACTCCCAGGAACCCAAATTTAGATCACCCCTATTAAGATCTACTTATTACCTTTAAATGAAGAATGTCAATCTTACAAAAAAAGAGGTCAGAGTGACCTTCAATTCAGGTTAACTTGCAATCCTAGTGTTCATGGTGGGAGGGTCCTGTCAGTGAAACTTTATAACTGATATACTCAGTTCTTAGCTTAAGTGATTTTTCCCCTTTCCTTCTCCCTACCTTCTACCAGAGGAAACCTCTACTCCCCTTGCTGATTTTTTTCATGATGCCTGTTTGGTAGAGGAACATTGTTGACACACTCAGATATGACTGGATTCTTCTAGTGAGAAAAGAAAATTTACTAAACAGTAAGAAAATCTGAGACTAAAATCCCTCAAGGAAAATGTCAGTGTAGTTTTCCTAAAGATTTGCAACAAGATTTTTCTAGGATTCCTGGCCTGGGACACAGTATAAACTGAATAAGAATAATGAGATTGTGAAAATGGCAATGGATAGATCAGTATGCTCCCATACATAAATAAAGGAAGAATCCACAACTACATGCTTATGTGTATACAGACTATGTCTGCTGAGAGAGAGATGAAACTGGAGAAAGTGGGTGAACCGAGGGAGGGGAGCACAGGACCTCTGCAGTCTGTTAGCAGAATTACTTTGGCATGCTCTGATATACGGTTTGATTGTTCACAGTATCTATAATAGTTTCAATTAAAAAATTTTAAATAACAGCACAGCTTCATTACTACTTCCAACCCTACAAGAAACTTAATAGGCAATGCCATGGACATAAGAATTACTCTGCTTATTAGATGTAAACTGTGCTTAAATTTTTTTTTTAAAAGCTGTTTCAGTGCAGCAAGGCATATGAAAATATCTGAAAAGCTAATGACATTAAAAACAAAAATTGGCTACCAGGTCATATATAAACATAGACTATATTATACTTTTATTTCCTGTAGAATCACTGACTCCTGTTAACATTAAAGTTTCACAAACTCTAGGTTCATTGTACAAGTAGGTATGAAGTCCAACTCAATCATCCTGAGATCCTGGTTCCTTATTTTTCTAAAGAATATGCCCTAACACTGCTTGTGGGTTTTTGTTTTTTGCTGCAACTATGACTTAACTAGTATAAATGGTTTTAATTCTAAATAAAGTTCTGCCAAAATTCTAATGAAACAAAATTTACCTCAAAGCAGATTTCAAGAAATACAGGCTTTAATTTTTATTCAACATAATTTTGGAAATTCTAGCCACAGAATCATAGAAGAAAAAGAAATAAAAGGAATCTAGACTACAAAGGAAGAAGTAAAACTGTCACTGTTTGTAGATGACACATTACAAAAAAGATGCTATCAGAAAACGAGAGCTCACCAATGAATTCGATAAATTTGCAGGATGCAAAATTAATATACAGAAATCTGTTGCACTTCTATACACTAACAATGAACTATATTAAGAAATTAAGGAACAAGCTCATTGACCACTGCATAAAAAACAATAAAACACTTAGCAATAAACCTATCTAAGAAGTAAAAGACCTGTACTTGGGAAATTATAAGACACTGATGAAAGAAACTGAAGATGACACCAACAAATGGAAAGATATACTATGTTTTTGAATTGGAAGAATTAATATTGTTAAAATGACCATACTATTCAAGGCACTGAATCTACAGATCCAATGCAATCCCTATCAAAATACCTAAGGCATTTTTTACAACTGCAAATAATCTTAAAATTTGTAAGGGAACACAAAAAAATCCCAAATAGCGACAACAATCTTGAGAAAAAGTAACAAGAGCTGGATGAATCATACTCCTTGACTTCAGACTATACTACAAAGCTGCAATAATCAAAACAGTATAGTACTGGCACAAAAACAGACACACAGATCAATAGAACAGGAAATAAACACATACATGATGGTCAATTAATTTATGAAAAAGACTGCAAGAATATACAATGGAGAAAAGACAGTCTCTTTAATAAATGGTGTTGGGGAAACCAGACAGCTACTTGTAAAAGAATGAAATTAGAAATTCTCTAACACCATTTACAAAGATAAACTTCAAAATGGATTAAAGACCTAAATGTAAGACTGAATACTATAAAACTCCTAGAGGAAAACACAGGCAGAATACCCTCTGACATAAATTGCAGCAATATTTTTTGGATCCATCTCCTAAAGCAAAGGAAACAAAAGAAAAAATAAACAAATGGAACCTAATTAAATTTAAAAGCTTTTGCCCAGCAAAGGAAACCATCAATAAAATAAAAGGACAACCTGCTGAATGGGAGAAAATACTTGCAAATGATATGAACAATAAGGGATTAATATCCAACATATATGAACAACTCATGTAACTCAACATCGAAAAACAACAGAAACAACAAGAAACCCAATTAAAAAGTGGGCAGAACATTTTTCCAAAGAGGAAATGCAGACGGCCAACAGGCATATGAAAATATGCTCAACACCACTAGTCATCAGGGAAATACAAACTAAAACCACAATGAGATATCACTTCAACACCTGTCCGAATGGGTATCACCCCAAAAAACAAAACAACCAACCAACCCATAAGTAACAAATGTTGGTGAGGATATGGAGAAAAGGGAACCCTCAGACACTGCTGGTGGGAATGTAAATTGGTGCAGCCAACTGTGGAAAAATGAAGGATTTTCAGAAAGCTAAAACTAGAGCTTACCATATGACCCTGCAATTCTACTTTTGGGTATAGATTAAAAAAAAAAAAAAACCCAAAATGCTAATTTAAAAAGATACATGCACCCCAATGTTCATAGCAGCATTATTTATAATTGCCAAGGTATGGAGGGAACCAAAATGTCCATCAACAGATGAAAGAATAGCGATGTGGTGTATATATACATATATATGTATATACACACAATGGAATATTACTTAGCCATAAAAAAGAATGAAAATTTGCATTTGCAGTAACATGGATGGGAGGGCATTAAGCTAAGTGAAATAAGTCAGAGAAAGACAAATACCATATATTACTTACAAATGGAAATCTAGTGAATAAAAACAAAAAAGAAGCAGCCTCATAGATATAGAGAACAAACTAGTAGTTAGAGAGGGAAGGGGGCAGAAAAGGGGTAGGGAAAAAAGGGTTATTATAGGATTACATGAAGTCATATGTGTGAAACTTCTGAAAATTGTGTAACACTAAAGCAGTATAGAATTGAAACTTTCAATTAAAAAAAGACAAATATGGGCTTTGAAAGAACGTTAAATTCACTTTTTAAAAAAAGAGACAAATCTTACAGATATCCGTGAAGAAATAATTTAAAAGGTCCATCAGTCATATTAAAATTAAACAAATAAAATGGTGACTTTTATATGTAAAACATGTCTCAACAAAGTTGCTTAAATACAGTAAATAGATGGAGAACTTCTGGCACTTTGTTCTTTTGGTTTTCATCAAGCCAAGTGAATCTATTATGAAGGCAGAGAGCCTGAAACGCCAGTGCTTAAGGGATCAGGCAAGGGATTGTGAGCTTGCACCCTCACACCTGAAGCAGACGGCCAGTGGTTTGACTCCAGAAGGTCGTCACACAAACGGGTACAACGAATGACTCCAGCTCATCTAATTTTTCAAAAGAACTGGAAATATGCTTTTGTCAAGTAAAATATTGGCAGCAACATGTGAGTCACAGAGAATTCACTTAAGAGATCAAATTGGCCCCAGGGCCACCATTCTGCAAACTGAGTGGAGGAATACAAACACAGGTCCACTGTGTTTGTCCTTTTGTCTCTAAGATCTACTCCATGACCCAAAGTTTAAAATGTACAGTGAAAAGAAAGTGAAAGTGAAGTCGCTCAGTCGTGTCCGACTCTTTGCAACCCCATGGACTGTAGCCTACCAGGCTCCTCTGTCCATGGGATTCTCCAGGCAATAGTACTGGAGTGGATTGCCATTCCCTTCTCCAGAGGATCTTCCCGACCTGGGGATCGAACCCTGTCTCCCTCACTGTAGAGAGACACTTTACCATCTGAACCACCAGGGAAGTCCCTCATAATAAATATATATTTGGAAAAAGGAATAGCTTTGTAAGAAAACTTTGATGGGTCAAAAAAAGCTTTTCTAATGAATATGCATAGCTTTCATTGTGAGTCAAATACTATGCAAATTTACAACTATGTCAAAGAAAGTGATACAGGAGCTTGGATCTGAAGTGAGGTTCTAGAATGCTCATTCTCCAGAGTAACAATCCGAGCCAAGAAAGATTCACTGCCCAGCCCCCAGCTTCATGGGCAGCTTTCAGAGATGTTGCCCAAGTCAGTGATTGTGCAACGTTATTCTTATAATAAAATAATTATTTTAATGAAGTATTTGCAATAATTTTAAAGATCTGATCAAGAAGATTATACACAAATATGGGAGTGTGCTGCACTTTACCAAAAAATAAAGCTAAGCATTTAAATATACAAAAACAACTTTAGCTATAGATCTCTTCTTAAAGGACTTTTTTTAAACATATACATAATTTATAGCATTTTTACATAATAACTTGCTGAAACAGAAAATGTGGCCAATTTAAAACTTACTACAGTACAGAATATGGCCATAACAGTCCCAGAGGGAAGAACAGGATGAAGAATAACATACTTGAGGTTTTTTTCCCCCTTAACTCTTTTTCTAAGAAGCACAGCTTCCTCCCCCACCCTTATTTAAAAACCTTCTTTGGAGGATTTACTCACTCTTTCTGTATGTGATTCTAACTACAGTTATTATTTTTTCACCAGCCACATGCCACAAAAGTCGAATTAAAAAAAAAATAGAGGGTTTGCTTTGAAAAATGTCAGCCTCCTCTTCAGAGGAGTATACATGTAACATGCTTCTCATAATATATGCAGAGCCAAGATCTCCAAGAGTAAGATGCTGACATTACCTTTTGTGTACAGAACCCAAAATGGAATCCATTGTTAAAAATTTCTAATCATCGATTAGGATTTTTTTTAATGCAACAAGATGCTTAAAACTTAGGCTAAAAGAGTTTATAAAACTATCCTTCTTGAGATTTAAAGCAATACACAAAACAAAGAATAACTTCTTTCTTTTGAAATACTGTAATTTGAAAATGTTTGACACATTTTCCTATTTGGTTGGGCTGTGATTTTTTTTTTTTCCTGTCAACAAAACATGTACTGGCTGCTTTGGAATTCCAATTTGATCTGCCTCCTCTTAGGTGTATAAAGCACATTTCCTGTTACAAGTCCATTTTCATTTTCCCTCCATCAGTTTACTGGAGGCAGTACCCCATCATTCCTTCGTATACTATCTTTTCCATTTTTCAATGAGGTATACCAGCAGCTTCAATGTATAGCATCCTTCCCTGACAAGGATGTCCCCTTGGTATCAGAAGCGGCACATAGTGACATGAACCAGGGAACCTCGGGCACAAACTATCACCATTTGTCAATGTTTTGACATCAGTGGGTCTCAGGTGACCAAAGTCACCACTGGGCCTTTCCCTGTGGCTTGTCACCTTCAACAGAAGGTGACTGTCATAGTTAGCTTAGCAACTTCTGATTCCAGCCCAGCAAACCTGACGCTTTGAGTCAGGTTCCATGTAGGATGAAATACATACAGTTTTCTGGTAAGTAAAGACTCCTCCTCTTGTCCCCTGCATCTCAATGCAGAATGTAACAGGGAGAGACACCTTACCTGTTAACAAGTGAAGCAGGCAGTAACAAACAAAGCCTTGCTGTAATTAAACATGTACGAAGGCAGAGGCCTACTACGCTGTAAACCATATGTCACAACCAATTTTCAGGAGACAAAGCTGAATCCTAGTCATTAAGAACCTCATGGGATATATAAGCACGATTTAGTAAAAGTTTATAACTGTAAACAATGGTCTCCCCTACTGGTGATTATCTTCTAGAAACTGAAATGTGCAACAACGCTCTTGACGTCTTCTTTGGCAGTAAGTAGCAAGGGTCTGGATGATGGAGCTGTGGTCACTTCAGGAGGGCCAGGTACAGAGCTCGGGAATACTTCATATCCCTCTCCTGCTCCATACAGAAGATCAGGTCCCTGAGGCAGATTCTTGTGATTCTTGGACGAACCAGCTGCTTGCTGGCTGTCAGACTGGACGTCCCAGAAGCAAACAGATTGTCTTTTAAACCCTAAACAAAATAAAGGGAGAAGCAAGTTTAAAGTAAGCCATCTTTCAAAGAGAATCTGTCAGTTCAGCAAGAGGCTGCTCTCCTCTGGCTCCTGAGTTGGGTGCTGGAGGTCACACCATGATGGAGCTCGACCTGGTCCTCCAGCAGTGCAAGCTGTCAGGGGAGGCCGTGGCCGGCACACCTGCTTCATGCCCTCACTCTCTTTCTTATCTGGACCACAGCCGCAGCCTCTTAACTGACTTCTCCACTGCACTCTGTTCTTTGCCCACACAGCAGGGCTAACCATTCTCTTTCAAGGTCTTACAAAAACTTTTGGGAGTGCTGGATGTGGTCATAACTTGACTGTGGCGATGATGTCACTGGTGTGTATTTGTGGAAGAAACTTTCAGATCACACACTTTAAATGTGTGCCATCTTTTGTATGTCAATTATAAAAGCAGTATATATACGTAGGAGGATATATACTGTGAGAGCTACACTTCTACACAGGATCTCATCTTTCCAACAACGCTGTGGCAAGTTACATGGGCGCTGTCACCACTAAGTAAATAAGGAACTTTAACTTGGATAGGTTGACACAACCTGTTTAAGGTCAGACAGCAACACTGAGCAGAGACTCAATTTTTAACTTGGTCTAAAGTGAATGCTCTTGGTCTGTTCTATGTTGTGTTGCTTAGTCACTTAGTTGTGTCCAATTCTGCAACCTCACAGGCTCCCCTGTCCATGGGACTTCCCAGGCAAGAATATTGGAGTGGGTTGCCAGTTCCTTCTCCGGGATCTTCCCAGACCAATCATTGAACCTGCATCTCCTGCCTTGGCAGGTAGATTCTTTACCACTGTGTCACCTGGAATACCATATCAGGGACAAACTCATTACCTGCTTCCCTTTAGCCTTACTTCTCATGCCAAGATCAGCAAAAGGCCATTCCAGGCCAATCTACTTATCCTTTAAGACTCACTTTAAATGGGTCTACTTGTCTTCTCCTTTCCTACAAGAATTCTCTCTGTGGCAATTGCTTTACACTGTAATTTGTACATGCCATACCCACTAGACTGTAAGCTTTCTGAGGACAGGAACTATTATTTCTATGTCATCTAGGGCTTAGCCAAGTACACAGGACAACACAGATTATCAGCAATACTTTCTCAATTGAACGTACTGATTTAAAACAGAACAATCTCCAATGTGAGTTCCAAATGTCATTCAAAACAATGAAATCCATAAATTCTCTTATCAGTATGTCTATATATCACTATTTAAAAAAAGACTGGAAGAAGAAATAAAAATATAGAATACTCAGAATAATTTGGCAGAAATGAATTCTCTCATTCTTTTATTTGTTTTTACTATACTTTGTTTCAAAACCATCTCAACTGGAATGGCAACTCTCCTTTCCCTACTCAAAAGACTTTCTTCTAAAGGAAAACTATCTACCTAACATGGGAAGTGATTCTGATGGTTCCATTACTATATTTTTATAACAATCAAATTTTAATTATTCCCTCTGTTTTTTGTTTTTTCTTCTTTGTTTTATTTTGATGGAAGGTAAGGAAATTTCCTTGAAGGTCTCCAAAACACTATGGTCAAAGCAAGTCAACTTGATTCCATACATGTTCACAGAATGACCGGGAACATTTTATTTCACAAATAAACTTTCCTTCAAAGATACTATTCCCTTTCGGAGGCATATGATATCACAATCACATTTCTACACTCATTAGGTTAAACTTATTCAGAAGCATTCATGAAACAAGTTTTGGAAAGTCCTGATTAAAAAAAGAACAAAAAGACTACTCTTGGCTACACAATTGCCTGGTTACTTCTCCTGGAGACCCTGTATGGTGTAGAGCCTGTTTCTCATCATCTTTGCAGGTGTCTTGGTATAAATCTGTACAAATATGAGTGCCAGCCTCTGTAGCTCTGACTAAGCATGACAGTCAAGCACCAGCACATCACTCTTTCCTGCTTTTAGAGCACTGCTACTTAGAGGCCGTGTAACAAACATGAAATCTTAACTCTTGTAAATTATCACTGTCTAAATATTCTGGTAAGATTTTTACAGAATGGGCCCACCTACTCAGCTTTGAAATGCTGGATAAAAGTTCACATTAGGAAGAAAGTTAATAAAACACATGAATGAGAGGCAATTTTGTTGTATATAGGAGTTATCTGTTTAAAACTACCACACATTTAAGTAGAGGCATTTTTCATAGCCAAAGATTAGACATGCTGAAGCTGAATCTATATGTTTACAAATGTTTCCTACCAAGGATTCACCAAAAATCAGCCATGCAGTGTTTGACATGAAATTCAAATGGTTAGATGGATACACTAAATCTTGGCAATTTCATTTCTATGTAAATATCCAGAAATATGTAATGTCTTTTGATAAAAAGACACGTATGAGAACATCTGCAGTACCATTCATAATGGCCCTAAACTAGAAACAATCCAAATGCCCATGAAGAACAGAATAAACTCTGGACTATGCACACAGATGGAATACTACACAGCAGGAATAAACAGATTAACATGGACAAGTCACAAAGATGTTCAAATGAAAGGAACTAGGTGGAAAGGAATACATATGGTTTGATTCCTTTTCTAGATTTAAAAACAGGCAAAGCTGTAGAAGTCAGGATAACGATTCTCTTTAAGGGAGAAGAATGGTAACCAGAAAAGGGGACAGGAGAGGTTTGCTGGGATTCTGGTGATGTTCTCTTCCTTGACCCGAGGACTGTCTGCATGGGTATGTTCATGCTGTGAAAATTCAGCGAACTGACTTATGATCTGTGTACTCTTCTGCATTGATGGTATACTTCAATAAAAGAACTTAAATTGCTACCCAAAGTCTTGTGTACATAGGAATAAAAAGGGAAGTGAAGAGGAAAAAGAGGACAGAAAATAAAGCAAAATTATTAAATAGAAAAAAAATGAAGGAAAACTAATCAACTGGGTAAGGAACAAAGGGGTCGCAGTTCATGTTGATCACGTGAGCAGCCTGAAGGATCCCCGGGAAAGAGCTACATTGCAGCTGCCAGCACAGGGTTGAAAAGGAGGTCATTCCAACAGGATGCCGCAGAAGGCCTGAGGCAATGTTATAAATGAAACAAACCCCAAGGGACATGCAGTAACCCAACAGAAATGTCTTTTATAATTCACAACTCTACGAAGGTGACAGCATTCTCTTCTCCCAAACCAGTGGCTGGCTTGGAAAGCCAGTCTTTCTTGAACTTAGATACAAATATATAGCAATTTTATTCCTAGGCTGATGATGTGGGAAAATCCACAGTCTGACTTGTCAGCTTCCCACTGACCTGGCCAGAACAGTCAGCTACCTCTTAATTATCCACAGTAAGGAGGGTGGAACCCAGAGCTGTAAAAATTCAAAATCTGCCCTCACCATCAGTTTTCATTTTCTTCTTTCTCACCAAGTCTTTTTGCCCAAAGTTGTCTAGGACTGATTTCTGGTTATGCTATTCAGTCAATGCCAAAGAACACAAATGTAGTTTGGAGACGAGAAGTTGTAAGAAGGAAAAGAAAAAAAAAAAAAAAACCTCTTGGGACAATGTACTATTTGTTTCTGAAATAGGTTTTCCCAATCGACTTTCTACATGAAGATACTCCTTAATTTGTATTGTTCATTTAGATGAAAAGAGGGGGAAAGAGAAGATGAAATTCAATGAAAATGAAAGAAATAATTCACTTACTAAGTGTACAACAGATGTTTCCAGAAGCATAACCAAACCTAAATGTAAGCATTCTCTAAAACTGCCAGGTCAATTAAGTTAGCCTTCATTCAGTTCAGTTCAGATGCTCAGTCGTGTCTGACTCTTTGCGACCCCATAAATTGCAGCACGCCAGGCCTCCCTGTCCATCACCAATTCATGGAGTTCATTAAAACTCATGTGCATCAAGTCGGTGATGTCATCCAGCCATCTCATCCTCTGTTGTCCCCTCTCCTCCTGTCCCCAATCCCTCCCAGCATCTGGGTCTTTTCCAATGAGTCAACTCTTCGCATGAGGTGGCCAAAGTATTGGAGTTTCAGCCTTAGTACCAGTCCTTCCAATCAACAGCCTTCATTAAGTTGTTCAATTATATCAGTAAACAAAGTTTCATATTTTTAGAGGAACTTTTTTGATCCTTTTTTGATAAGGAACACTTGAACAGTGTCAGTTATCAAATAATTAAAAATAACCAATTATCCATATTTCTCAATACGGCAGGTAGGTACTGTGAGGTAAAACTTTTAAAAGCGTCTCTACCTATGTTTTCCTAAATTATGTTACTGCTATACTAGCGAATTCATCGGAGAAGGCAATGGCAACCCACTCCAGTACTCTTGCTGGAAAATCCCATGGATGGAGGAGCCTGGTGGGCTGTGGTCCATGGGGTCGCTAAGAGTTGGACATGACTGAGTGACTTCACTTTCACTTTTCACTTTCATGCATTGGAGAAGGAAATGGCAGCCCACTCCAGTGTTCTTGCCTGGAGAACCCCAGGGACGGGGAAGCCTGGTGGGCTGCCATCTATGGGGTCGCACAGAGTCGGACACGACTGAAGCGACTTAGCAGCAGCAGCAGCGAATTCGTGCTAGCCCATGTACTAATTCAATTCAAGTTATCTGGGGGACTTCCCAGGTGGTCTAGTGTTAAGAATCCATCTGCCAATGCAGGGGACATGGTTTTGATCCCTGGTCTAGGAAGACTCCACATGCTATGGAGCAACTAGGTCTACATGCCACAGCTATTGAGCCTGTGCGTCCCTAGGGGCAACGCTCTGCAACAAGAGAAGCCGCTGCCACGAGAAGCCCGGACCCTGCAGCTGTAAAGTAGCCTCTGCTCACCACTAGAGAAAGCCCATGTGCAGAAATGAAGCCTCAGCAGAGTCAAAAATAAATTAGTTCAATAAATAAATGAAAAAATTAAAATACAGAGGAGGATTGAAGGGTGGTACATATAAGTCGTCTCCTCCACAGTAACCTCAGAAAAATTACTTAACTTCTCTGTGCTTTAGTTTCCTAATCTACAAAACAGGAATAGTAACTGAGATTATAAAATTGGCCTAAGGATTAAATAGGAACAATGCCTGGCATACAGCATATTCTCTATAAATGTCATTTGTTAGTTGGGAGGCACTGTAGGTTTCTAAATCAGAAACAGTGTAACCCTAGTTCCAAGATCTTTCTTGCACCCCCTAGTTAAATCTAATTAAACATTCCTGCCTAAGTCCTATTCTTGTAAGTCCTGGTTAGTTTAAAGAAATATTAATAATTTGTCCTGCCACCCCAACCGCGTCCCTCTTTGTGAAAATTTTAAATTTAAGTTAAGCTTAGAATGTTTAAAGTTACAAAGGAAACTAATGGGTATTACAGACATACAGCAAGTGGATGAAGAATGTGGCCTGGGACAGGAAGGTTTTCACGAGCTCCTCAAATCAAATAGTGGAGGAGCAGTAGTGCTGCCTTACAGAACCAACCAGGCGAATCAGCACTGTCTCCAAGAGCCAATGTCCATTCTGTCCATTCTAGTCTCTGAATCGTAAGACCAAGAAAAACACAAACATGTCCTTGAATCTTAACAGTTAACCAGGAACAAAAGCTGGACATATGTACCCCTAGAAGGCAAAGAGCCATTACATTTCTCAGACTCTCTTCATCTTATTCTAACCCCATGTCACCATGGCACCTCTTAAGGGATGTACTCTAGTCTTAAACTTTAAGGAAAAATAAGAACCAGACATAGGGAACAGTGAGTGGAAAGCAGATCTGGCTCCAGAACAAAACCCAAACATCTTCTAAGTCTTGGAAGCAAGGATAGATAAAAGTGTCCTGGATGCCTGGCCTTCGTGTAACAAGAACACCGAAAGTCTATACTAGTAGGCCTGAGCTTCCAGGCCTGAAGGGCAGCACAGAGCAGAAGTTATGGATACTGAGCCGCGTTACTGCCTGCCCTCTGCTGGTCAACAAGCAGAACTCTTGAAGTAATAGATCCTTCACCTCTGTCACCTTTATTTCAGAACACAGACAACCCTGCATGTTAATTTCCACCCTAGAATTTTGTCATCTCTAAGTTTCTGTGTTTCAGCAGTCTTTTACAGAAGTAATATGTCTAAATGGACTGATGTGACACGTAATCCTGGGTTCTGAATTCTAACTCTGGGCTTCCCTTGTGGCTCAGCTGGTAAAGCTGAATTCTAACTCTAATTGTACAATTATGAGAGCTATAAAGACAACACTGTCCTGTGCTAATAGCCACTCTCATCGTTACCTCCGAAAGAACACCTTCTTCAGTTCTAGGCCTCACTGCTCAACTCCCTAAAAAAGAATGCGGCAAGTCATTTTTGTTGCTGTTCAATCACTCAGTTGTGTCAGACTCTTTTGCGAGTAGCCCGCCAGACTCCTCCGTCCGTGGGATTTCTCAGGCAAGAATACTGGAGTATGTTGCCATTTCCTTCTCGAGAAGATCTTCCCAACCCAGGGATCAAACCTGTGCTTCCTGCACTGGCAGGTGGACTCTTTAGCAGAGGCTGGGGAAGACAGCTCTAAGTCATGGCTTCTGTTTTCCTCTTCTCTTTCTCACTTAAAGGCATGGTAAAACCACTCCCCTCCAAAGCCTAAGCCAGAAAGCTGGGTGTCACCCTCAAACCTACCTTCTATATCCCAACTATCATTCATTAGTTCTACCTCCTTAACGTTTCCAAATAATCCACATCTTTCCACATTTTCACTTCCATGCCTGAGATTACTTCATCAGCCTTCTAAGAAATCTTCCTATTTTCAGTATTAACAGTGTTCACACTGCAGTGAGAATGATCTTTCTTACATAAATAATCTGGTAATACCATTTTCCTCTTTAAAACATTCCAGTGGCTAAAAATCTTCTCCAGGACTAAGTCCAAGTGTCAACCATGACACAGTCAACCATGAGCACGCCAAAGCTTCTCTCCACATTTCCATCTCTCATTTTCTTCTTACTACTCCAACTATTCATCATGCCATTGAATGTGTTTTCCAGTTGCTCGAGAGAGTTACTTCTCTCCTCCTGGGATTGCTTCTCCAGTCTCTGTCCTACCCCTGTATCACAGAACCTGACTAAGTTCTTCAAGACTCAACTCAGGTAACGTGTTTTTCCAATGTTACAAACACACTTAGCCCTGGCTGAGATGAGGGGCATATTCCAGGGACTTCAGTGCTCTCTAGTTTACCATCACATGTGTTCAATGCAACACAACTACCTAATAACTTGCCCACTCACTGGGAAGGAAAGATTTTGGACTTGTGAATATTTTACATATATGGCACTTAGCTGCTATCCAACCAACATGTTGTACACTTCTGCACAAAGTATAACGTAATAAATATCGGTTATGTGAATGACCAGAACAGTGAAAATGAGCCATACTATGGGCTTTTAAATCAAGATCCTACTGCTATTCTTACCTTTAAGTCAAATAAATCTGGGAGAAGACCTGAAAGGTAAAGTCTTTTGATGATTTGTTCTTCTACATTATTCATCCCCACAAAGCTGCCACCAGACAGTATTTACTCAAAAGGCTATTTTCTGTCACTTTCTCCAAACAGTCAGCAAGTCTTCAACCCACTAACTAATACAACACACAAGAATAGCAAGCAGCCAAATAAATGTCAATTCTGAAAAGCGGTAACTTACTGCAAGCTGAAAAGCCTGTGTCAGTAGGATTTTCCTCTTCATACTCTGGTTACTTTCTTTAACCTTTAATTAAGACACTTACAAAGTCCTCCAAAAACTCAAGTAAACTATGTCTAGAAACAAGTTTTATCTATTATTCTATGAGAATTTCTTTAAAGGATTGCCAGCAAAAGATTTTTCTTTCAGAGCCAGCTTTAATTTTATACTTTCAGGATTGTAAATGTTTAAAAAAAAAAAAACAAAAACAAACCAGCTACAGTATCTGTAAGGATTGCTATGCCTCACAAGCAAAGGTAGGTTTACTAGTACATTTAAAGGTATTAATAGTAGCTTTGTTTAATTGAAACTCTGGTAATTCTAGGGTTGACTAATTGCATATAGACTGATGGAAAATGATATTAGAAAGAAATGAATTTACAGGGAAAATGAAAGAGCACTAGAAGTGATAAAGGTTAAAAAGCTGTTTTTATTTTCATAAGTTCTTTAAGCGATATATGACCAAGTAATAACAATGTACTATGGAGGCTAAAACATACAGAAGTAAATCAGGTGAAGACAAATAACACAAAGGATGGGAGGGATTTATATAATGGAATTCTACAGTTAAAAGGTTTTTACATGGTATGTGAAGTGGCATTAATTCAAGATTGAGTGTAAGCAGTTAACAACACATACTGTACCTTTAGACAGATCTGTATAGCAACCATTAAAAAAAAATAAAAGAGGTATAATTAAAAAGTTAAAAGAGGATATAGAATGGTATACTAAAACACTACTTGATTAACTCAAAAGATGAAAAGAAAGGAGAAACAATAACAGCAACAAAAACAAGGACAAAAAAATTAGCAATATGGTAGACTCAAATCCAATCAGTAATAACTTCATTAAATGTAAATGAACTCAATTGTCCAAATAAATTTTCATACTGGATACAAATCCAAAACTCAATTACATGCTACTTTAGGTGGCACTAGTGGTAAAGAACCCTGCTGCCAATGCAGGAGACGAAGAGATGCAGGTTTGATCCCTGGGAAGATCTCCTGGAGGAGGGCACAGCAGCCCACTCTAGCATTCTTGCCTGGAGAACCCCACGGACAGAGGACATGACCGAAAGGTCTATAGGGAGGCAAAGAGTCCACGACTGAAGTGACTTAGCCCTAGCCATAAGAAACCGGCTTTAAATAAAGACACAGACAGGTTGGAAGTAGAAGAACGGAGAAACGATAAATCATGCAAATGCTAAGCATAGGAAGTGGTGGTGTGGTATATGAATTTATCTCAACTAAAAATACAAACAACTGGCACAGTCTGACTAACAAACAAGTTGTAGTAAACATTTCAATAACAACTTATATTTACTGTTTTCAAAACTGTCTACAATTCTTAGTAAAAATTGCATAAATAGGAAATCAAGAACATACTCTAACTAGGTACTGCTGCAATACTTAAGGCATATACACTGTTTTCCATGAAAACCTGGGTTTTAACTGACAACATTAATTGAAAATCTGAACATTTTATTTAGGAATATTTCACAGAGAAATTTAGGGTTATTTTAACTAAGTAAATACTTGTATTACTGTTTTCTCTTTTCTTTATTCTTGGGTTTTTATGTCATTTTCTCTCCTTTACTATCATTTAAAGAGCATTTGGGAAAGATGAACCCATAATGTGCAATTCAACTTATTTCACAGGCAGTCCCTAAAGATAGCTGACAGAGTCAGCCTTTGAATCTCTGGAAAATTTTAAAGATCCAACTAAAATTCAGATTTATGTTTAAGTCATTTATGAAAAAGAGGCAGATTTGTTCATGAAAATGTGAACAAAATTAAATGTGAAGAAATATACCTCAAAACATAAAAAGCTTCTTTATCTAAAATGATACAAGCTCTCAATTCTAATGTATCTTCATGATATTTATAGAAACAAATCTGTTGAAATATATAATTCTGTTTGTCCCCTAGTAGATTTTAAACTGCTGTGTTCCCCGAATCATTTCATGCTTAACATTTCAATTATAATCTTATACCCTCAAATCATGAAAACTAGTAAATATGGTAAACAAAATAGCAACTCTGTAAGATGGATCATTTAAATACCCTTAAGAATTCAACTCGGTTGTCTGTTTCAAAATACTCCCATTTCCAAGGTATGAAAAAAATTGTCCATAAATAATTTTTAATGCTTAAATAAAATTTTAAAAACCAAAGTATTCTCCTTATAGGCTATCTTAGAGGTTGTTCACACTCCTGCACCATGTTCCATACATAAATAGAACCTCAACCTTTGAAGAAGGCAGAGAGGAGTGGTATAGATACAATAAATGAACAGTTGTAGAAACTGGAACATTTTGAAATGTCTGATCACATCTGTTACTAATAAAGGAATGGGAAAAAAGGCATTCACGCAGCGGTAGAAACTGGCATAAACTTCTTGGAAAGTAACATGGAAATATCTATTAAAATTTAAGATGTGAATATCCTATGACCTAGAAGTCCCACTTCTAGAAATCAAGTCTGCAAAATAAATGGGTACATGATGACAGAGAATGCTAACTATTTATAATAAAAGAAAATATTTTAAATGTGTATCAGTGGATAACAGAATTATGGCACAAAAGTATGTAACCAGCACAGGAAAATGTCCATATACATTGTTTCACAAGTTGTAAAAAGTACTTTTAGGATGATCCCATTATAGTGGTTAAGAGTACAGACAAACATCAAATTTTTTGATATGTATCTGGGGTTCTCCACTTACTAACTGTGGAACTCTGGAAAAGTCATCTTCCTTATACCTGAATTTTTTCATTTAGAGAAAATAATAGTAAGGAGTTTACAAAAACTAACAAAGATAATACATTCTAAGTGCTTGATAAAGGTAAACTATAGTTATTAATATGCAATTGTGTATGTGTGTTTATATATATATATTTGATCGTAAGTATGGAATTGCCAATAACTGATAGATTTTCATCTATTAAAATGGCAAGTTGATAGGGTTTAACCTAATATATGCATGGATATTTCTAGAAAGGGTAACCCAAGAAACATAAGAGTTATTTTTAATACTTTTATATCATTTTGACATTTTTCAGTGTGATCAGAGTTAACACTCCTTCTCCCAAATAAAAAGCTATGTACTCTAGCAGACACAGGAGACCTCTTTCTTATCCCCTCAATCAATAATCTACCTTCTGATTACACTCTTCTAGAAACTGTGTCCTCTTCATTTCATAAGAAACTTGTAGGTACTGGAAAGGATCTTAAGAGATTACATACCTAAGTAAACTCATACTAGTTTAAACAATGGAAGAAAGTTACCACTGAAATCTAATATTATATTCCAAAGAGCTTTGGTTTTAATAATTCTATATAACTATCCTTATATAAAGGTGGGTGGGAATTGAGAAGAAAAGTTAAGAAACGAAAACAAAATAATATTTTCTGACAGGTACAAAGAAATCTGTGGGGCACTCTGTGTTCGAGATCACAGGCCTAGTGCTTTGAAAGCCCTAGCCTGCTCCGTGTTGAAATGATTCTTTTATTTTAAAATTATTTATTTATTTATTTGGCTATGCCAGGTCTTAGTTGTGGCATGTGGGATTTAGTTCCCTGACCAGAGATTGAACCCAAGCCCCCTGCACTAGAAGCTTGGAGTCTTAGCTACTGGACTACCAGGGAAATCCCTGAAATGATTCTTGGAAAAGTAATAATTAGGAGAATTAGTAATAAAATCCAGAGATTCCCTAACCATCTTCTCTAAAGATGACAAAGAATGGAACCCATCTCACTCTGCCTCCTGACGTTTCCTCTTATCTGACAGAGAACACAAAACCCACCATAGTTCCATTTGTTCCTGGACAGAACACTTTCTGGTATCATCATTACCTTTCCAGGATGTCCCACCTTTCCCAGACTTCATTTGTGGCTATGAGCAGGAAGTTGCTGCTGAGTGAGTCCTTGTTTTAAAAAACAGGTACATCATTATCTGGCACTTAACTAGCTAATTTTCACTTCCTTGAAGGGGCATACCAGCAAGGAACAGAAATAATGGGAGGGGGACAGGAAATACTGTTGTTAGGATTAGCATGGAGGGAAAAAAATGGCTACCCACCACACAGATTTCTTCAGAAACTCGGAGATAGTTCTTGGACTCCACTAAGCTATTCTTTTATTGAATAGGTGCAGGCATCCTAAGACACTGAGGTGTTGTTATTTAGTGTTGCTAAGTCATGTTACTCCTTCCAACCCCATGGACTGTAGCCTGCCAGGCTCCTCTGTCTATGGGATTGTCCAGGCAAGAATACTGGAGTGAGTTGCTATTTCTTTCTCCAGGGGATCTTCCCAATCCAGGGATCGAACCTGCCTTTCCTACACTGGCAGGTGGATTCTATACCACTGAGCCACGTGGGAAGCTCAAGATACTGAAGATTTAATATCAAACTACGAGGAAAGGCAAATGTTTGTGCCACTATGGTAAATTTTTTCTCAGGTATATTCAAATTAGTAGAATGCTCAAGTGATTTCAGGCTATCTATGAAGTGACTATAATATTTTTTTATTTTTCATAAGAATGAAAATTTCTAAATAGTAAAAGCACTTAATATAAATTTATGAAATTAATGCAAATTATTTCTTCTGAGTTATCTCAAACCTTGTCACATACTAATTATGTAACAGCTCTAGAACATTCTTTTCAAAACAAGGCATTTTATTACTTGTTACATTGCTTCAACCCCGCTTCATAGTACACTGTGATTTTTCTTCAAACAATTTCAGTTTCTTTTCTTAAAAAAGCTTTATTTCCCACTTGATTTTTAAAATTTTATACCAGGTACCAAAAAAATAAACAGGTGAATTTTCAAGCCTTAAGATATCTTTACTTAAAATAGCTCGGGCCCTAATAATGTACGTTGCCCTTCAGAGGACTAGGCTTCTAGCAGAGTAGAAGCCTAGAACACTCTATGTTTAGGGCAACCAGATACAGGCTAAAAGAAAACATATGGGAAAGATTCTTAAAGCGCTTTTGTTTCCTTTATACCATCATTATTTATTTCTTTACCCTGAGTGTTTTCATTGCTCTTTGTCCATAGTCTTCTGAAAATCCCCTTCTCTCCATACACTGTTCCCCCTCAAATCAAAGTACTCTAATACTTTAAACAACAAACTGGAGCTAAAGAGAAAGGCACGTTGCTACAACAGATACTATCACAAAACTCTCAAGCTCTGTACAAAAAAGTTCTAATAATATCTACAGCAAACTGTTACAAAACACTATTTGAGGTACAGGAGTTTTTCAAAAGTTCATCTCTAAATACACATAAAAATTAATACAACTTTCTCAGAAATCACACTTCTGTAAGCTATGGCATGAAATATTCTTGCCAATGGAATTCAATACCCTATTTCTCTTTCCCTTTCAACTTTTTTACTTACTGTCATATCCCTAATGCTTAGAACAATTCCTGGCATATAAGCAGGCAAATATGGACTCCAATATTTCTTTTTAAAAAAATTTATTTATATTTAATTGAAGCATAATTGCTTTATGGTATTGTCAACATACTATTTTAAAGTGGTCCTTTCTCGCCTTTTTTCCCCTACATATCTACTCATAAAATACTGCAATGTGATGATTTCTATTATTAATGTTACAGAGAGCCTTTAACCAATAAATGGTTAAGCATACAGATTTACAGTTCTGCTGTAGAATCATTTTATAGGTTCTGTCCAAATAAAATTTGCTTGGCTAATAATATGCGAAGTTTCAAAAAAGTCCCTTCTCTTCCCCTAAAATCTTCACAATTTTATAGGGCAGTAGTCTAACCAGTTTCTAGACAGAAAGAGTATACACTTATCTATGTGGCAATAATTTCTTTGCTTTGTTTAGCAAACGACTACTCTTTAAAGAAACACATACTAGGCATATAAATACTATAAGCACCATGTAATTGATCTGACACTGTAACCACTTAATCTTAAAAGGAATACCAGCATTTTCAAGCCAATGTGTTATAAGGTCAAACAAAATCTATCCTTATTTTCAACAAAATAAATATTGTTATGATGGCTGGATCATTAGTAAGTTAGGTAAACTATTTGAAAGTATTGCTAATTGACAAATCAAGGAAGAAGTCAAAAAGGAAATCAAAGTATGCATAGAAACAAATGAAAATGAAAACACAACAACCCCAAACCTATGGGATTCAGTAAAAGCAGTGCTAAGGGGAAGGTTCATAGCAATACAAGCTTACCTCAAGAAACAAAAGAAAAATCAAATAAATAACCTAACTTTACACCTAAAGTAACTAGGAAAAGAAGAAATGAAGAAGCCCAGGGTTAGTAGAAAGAAAGAAATAATAAAAGTTAGAGCAGAAATAAATGAAAAAGAAACAAAAGAGACTAAAGCAAAAATCAACAAAACTGAAAACTGGTTCTTTGAGAAGACAAATAAAACAGACAAACCACTAGCCATACTCATCAAGAAAAAAAGGAAGAAGAATCAAATCAACAAAATTAGAAATGAAAATGGAGAAATAACAACTGACAACACCGAAATACAAAGGATCATAAGCAACTATATGCCACTAGAATGGACAATCTGGAAGAAATGGATGAATTCTTAGAAAAGTATAACCTTCCAAAACTGAACCAGGAAGAAACAGAAAATCTTAACAGATCTAACACAAGCATGGAAATTGAAACTGTAATCAAAAATCTTTCAACAAACAAAAGCCCAGGACCAGATGGCTTCACAGGTAAATTAGACCAAAAATTTAAAGAGCTAACACCTATCCTACTCAAACTCTTTGAGAAAATTGCAGAGGAAGGTAAACTCCCAAACTCATTCTATGAGGCCACCATCACCCTAATACCAAAACCAGACAAAGATGCCACAAAAAAAGAAAACTACAGGCCAATATCACTGATGAACATAGATGCAAAAATCCTCAAAATTCTAGCAAACAGAATCTAACAACATATTAAAAAGATCATACATCATGACCAAGTGGGCTTAATCCCAGGGATGCAAGGATTCTTCAAGATTTGCAAAGCAATCAATGTGATATATATACCATAGTAACAAACTGAAAGATAAAAACCATATGAATACCTCAATAGATGCGGAGAAAGCCTTTGACAAAATTCAACATCCATTTATGATAAAAACTTTCCAGAAAGCAGGCACAGAAGGAACATACTTCAACATAATAAAAGCCATATATGATAAATCCACAGCAAACATTACCCTCAATGGTGAAAATTTGAAAGCATTTCCCCTAAAATCAGGAACAAGACAAGGGTGCCCACTCTCACCACTACTATTCAACCTAGTTTTGGTAGTTTTAGCCATAGCATTCAGAGAAGATAAAGAAATAAAAGGAATCCAGATTGGAAAAGAAGTAAAACTCTCATTGTTTGCAGATGACATGATCCTCTACATAGAAAACCCTGAAGACACCACCAGAAAATTACTAGAGCTAATCAATGAATATAATAAAGTTGCAGGATATAAATTAATACAAAGAAATGCCTTGCATTCCTATACACTAACAATGAGAAACCAGAAAGCAAAGTAAGGAAACAATCCCATTCACCATTGAGATGAAAAGAATAAAATACTTAGGAATAAATCTACTGAAAGAAACAAAAGACCTATATATAATAGAAACTATAAAATACTGATGAAAGAAATCAAAGATGACACAAATTGATGGAGAAATATACCATGTTCACGGATCAGAAGAATCAATTTAGTGAAAATGAGTATACTACCCAAAGCAATCTACAGATTCAATGTAATCCCTATCAAGCTCCCAACAGTATTTTTCAGAGAACTAGAACAAATAATTTCACAATTTGTATGGAAATAGAAAAAACCTCGAATAGCCAAGTAATCTTGAGAAAGAAGAATGGAACTGGAGGAATTAACCTGCCTGACTTCAGGCTCTACTACAAAGCTATGATCATCAAGACAGTATGGTTCTGGCATAAAAACAGAAATAAAAATCAATCGAACAAAACAGAAAGCCCAGAGATAAATCCGTGCACCTATGGACACCTTATCTTTGACAAAGGAGGCAAGAATATACAATGGAGAAAAGACAATCTCTTTAGCAAGTGGTGCTGGGAAAACTGGTCAACCACCTGTAAAAGAATGAAACTAGAAGAACACTTCCTAACACCATACACAAAAATAAACTCAAAATGTATTAAAGATCTAAACCTAAGACCAGAAACTATAAAACTCCTAGAGGAAAACATAGGCAAAACACTTTCTAACATAAATCACAGCAAGTACCTCTATGACCCACCTCCCAGAGTAATGGAAATAAAAGCAAAAATAAACAAATGGGACCAAATTAAACCTAAAAGTTTTTGCACAACACAGGAAACTATAAGCAAGGTGAAAAGATAGCCTTCAGAATGGAAGAAAATAATAGCAAACGAAGCAACTGACAAATAATTAATATCAAAAATATATGAGCAGCTCATTCAGCTCAATACCAGAAAAATAAACGACCCAACCAAAAAATGGGCCAAAGAACTAAACAGACATTTCTCTAAAGACATACAGATGGCTAACAAACATATGTAAAGATACTCAACATCACTCATTATCAGAGAAGTGCAAATCAAAACCACAATGAGGAACCATCTCATGCTGGTCAGAACAGCTGCTATCAAAAAGTCTACAAACAATAATTGCTGGAGAGGGTTTGGAGAAAAGGGAACCCTCTTATACTGTTGGTGGGAATGCAAACTAGTACAGCCACTATGGAGAACAGTGTGGAGATTCCTTAAAAAACTGGAAATAGAACTGCCATACAACCCAGCAATCCCACTGCTGCAGGGAGGGGGGTTTGGGAGGGGGGACACATGTACACCCATGGCTGATTCATGTCAATGTATGGCAAAAACCACCACAATACTGTAATTAGCCTCCAATTAATATAAATAATTTTTTAAAAGTATTGCTAATCCAAAAAAGAGATTCTTTCTAATCCAAGGACCTAAAATTAATGGAGAAAGTAAAGTTATTCAAGACTTAACATTCCAAAGACATTGCCTAAGCAATATACTTACAAAACACACACATGCAAACATTCTAAATCTTTAAGTAGGTTCTAGATTACTGCATAAGTATCTATTCAGTCTATATTAATCTAAGAACTAATTTCATACACTTATTTTCTTATATATAACTTCAATGCACAGAAGTAAATTAAGGAGAAATTAAATACTCCAAAGCAGCAAATTTTAACAATTCCCCTCCCTTAGACACAACAAGCTTATGGACTAGTTGGTTCTAAATGATAACTGGTACTTGTTGCTTTTTGCCAGAGTAACACCTAGAGACAGTGGCCGATGCTATTCAACTCTAGCAAGACTTCTGAGAATATTAAATGTAAATCTACAGAGAGGATAGTTATATAAATTGTACAATTAGAAAGATTTTTGAAGGATAAGAGGGAGTTTGCATAATAGAAAAAAATTCTAAAGGAAGAAGGTCTAAAACAAATTTCTCCAAATTTATTTTTGTTGATTGTTATCAGCAAAAATGATAAGCTATGAATGCTGAATGTTCTAAGCTTAATTCTCTGAAATTTATAGTTTTAAAAATTGCCACCACTTTATGCAGTGTTCCAAACTGAAAGCTCTCCTCTTCGGTACTAGAAAAACCTGCATTTGAACCAAGGATTTACTCCTCAAAGAGCAAGACTCCACCTCACTCCCCTCTGGGATTTTATGCTTATTCCAGCAAATTCAGACCAAACAGGTAACATTTCAGGTTTCCATCTATAAAGAAAGAGGCAGACAATAAGTAGACCCTCAATTTTTAGGTACAGAGTAATAAAAATATAAATGGTTTAAAATATCAGTTTTGTGTTATTTGTGAGAATAAAAAATTCAAATTGTTAAAGGGTTTTTAACAATCCTGATTCATGCAATTTAAGTGACTGGAGGGGCAAATCAATCAGCAGTTTATATAATAAACACTGAAAGAGCATATAGGAGGGTTCTCTCCAGTTTCCCATTTTTCAAAGAAAATTGCCTTTAAAGTTAAAACACCATGAATACAAATCAACACAAAAAAAGAGGTTTTCAGCTAATTTCAAAATAAGGATTGTACTAAAATGTCACCAGCTCATTAAAGAAATGGACATTTTCAATTCAGGTTGGCTTACTTAAAGTACTGGCTGTTTATAGTTCAGAAAAAGTCTGACAACGATCTAAGTTAAAAATACAGGAATAAAGGGGAAAATATATATGCCTAAATTCTCAAAATTGAAGAAGCACCAAGCAAACAAATACTTCAATATATTTATAGCCAAGTTAGAACATATATCTGTTCTGAAATTTAAAAATTAAATTAAAAATTTAAATTTAAATTTCCATTAAATAAATAAAAATTAAATAAATTTCCATTTTAATACTGATATAAACTGATTTTTTTAAAATTACCATTTTGAATATCAACAGTACATTTCATTTCTGCCCCCTGTAACCTACAGACTTTCTCAGATTCAAACATATAATAAATGAAAAGTAGTTTATAATCTCTGATTATTAGAAACCAGGGAACCTTTAATGTTTCTGAGATTTGTGACAAACTCAAATGACACATAAAAATGAAGCTTTGAAAAAATTAATCAAAAAGTAGGACAGGAACTCAGACATTCCTTTATCTTTCTCAAATGAGTTATGATATTATAAAGAATAACTATGTGGATGAATAAATTTACAAATAACTGTTCCTGCCAAAAAGAAAAAAATATGCTAATGAGGCCATATTTATAGGAATGTGCTTAATGATGAAATAGCATGCCCCACTTTTAATAAAATATTTGCACATATTTATATACAAATAGATCAATAATAAAGAACAGTGGGTCATCCTGTGGTAGAAAAGTAGGAACATACAAATTTCTACTGGACTAGTTTTACCATATTTTAAAAATATGCTAGTATTTGGAACCTTGAGGTCACAAAGAAACAAATACTGTATGATTCATTCCACTTACATGAGGAATCTAAGTAGTCAAATTCATAGAATCAAAGCAGAGTATTGCTTACCAGGGTCTGGGAAAGGGGAAGATGGGGAGTTGTTTAATGGGTATAGAGTTTCAGTTTTGCAAGATGAAAAAGTTCTGGGGGTGTGGGGCCCAGCAACGTGAATATGCTTAACATCACCGATCTGTGCACTTAAAAATGGTTGAGATGGTTAAGAAAAAAGATTCGGCAGTAATACATAAATAATCATAAACAGATATAAATAATCTATAAAGAGTAGACTGGTCCCATGCACTTATATGCAGCTACTAGTCACATATGCCTATTAAAATTTACATTAACTTTTTAAAGTTAAAATTTCATTTCCTCAATCACAGTAGCCACAGCCCAACTGCTCAACAGCTGTTACGTAGCTGTTAAGGGCAGCTCAGATTCTGTAAGTGTTCATCACAGAAAGTTCTATTAGATAGCACTGGGTCAGACTCAAATACATATGGGAATTTGATTTGACACAAAACTGTCTGTGATAAAGGTGGTACAACAAATTGGTGGGGAAAGAATTATTGAGGAAACAGTTGGGACAGTCTGCTCGTCTGGACAACGAGGAGGGGGAAAGGGAGTAAAGCTAAAAGCAGATCTCACCTATTATTCTGAGCAAATTCTGGATAAGTCAGAGATTTATACTTTAAAGGTGAAATGATAAAAGGACTAACTTGTAAGTCTAATTATTAAGAAAGGGCTTTCCAAATACAATGGAATTCAAGAAGGACAAAAGAAAACGACTGATTTTTTAAAAAATTTAATAAAATACAAACTTTCATATGAATAAAGCCCAGACAAACTGAAATAAAAGTGAAGAGGGGTGTGGAGTGTTCCATTTAAAAGAATCTATTAAAAAATATAACAGGGGGGGAGAAAATAAATTGAAAGTGTCAATATACACATGAAAAAATTGCTCAGTTTCACTTGGAATTTAAACACTATTAAAAATTGCACTTCCAATTATTGGATGGAAAAGATAATCCCCAGGGTTAATGATTGTGTGGAAAAACAGGCATGAATGGATGCAAAACCTCATACAAATCATTCAGGGGGCAATTTAAAAATATTTATCAAAAATGAAAAGCAACAAATAATTTATGGGTAAAATGATATTGAATCTAGGATTGTGTTGAAAATAACCTGAGAGTAAAAAACTTACGTTCTTAGTGCAGATATAAATAAAAAAATTTGGCATAAAATGATAGTAGTTGCGTGGGGATGGTAAGTATGTAGGGGATTCATTATACTACTCTATCTTTGAATATGTTTGAATTTTTCCAAAGTTATTCCTTTCATGCACTTTTTAACCCAGGAATTTCATTTTTAGGAATTCAGCTTATAGATACACTGAACAAGCACAACTGTGGAAGTACAAGAACACTCTCTGAGGTAACAGAAGCATCCGGAAACAACCTAAATTTCCATTAGAGAACCGGCTGAATAAATTGTTTATCTAAACATGGTGATGTAACATACCTTTAAAAAATATGGAGGAAAATTATATGAGAGAGATGATGGAAAAGGAGAAAAGTATCAAGAGCAGAACAACAGATACAATTTGATTGCATTTGGTAAAAACAAAATCAAATGTGAATCTGTGAAGACACATGAGATACACGTCCATATGCATAATAAATTCTATAAGGATATGTGAGAATCTGAATGGTGGGTACATCTAGTTGGGCAGGGGATGGGGGACTAGAAATCTGGGAGGAGGAAACTCATCTTTTTCAAATAATTTTATACTATGAATTTTTTTGCATGTGAACGTATTATTCCATTACATTTTTATTAATAAAAAGAACTAGACTTTTAAAATCTTTCCTCTATAGAGATGAGTATCATTCATCAGGAACTGTTAATGTTTTGGGTCAGCTGGGAAGAGCTTGTCCCAGATCACATTTAAGTTTTATAGAGCAGAACAGAGGAGCCACAGTTTCTCTATTACTGACCCAACTCAGGGCTTTTCTCACTCTTGTATCTTAGCCCCAATGACCAATCTGAAAATCTAGCATTATAGATTAATTAATCTAGAATACCTTCCTTGGTGTTAATCAAACAATTAATGATATTTATTGAATATATATTAATATGTACCTGGTCCTGTGGAAGATTCAAAGGAAAAGGATTACAGTCTTGCTCAAGAATTTCATAATCTCTCATAATAAACCAAAGAGAAAATACTCATGTGAAGAGCAGAAAATGGTTAATGCCATGGAAACACATTACATGCAGAGAAAAAGAGAAGTTAGTTTGGGTATGCAGAATCAGGGTCATGGTAGAAAAAAGCGGGCAGACTTGATCTTAACAGATGAGCTGGATTTAGACACCCAGCGAGGAGAAAATTATATAAAACTGCCTGGAAGAATATACAGGAAAAAACCGAGATAGTGAAACTCAGTATGACCAGTGGTGGGGGACGGGAAGAAGTATAAAACAAGTAGTAAGTTGGAGGAAAGTTCAAGGTGATACATATTTTTAAGAACAAGCAAAAATTAAGATTTTATAAAATAGGCAAAGGAGAGCTTTCACAAGCATTTGGCAGCAACAGTGTGCACGGTAGAGTAAATTATCTGCATTCTCTGCTTCCTTTAGGCCTGCTTTTTTGACATGACGAATAAAAGGACAAACATTGTTTCCATACCTCACTTCCAGACCCGGACTCTAGTGGTCTCTTCTTCCTTGGTCCAATAGCTGCAAGAGCTGTGAGATTAGCATCTCTCTGCTGTATCTGTGCGAGCTCCAACTGTTGTAACTGGAAGACAGAATTAAAAAAAAAAATCGGTGTTTACACACAGCCATGCTCAGGGACGGGGGAGCCTGTTGGGCTGCCGTCTATGGGGTCACGTGGAGTCGGACACGACTGAAGCGACTTGGCAGCAGTAGCAGCATGCTCAGAGAGAGGAAAGAAACTGACCACTAAGCCCACTTCTCTGTTCTTTCCCAAATACGTGACAGTGCAAAATAAATATCAGATCAAAATAAGTAACAGATTTCCCTAACAGCCAAGTGTATATCATATTCTGATTCCTTTCCTCTGATAAACTCCTTAGTCCTGAATCTCTAAACAGAAGAGGCAGAATTTAGGTAAGGAATAAGTATAGAATAGAACAGAAGAAAGACATCTTAGAGCTTAATCTCTCCTTAAGTTTTAAGCACAGATAAGAAATGCCTATTGAGTAAGTTGAACTGTAAATTGGACTGAAAGCGGCCAAACTACAGTCAAACTTTTCAGATTAAAAGTGAATTACAGTTGACCCTTGAACAATGAATGTGGGGTTAGAGGTGTTGACTATGCAGTAGAAAATTTACATATAACTTATAGATGGCGTTCCATATACCTTATAACTAACATATACCTAAATTAAGGAATCTGGCTGCAAGCAGGAAGACGGGGTTCTAACTCTGGGTCAGGAAGAACCCCTGGAGAAGGGAATGGCTCCCCACTCCAGTATTCTTGCCTGGAGAATTCCATGGACAGAGGAGTCTGGCAGGATACAGGCAATGGGGTCGCAGAGTTGGACATGAATGAGCAACTAATACACGACACATAGTTAAATTTACATACAACTTATAGAGGTTTCTGCGTATCTACGTATCCATTAACTCAATGAACTGCAAGTCATGTAGTACTAGGTTCTCAGTGAAAAAAATATACACTTAAGCGCAGTTCAAATCTGTGTTGTTCAAAGGTCAACTGTACTTTAAAAGTTTTATGTATTATAGGAAATAGTTTGTAAATATATGATTTACAAAGCACTTCCTTAAAATTAATTCATTTAACCCTTACAATCACATTGAAAGGTATATATTGTTATAACATGAAAAGTATACATGTACTTTTTTTTTAAACTAAGGGAGACAGTGAGGCTTTAAAGAGGTTGGGAAAACATCATAAAGGTCACACAAATAATAAGTGATTAAAAACGGAATTCAGAGCCATAAAAACCTTTTCAATATATCACATTTTTTATGGATTTACTCTATATTTATCTTCATGTGAAAAATTGAAAGTGAGTCAGTATTGTTTTGATGTACTGCTATCGCTATGGTTAAACCAGAATGATGAAATCTACAAGGTATAATTTTTTGATATTTGGGCACTAAGCTGTGCCTATCAAAGATGTCCTATTAAGGTAAATAACTTTACTATACTAAAACTAATAATTAAATGCATGAAACACTGCATCATTTCACCAAGGCAAGTGTCAAACGGTATTTTTTTTTTTTTTAAAGGTAAAGAAGTCAAAATAAAATATCACTACACAGATCCTTGGGCTTTTCCAGGAGAGAAATAATGTTCAATTCCTACCAAAAATCTTGTTACTGTGGAGAAAAAGGGAGAAAGAACTAGGTAGTGATTGCTAGATAAATATTCAAACAAGATCAGACTCCAAGATAGTCAACTGAAGTAACCTACTGGGGAACCATAAATATATCCTGAGAATATTCTTCTAAAAGAGCACTAACAAAATTTTTAACAGTAAAACAACAACAACAACAACAAAAACAGACCAGATGAAAGCAGGAAACAGTTTGGGGTGAAGCAGGCCATCTCAGCGCGAGCACTTCAGATTACTTTATAATACCAAAGGAAAGACAAAGAATAAGCGAGGAGAACGGAGTCTAACAGAGCAGAAAAGTGTGACTTAACTGAAGAAAGTGAACTAGGAACCACTTCCCTTTTACTCCACAAATTACAGGGCAGAAATCCGTCCTTTAAACTATGTATTTACGTATATATAAACTGTTAGAAGACTATTTTCGGGAGTTGTAAATTATCTTCTGTTGAGGCTGGTCTTTTAAATAAAATATACAGTTTTAAAGTCTGACGCTGTCATAATAGAGAACTCCAGGGTGACAAAATACAATTTTAGCGAATCTACCCTGCAGCACAAATCAAACAACCAGCTATATTTTAAAGTCTTTCCCTGTAGAGAAATGGTATCTGCAAGACAGTCACATCAGTTTTAAAATTGACCTCCATCATCAGATTCCTCTCCCTATAAAGTAAAATATTTTCTCTCTGCAAATTATACTTTGGTTTTCAGAAATCTCACACACAATGTTTTAGAACATTTTGCAAAACTCTTAACAAAAATAGAAACTGACCATAGTTCGGTGGGTCCTGTATTTACAATAAACTTTCTTAAACTCAATACATCGTGGCCAGCACAATACACTGTGGATGAGGACATGTAAACTTTCTGTGTGATAAAAGCTGTCACTGAATTAGAAGTTTCCTAGTGGAAACAAGATTGCAAGTGACAAGATTATTTACACAGAAAATTTCAAAGTATTTATAAAAAAACAAAATTAAAGAACTTCCTAGGACTAATAATGAGTTTAAGCAAGGCTACAAGATGCAAGTCAATACACACAATAATCACATTTCTAAATACCATTAAGGTAAAGTCAGAAACTTAAATTTTTTAAAATGCCACTTAAAATAACTTTTTCCTGAATGAAATAAGTGTAATTCTAATACATACAGATACTTGTATGCTATAAACCACAAGATGCAGATGAAAGAAATAAAAGAAAAAAACAGATAAATGGAGAGATACACTGTGTTCATGGACTGTAAGATTTAACAATACATGGATTGTAAGAAACAGTAAAGGTTCAATTCTCTCCAAACTGACCTTCAGACAACATAATTCCAATAAAAAATTTTTTTGTAGATATCTATAGGTGAAGTCGCTCAGTCGTGTCCGACTCTTTGCGACCCCGTGGACTGTAACCTACTAGGCTTCTCATGGCAGAAAGTGAAGAGGAACTAAAAAGCCTCTTGATGAAAGTGAAAGAGGAAAGTGAAAAAGTTGGCTTAAAGCTCAACATTCAGAAAGGGTGGATAGATATGTATAAATGTACTGCGGTATATACAGTGCCTCATAGATCTGTTACGCAGTCTTTGCTGTCCTGACTGCAAATCCCTACACACTTCTTTCCTCCACTCTCTGCAGCAAGTTTTGTCTTAGACCATTGACTCCATTAATTATTAGCCTCCCTCTCTGCCTTTCCAGGAGGGAGAAGTTGTTTACATTTTAAGAAATATTATGGTTTAGGTGGAAAAGATCTGGTTACTGTGGAGCCCTGAGAGGAAGATCCAGGAAATAAAATAACCCTGTATTTCTGACATTTCCTTGCTGCCCAGAGCATCTCTCTGAAGGTGAAGTCACTCAGTCGTGCCCGACTCTTTGCGACCCCGTGGACTGTAACCTACTAGGCTTCTCCGTCCATGGGATTCTCCAGGCAAGAATACTGGAGTGGGTTGCCATTTCCTTCTCCAGGGGATCTTCCCGACCCAGGGATCGAACCTGGGTCTCCCGCATTGGAGGCAGACGCTTTAACCTCTGAGCCACCAGGGAAATTATGGGTTTGAATCTTATGTTTTCAGGAAGTGCAGCTGACATAATTTCTCAAAGGGTACAGATTTTTAATATATCACTTATAGTGTGAAACACGTTAGCATTTAAGATATTGCTTATTTTTTCTGCATAGAGTATGACATATACTCATTTTGCATGTTATTACATTTCTGATAACTCAGTTCACCACTTAAATTTATTGGAAAACGTTTTTAAAATGTATTAATAGCTTGACACTCCTGATAGACACAAGTGTTCCTGAACAAGTGGAAAGATACTTCTTGTTCTTGCACAGAATGACTGAACATTATAAAGATTTCATTTTCCCCAATTAATTTTTTTATTTTAAAATTATCCAGTTTTGTTGAGATATGATTGACATATATAGCACTGTGTAAGTTTACATCTGTATAGCATATAATTTGACTTACATATAATGTGAAATACCTCAGTAAGTTTAGTTAGCATCCATCATTTCCTGTAGATACTAAAAAAGAAAAGTTTTTCTTCCTTGTTGTGAGAATTCTTAGGTTTATTAACTTCAAACATACCATACTTCTCCTATGGGTCGTCTGATTTTGTTTTCTGTTGGATTTCATATATGAAAGCCTACATTGTATGTCTTTCTCTGTTTTATTTCACTTAGCATAATGCCTTCAATTTGCATCTGTGTTTTTGTACATGCAGGATTTCCTTTTTGTGGCTGATGGGGGCTTCCTTCATAGCTCAGTTGGTAAAGAATCCGCCTGCAATGCAGGAGACCCTGGTTCGATTCCTGGGTTGGGAAGATCTGCTGGAGAAAGGATAGGCCACCCACTTCAGTATTCTTGGGCTCCTTGTGTCTCAGCTGGTAAATAATCTGGCTGCAATGCGGGAGACCTGGGTTCAATCCCTGGGTTGGGAAGATCCCCTGGAGAAGGGAAAGGCCACCCACTCCAGTATCTGGCCTGGAGAATTCCACAGACTATGCAGTCCATGGGGTCACAAAGAGTTGGACCCGACTGAGCGACTTTCACTTTCACTTGTCAGTATTCCATTGTGTATATACCACCCTTGTGGGTTGATGGACACTTATGTTGTTTCCATGTCTTAGCTATTGTAAATAATGTGGCTAAGAACATGGTGGTACAGATGTCTCTCTAACCTAGTACTTTTGTTTCCTTAGATGTATTCCCAGAAGTGGTGTTGCTGGCTCATATGGTAGTTCTACTATTAATTTTTTGAGGAACCTCTGTGCTGTTTTCCATAGTGACTGCACCAATTTATAGTCATCCCAGCAATGCATGAAAGTGAATGTTATTCAGTCATGTCTGACTCTTTGTGACTCCGTGGACTAGTCCATGGAATTCTCTAGGCCAGAATACTGGAGTGGGTAGTTGTTCCTTTCATCAGGGGATCTTCCCAACCCATGGATGGCATCCCGGTCTCCCACATTGCCGGGTGATTTCTTTGCCAGCTGAGCCACCAGGAAAGCCCCCAACAATGCATAAGTATTCCCTTTTCTCTACAGCCTTGCCAGCGTTTGTTACTGCTTGTCCTTTTGATAATAGCTATTCTGACAAGTGTGAGGAGAAGACTCGTTGTAGTTTTGATTTGCATTTTCCTAATGATTAGTGTTGAGCACCTTTAACCATTTGTGTATAACTTCCTTGGAAAATGTCTTTTCAGGTGCTTTGCCTTTTTTTTTTTTTCAATTGGATTATTTGAGTTTTTGCTAATTGAGTTGATTTTATATTTTGGAAAATTTATTGAAATTAAAATTTAAAATTATTAAAAGTTCTTGTTTCATATATGATTTGCAAATATATTCCCCCATTCTGTAGATTGTCTTTTCATTTTGCTGATTTATTTCTGTTGCTCTGCAGAATCCTTTAGTTCAGACAAAGATTGAAGAAAACTTCTAGCACGAACTATATGTTAAGATACTGTCTGCTCACAAATGGTTCAAATCTAGGAAAGTAAGAAGCTGGGTAGAACAATTTATCTTTCAACAAAACCTGCCTGATGAAATTATTGAATTTGTTTAGGGGTTAAAATAATGTATTGTTTTTAAACAGAGATCTGAAAGACTGAATGAAATGAGTAGATTATACCTCTTGCATTTCTCAGAACTTTGCCTCATAGCCACCTCTCAAAATGTTTGTTTTCCTCTCCATGTCCAAATAACGTGTTTATACTGCTATTGGTTCTCCATATTAATCATCCTTTGTAAGGTGATCTGGTGGCAAGCTTGAATTTTCTTTGGTTTATATCCAAAAGAGTCTCAGATGTCACTTTCTGAGAATCTTGTCTCTGAGGCTCTTTACTTTACGTAGGAAAGTCTCAAGTTCTCAGAACTACAGGAGCTCTGTAGTTCTGGGAGCGGCTGGGGAAACGGTTCTTAAAGTTCAGGGTTCATATATAGGATTTATTTAACTTTGTTCTTATCTCATTCCCAGCATTTGCCTGGATTTTCTGGGTCCATAGACTCTCAGATTCAATTTATCATGAGAACAAACCTTGGCTCTCCTTCCTGAAGCATGACCACTGGACTCTGCATTATGGTGAACAGGATCCTGAGGTTCAAATACTATATGTAGATGGTCAGCCATTTCTCTGTCTTTCTTGTGGTGCACACTCACTATTACCTAGTGTCTCAGAGTCTGGGATATGTCAGAGGTTCTTGTGACTAAAACATGTTTCTTTCTTGTAGTAACTACTCACTCAAGGTTCTTTCCTATTGCTTCTTTCATTCTGAAGGTCTTCCTATATTTTAACTTCTTACACTTTAGTGCCGTCACAAGAGAGAGAAGATATACTTGCTTTGGGCCAATTCATCAAGTTTAAACACAAGTTCCATGTTGCATTTTAAAGCCCTTGGGTGAAGGGTTTAAATAAAATAACACCCTCTACTACAAATGACAAAGAAACAAAAAAACCCTACCAGTTTGTAATGAAAACAGAGAGGAAAATCATACTGACTATTGTAGAAATCATGAAAATCTGAATTACGGCAGTGATCAGACTCAGCAGGAGAGTGTGAATGTGAGAGGAGTTCAGGAAGTTGTTTCAACCAATTCAGGTGACTTACTGAGTATGGGGGTAAATATAATGAATAGAATAAAAAGGGTAGGACGACTCTAAGACTTTTGACTTGATGACTCAGTGGAAGCCACTGTCTTCCTTTAAACAGATAGAATCCAAGAGGAAGATAGGCAGAGGAAAAGGTCAGCTCTATTTTATTTTATTTTTTTAAATTAGAGATGCCTGGGGCTCACTCAAGCAGAGATGGTCACTAGGTAAATACTTTGTTCTTGAAGTTTGAAAGGCAGTGATCGCAATTATGCTAGTGTTATCCTAAATAAAGTACTTGTAATGAGCTCTAATAATTTTATTTGTTGGTATAGCAGTATTTTTTGATCCTTTGACTCCTTGAGCAAATATAAGTAATACAGTGATTCCATCTGAGAAGCATCTGCTTTTGTTTAAAATGAGGAAGAATTATAAGACCTTTGAGACTCATTCTTTTAGAAATAGAAAATGATATATAGAGCAGAATTTGAAGGCCAAAATTTGGGTTTGTCAGAGTGGATAATTTCCTTTCTTATAAAAGTGAACCATTACTGATCCTAATTCCAAGTTGAAGAGAATAAATATTGAGACAAGAACTTGAAATACCCCAGTGACCACCTAAATTCCTCTAAACCTTAAAAAATATCAAGTGAGGATATTCAGGTATGCTGTTAAAAAGTGATTCTGGTTTAAGAGTTTGCACACAAAATGACTTGTAATAGACTGCTACTGCTGCTAAGTCGCTTCAGTCGTGTCCGACTCTGTGTGACCCCACAGACGGCAGCCCACCAAGTTTGCCCGTCCCTGGGATTCTCCGGGCAAGAACACTGAAGTGGGTTTCCATTTCCTTCTCCATTGCATGAAAGTGAAGTTGCTCAGTTGTGTCCGACTCAGCAACCCTGTGGACTGCAGCCTACCAGGCTCCTCCATCCATGGGATTTTCTTTGTATCTTAAATGAAAATCACATATCAATATGAACATTTTCAAGCCAGTTTAATATAGTTTCTCATGCACTGCTGCTGCTGCGACCCCATAGGCGGCAGCCCACCAGGCTCCCCCATCCCTGGGATTCTCCAGGCAAGAACACTGGAGTGGGTTGCCATTTCCTTCTCCAATGCATGAAAGAGAAAAGTGAAAGTGAAGTCACTCAGTCTGTCCGACTGTTAGCGACCCCATGGACTGCAGCCCACCAGGCTACTCTGTCCATTGGATTTTCCAGGCAAGAGTACTGGGGTGGGGTGCCATTGCCTTCCCCGTAGTACTGTAATGTACTGCTTGATAGACACAAGTATGTGCCAGGCATGGAGGTGGAATGTGGAGCCCCCTATAAAGGGGACCACCTGGTTCCCATTTTTTGAAGGGGCTCAGAATCTGCAGGAGAGGCAGTGGAAGAAGGCAGTCTTTAAAATTTATGATATTAATTCAACCCTGGAACCCAGCTGAGAACATGAGCAGCATTGGCTTTCCAGAGGTACTGCTGCTTTCTTACAAAATGAGAACGCAGCTATATCTGTTGAAAGGGAATTAATGTGATCTACAATACTTAAGGGAAGTAGAATCTTCTCTCACGCTTTTATATTAAAGAGCATTATTCCCATTACTCTGCCATGGGTTTGTTCTCTTTTAAGGAAACATGAGAATAGATTAGTTCATCTCTTCAAGTCTCCTTATTTTCAGTCTGTGATTACATTAAAAAGGGAGAAAGCATCTGTGGAAGTGAAACTTCCCATTAGAAGGCTTGAGTTGAGTCTTGAGAGGATAGAAATGCTAATATATTATGCTAAAAGTTACTAACAATTGATATGAGGGGAGATGAGGGAAAGGTGGATTCTGGAACTTTGATGCCACACATTGTAAAACAGGAAAAAAAAACAGATGACAGAGGAAATTTTTGAAGAGTCAAATACAAGGATTATCTAGTTTTTTTTTTTTTAAAGAATGTATTTATTTTAATTGGAGGTTAATTACTTTATAATATTGTATTGGTTTTGCCATACATCAACATGAATCCACCACAGGTATACATGTGTTCCCCATCCTGAACCCCCTCCCCCTTCCCTCCCTGTACCATCCCTCTGGGTCATCCCAGTGCACCAGCCCTAAGCATCCAGTATCATGCATCAAACCTGGACTGGCGATTTGTCTCATATATGATATTATACATGTTTCAATGCCAGTCTCCCAAATCATCCCACCCTCTCCCTCTCCCACAGAGTCCAAAAGACTGTTCTATACATCTGTGTCTCTTTTGCTGTCTCACATACAGGGTTATTGTTACCATCTTTCTAAATTCCATATATATATGTTAGTATACTGTATTGGTGTTTTTCTTTCTGGCTTACTTCACTCTGTATAATAGGCTCCAGTTTCATCCACCTCATTATAACTGATTCAAATGTATTCTTTTTAATGGCTGAGTAATAGTCCATTGTGTCTGTGTACCACAGCTTTCTTATCCATTCATCTGCTGATGGACATCTAGGTTGCTTCCATGTCCTGGCTATTATAAACAGTGCTGTGATGAACATTGGGGTACATGTGTCTCTTCAATTCTGGTTTCCTCGGTGTGTATGCCCAGCAGTGGGATTGCTGGGTCATAAGGCAGTTCTATTTCCAGTTTTTTAAGGAATCTCCACACTGTTCTCCATAGTGGCTGTACTAGTTTGCATTCCCACCAACAGTGTAAGAGGGTTCCCTTTTCTCCACACCCTCACCAGCATTTATTGCTTGTAGACTTTTGGAACACAGCCATTCTGACTGGTGTGAAATGGTACCTCATTGTGGTTTTGATTTGCATTTCTCTGATAATGAGTGGTGATGAGCATCTTTTCATGGTGTTTGTTAGCCATCTGTATGTCTTCTTTGGAGAAATGTCTATTTAGTTCTTTGGCCCACTTTTTGATTGGGTCGTTTATTTTTCTGGAATTGAGCTGTATAAGTTGCTTGTATATTTTTGAGATTAGTTGTTTGTCAGTTGCTTCATTTGCTATTATTTTCTTCCATTCTGAATGCTGTCTCTTCACCTTGCTTATAGTTTCCTTTGTTGTGCAGAAGCTTTTAATTTTAATTAGATCCCATTTGTTTATTTTTGCTTTTATTTCCAATATTCTGGGAGGTGGGTCATAGAGGATCCTGCTGTGATATATGTCGGAGAGTGTTTTACCTATGTTCTCCTCTAGGAGTTTTATAGTTTCTCGTCTTACATTTAGATCTTTAATCCATTTTGAGTTTATTTTTGTGTATGTTGTTAGAAAGTGTCTAGTTTCATCCTTCTACAAGTGGTTGACCAGTTTTCCCAGTACCACTTGTTAAAGAGATTGTCTTTAATCCATTGTATATTCTTGCGTCCTTTGTCAAAGATAAGGTGTCCATAGGTGTGCGGATTTATCTCTGGGCTTTCTACTTTGTTCCATTGATCTGTATTTCTGTCTTTGTGCCAGTACCATACTGTCTTGATAACTGGCTTTGTAGGAGAGCCTGAAGTGAGGCGATTATCTAGTTTTTTACCTGCTGTGTAAGAATCGCTTTTCATTTTGGTTCTATAGCAAATTTTTGGAGTTAGTAATTTGACAGTAGTTTTGGTATTTCAACAAAATGCATTTTACTAAGCAATCCTTTTATTTAAAATCTCAAACAAGATAGGTCAAGAAAAAATTATCTGCTATAGCAATCATAGTACTATAATTGGTTTTTTTCCAAAGTCTCAGTTTATACCAGGTTCCCTTTACATTGTTTCCCCATAGCATACAGATTCACCTCCAAAGCTGGAAAATCAGTGGTCAAAGGAACAAGCTTGTCCTTTTTTAAGCTGTTACTTGATGTTTTCTTTCCATTTCTATTCTTTTGTCTGAAAAATAGAAACTTCAGATTAAAAAGAGGTAAATTTATTCAGCTAGCTGAAATTCTCTCCATTGATTGATTTAGCAATAACAAGAGGAGGAGTCTACTATGGAGGGTACCACAGGTTTGAACAGTACAGAGGCACTCAGCAACTCGAAGGAGAAAGCATCCTATGTAGCTGGTCCATCTTGGGATGTTTATCCATTGAGCTGTGAGGCATTCTAATAGATGTAGGTAGATCCAGAACCTGGAACATGGGTGCAAACTTTCAGGTCCTTTATCAAGAGTGATATGATAGTACTTTCCACCTCCACATGGGGATACCCTACTCACCTTTATCTTGTGCATCTCCTGTTTGCATTAACAAGTGTTTCCTACTTACGATTAAAAACGTTTCTTACCTGTGCATCTCAGCCTCCAACTAATGGTTTACAAAAGCAAAAGCTAGAAATAGCAGCTTCCCTTTAAACGAACTATATTTTCTGGCCAAAACAAATAAATTTGTACTTAATAATCTTTAGAATAGTCCACCTCATAAGCTCTAGGTGTATGCACTTCTTGGTAAGATGTGGAATCAGTATGGAACAGTGTGCTTTCTGAGTTGCACGAGTGGGGGTTGTGATATTACTGTTGACTGTTCCCCTTCCCCCGCAGAATCAGTTAAGACATGGTGACAGCTCATTCCTCATCAAGGCACTTTGGTGGCTACACCATCTTCCTTGGGCATTAGCAGGGGGAAAAAGGATACTTTAAACATCTTCAAGTATGGTTTCAGTGCCTTCTTTTTAAAGTAGAAATATTAAACAATTCCTAACCTGGAAAACATTACAAAAGACAACCGGTAATTTTCAAAGATTTTATACCAGGGACAATACAGAAAAATGTTGTCGTTATTTGGTTAGGTTGAATGAGGTCTGAATGGAAAATCAACTTCTGTGTCTTTAGCCTGGGAGGTGAGATTGCTTTCTGTGTTTTGAAGATTTAGGGTGAAGATACTACAAGGAATTAAAAAAAGTATTTTGTGTGGTAGTTGGTTTCAAGGTGATCAAAAGAGGCTTCCATTCATTAGGAAAGCTGTAATTGAATGTTATTTGAACATTATAGCTCTAGCCATATGACATCTTTTTGTGAAAATTAATGATTATTAGTTTTCCACACCATTAAACGAAGCCTAGAGTAAAGATCAAAGTTGTATTTTTGTGAATTTTCTTCCTCATGAGCTTTAGTGCCTAATATAATTATCCCCCCTTGTCGTGATTTCCTATAACTGATTAGCCTCATGAGTGACTTCCATTAGAGATTACCAGGCTAACAGGCAGGAATGGAAAGTTGACTTAAGTCCTGAAACTTCAGACAAAAGTAATCAGTTGCTTTCTGAAAACTTGCACACCAGTGCACTATCTTTAATGCATAATGCCTATTTACAGAGTTTTGGCTAGGTTGCTAGATGTGGGCTTTCCTGGTGGCTCAGCTGGTAAAGAATCCTCCTGCAGTGTGGGAACCCTGGGTTTGATCCCTGGGTTGGGACGATTCCCCTGGAGCAGGGAACGGCTACTCACTCTGGTATTCTGGCCTAGAGAATTCCATGGATTGTGTAGTCCATGTGGTGTAGGGAATCCAAAAGTTTATGCCCATTCCAGTTGGTGATGCCTCTTCACCTTTCAACTGTTGGAGTAGCATGTGATGCATGCCCCAGAATTTGAGAGACAACATTTTACCTTCTCTTTTCTCTACCAGAATTCCTGTGTTGGCAAATTAAATATATTTTTACTTCTGATTTGATACTTGGCGGAATATCCTCCTGTCTCTATGGTATGCTGAGATGTATGTAGAAACTAAAGGCTCTCACAGATTTTCCTTAACAACTTACCATTTTGCTGAGAATTTTGTAGGCATCAAATCAGTTAAACATAGAACTATGTGACCTTGCTAGAAAATGACTTTAACTTCACTTTTTATTTGCTTGTAAAATATAATGTCTAAACCCAGTGATTTTCATCCTCCTTTTGAAAAGAACTGTTTTTGTGGACAAAGTTTTACTTGGAACCGTGGTTACAAAGCAGATAATATCAGAAATGCTGTAGTTTAGTCAGGTGTGGTGGGTGTGCCAGATGCCAAGCCCCTTTCTCACTGCTTGAAGTCTCTTGGGAATCCAAAGGCTTCTGGTTACACAATTTGAAAATCAGCAGGCAGTATGATCTCTAAAAGTCCTCTCTCTGGTTCTGAGATGATAGGATTTTAAAAAGTAATTATTGTTTCCATGTTATTTTCTCTGTACTTTGCTATACCAGTAATTGATGGGAGAGATTCCTGTCATCAGAAGATGGTATGATTTCAGCACATAGGAAGCCAAAAATTAATGGAAGTTATGTGGGAGCCAGCCATGGGAAGCAGAGAGGAGAGTTCTGTTTGGTGGTAAATAGTGAGGCATGAGGGGAGAAATTGCTTTTCCTTAAAGATTATTTGGCTTTCCAGTCTCATTCCCTTCCTTCTCTAGGGACAGTCACTATAAAAACTTTCATATGTGTTCATTTAGGCTATCTTGTCATATTTTTACTATCCACAGATACTACAGAAGTGGAGCTTTGTTATCTGAACATTTTAATATGAATGATGCCATACTAGATAATTCTGCAACTTGTTTTTTTAGCTCATAATTTATTCATATTGATGACTGTTGGTCTAAGTCATTTATTTTAATGTATTTTGTCATATGAATATATACAAAAGTATTCATTTCATATTACTTAGTATGTATAATGTATCTTTTTTGCTATTACAAATAATTTTGTAATAATAGCCTTTGTACATGTAATCTGGTACATATATGCAAGAATTTCTTCACATACCTAGAATCAGAATTGTTAAGCAAAAGGGTAAGCAAATGTTACCATTACTGATATTTTGTTCTCCAAAGTGATAATATAAATTTTTACTACCAACAGCACCTCATGAAAGTGTCCGTCCATAATAACAAAGCAGTCTTAGATGCTAAATTTTTTTTTTTCCATTTCATTGGTTGGGAAATAATACAGCACTGCCATATTAATTTAAGCTGTCTTCATAGCTGATGATTTTGAGCATCTTTTCCTATGTTTAGTGTTAATCTGGATTTCCTCTTAATGAATTGCATTTTGGAATGAGTTTTCTATTTTTCTACTGGGTTGTTCAAGTTCTTTTATTAAGGATGCCAAGATGTTCTGTGTATTGCAGATATCTTCTCCAGATCTTTTGTGATATTTTTGTTATTGTCTCTTACTTTTCAGGTGATACATTTAGCATTCTTTTTCTTTATGACTTATGCTTCCTGTGTCTTATCTAAAATTTTTTCTTATGGGAATCTATATTAAACATATTCTATATTATAAAAGATTTTATTCACATTTAAGTTTAAATGTGTTCATACATGTTTTGAAAAGTGAATCTAATTTTCTTTAATTGAACTATAGTGGACTTAAAATATTATTAGTTTCCAGTATACAGCATAGTGATTCAGCATTTTTATATACTTCGTTAAAGATTATTACGAAATAATGACTATAATTCCCTGTGCTAAACAATATATCCTTGTTGCTTATCTGATTTATACTTAGATCACACCTCTTAATTTCACACCTTTGTCTTGCCACTTGCTTCTCTTTCCCCACTGGTAACTACTAGTGGTTTTTTCTTTCTGCATCATTAGTTTGTTTTTATTTTGCTATATATATTCATGTTGTTTCATTTTTTAGATTCCATATGTAACTGATATACAGTGTTTGTCTTTCTCTGACATATTTTACAAAGCATAATACTCTTTAGGTCCATCTATGTTGCTTCAAATAGCAGTATTTTTTCCGTATGCCTGAGTAATAGCCCATCGTGTGTATGTTTAGCACATTTTATTAGTCTAGCCATCTGTAGATGGTCGCTTCGGTTGCTTCTGTATCTTAGGTATTGTAAATAGTGCTGTCATAAACTGGCATACATATACCTCTTTGAATTAGTGTTTCTGTTTTCTTTCCAGATATATACTCAAGAGTAGAATTGCTGGATCATATGGTAGTTCTATTTTTAGTTTCTTACGAAACTTCCATACTGTTTTCCATAGTGGCTGCACCAATTTACATTCCTACCAATAGGATACAGGGCTTCCCTTTCTCCACATCCTCTTCAACATTTGTTATTTATAGACTTTTTGATGATAGCTATTCTGACCAGTATGAATCTATTCTGATTTTAATTTGCATTACCCTGCTGATGGGCAGTATTGAGCATTTTCTCATATGCCTGTTGGCTCTCTGTGTGTCTTTTCTAGAGAAATGTCTTCTTTGGAGAAATATCTTTTCAGTTCTTCTGCCCATTTTTTAATCAGGTTGCTTATTTTTTGGTGTTAAGTTGTATGAACTTTTTATATATGTTGGATATTAATCCAATATTGATCATATCAGTTATAAATATTATCTTTTTGTTTCTATCTTTTTATTACATAGTTTTATAGAAAGAACATATCTGAGTGTCATTCCATTGGTGATGGCAATTGAACAATACTCAGAGAACATAACTTCTTGAGTAACTATTACTTATCAAAGGTTATAGTTGTATAATATTGAGAAGTATAGAACAAAATACAATTATTGGAGGACAGTTGCTCTAAAATATTTTCATTTTGTTGATGAAAGCTTTTATACTGCAAAGGAGACCAAGTTTAATTAGGTCCCATTTATTTTTTGCTTTTATTTCTCTAAAAGGTGAATCCTAAAAGATATTGCTGTTATTTGTGTCAAAGAGTGTTCAGTCTGTTTTCCTCTAGGAGCTTTATAGCATCCAGTTTTACATTTAGGTCTTCAGTACATTTGGAGTTTATTTTTGTGTATGGTGTTAGAGAATATTCTAATTTCATTATTTTAAATGTAGCTGTCCAATTTTCCCAGCACCACTTAGTGAGACTGTCTTTTTATTGCCTTCTTTGAAATAGATTAATTGATCATAAGTTCATGGGTTTATTTATCAACTCTGTATCTTATTCCATTGATCTATGTATCTGTTTTTGTACCAGTATCATGCTGTTTTGCTTATTGTAGCTTCGTAGTATAGTCTAGTCTAGGAATATAATTCCTCTTTGGGGAAAACCAACTGTATTACGCCAACTTTATTAATTCCTCATGGTTTGGTACTGCTGTTTCCTTATATGTAAGTACCCATGTATATGTGTGTGTTTATGTATTTGGGGGCTCTCTTATTCCAATGTTTTACAAATCTGTTTTGTGATAATATTACACTGTACCAATTTTCATAGCTTTTAAATTACCCTTGATATTTGGTAGGGCAATAGTATTGTCTACTCTTTTTCACACTGTTGGCTACTCTGAGACTTTTTTTTAAACATAAATTTGAGATGTGTTTTATAGAAGTCTGTGAAAGTATCTTATTGTGGTATTGATTCCATTGCACAGTCTTTACATGTTAATTTTAGGAGATTGTATCTTTAGATACTGAGATTTCTTACCCATAAAATTATATAGTTTTCTATTTCTCCGTGTCTTTTCTCTCATTCAAAAATATTTTTATAATTTCCTTTGTAGTTATCTTGAACTTGTTTTGTTAGATATTTCCTGTGGACATTGTATTATCCTTACACTACTGTGAATAAAAAATTTTGATATATTGTCCCTTGCTGTTGTTTAGTCGCTCAGTCATGTCTGACTCTTTGCAACCCCATGGGCTGTAGCAGGCCAGGCTTCTCTGTCCTTGATCATCTCCCAGGGCTTTCTCAAACTCATGTGCATTGAGTCGGTGATGCCATCCAACCATCTCATCCTCTGTTGTCCTATACTCCTTCTGCCTTTAATCTTTCCCTGCATCTGGATCTTTTCCAATGAGTCAGCTTTTCGCATCATGTGGCCAAAGTATTAGAGCTTCAGCATCAGTCCTTCTAATAAGTATTCAGGATTGATTCCCTTTAGGATTGACTGGTTTGATCTCCTCAGAGTCCAAGGGACTTTCAAGAGTCTTTCCCAACACCACAGTTCAAAAGCATCAGTTCTTCGGTACTCAGCCTTCTGTATGGTTAGTTGGTTCTCATTAAAATGTAAGCCTAGCATTTCATTTTTTATGTTAATTTTTATATAGAGTGACTAGAATGGACTTGCTAGTTTTAGTAGTTTGTCTGTAGGTTCTTTTGGACTTTTATGCAGTTAATATAGTGTCTTCAAACAGACCTTTTGCCTTTCTAGCTTAAGTGTGGTCATTGGAATACTGTACTAAATTGTAGAAATTGTATCAGGAATATGTATCTGACTCCTGACTTCAAGTTTCATCACTTATGTATAGTGTGTTGTGTTTTAGTAAATGTCTTTTATAAAGGTAAGGAAATTGCTGAAGAGTTAGTTTAATATGGTTTTACTTTCTTTTGTTTCTTTGTTTTTGGTAATTGATGAATCTTTAATTTTATTAGTTTAATGTATGTAGTGAGATTTTTCTTTTATCTTTCAGTACTTTAATGTGGTCAATTATACTGATGGGTTTTTACATCAACTAAGTTGAGTTATAAGCTTTCTCTGTAAAACACAACCATTTTAAATATATATTTTCATTTATTTTAAAAAGAAAATTTGCCACAATTGCAAAGAGAAAATGTACACTTCCTGTTAATGCATACTTACGTAAAATGACAAATTAGTATTACTGAATGCTAGCTCTGCTTTTGGGGGGGTCTTATATATTCCAGCTGTCCTGTTCCAGACTTCTCAGAAATAAAATCTCATGTCATAGCACATGGCCTCCTGGGAAACATAAAACATATCCATTTTAAGTGTGTAGTTTGATGTGTTTTGACTGTTTACACCATGTAACTCACTTCACAATAAAGATAGAGAAAATTTCCAGTAACCTAGAAAGTTCTCTCATGCCCTTTGCAGTCAATTCCTCCAGCCTGCTATACTAGGCAACTACCTATCTGATCCTGCTGCTGCTGCTACTAAGTCGCTTCAGTTGTGTCCGACTCTGTGAGACCCCATAGATGGCCTCCTACCAGGCTCCTCTGTCCCTGGGATTTTCCAGACAAGAACACTGGAGTTGGTTGCCATTTCCTTCTCCAATGCATGAAAGTGAAAAGTAAAAGTGCAGTCACTCAGTCGTGTCCAACTCTTAGCGACCTTATGGACTGCAGCCTACCAGGCTTCTCCATCCATGGGATTTTCCAGGCAAGAGTACTGGAGTGGGGTGCCATTGCCTTCTCCATATCTGATCCTAATTACTATAAATTCATCTCATTTCCTCTTGAACTAGAGAGGAATGAAATAATACAGTATACATATTTTTGTACTGGTTTCTTTCACTTAGCATGGTATTATTGAGATCCATCTATGTGCATGTATGTAACAACAATGTATTGATTGTTTTATGGATATAGCAAAATTTGATTACTTTTTCTCTTGATTGACATTCGTGTTGCTTCTTGTGTTTAGCTATTAATAAGGCTTCTGTGAATTTTTATGGTTAAGTCTTTGTGTGGACATATGTTTTCTTTTTTTTTTTTTCAAGTAGCAAAATGCCTGGGTCATATGGTATGTTTGAATATTTTGGGAGTAACCTGTTTCCCAAAGTGATTTGTAGCATTTTACGTTGTCACCTGCAGTATAAGCAAGTTTAAGTAGCTTCACAAATTTGTCAACACTTGTCATTCTTTTTGATTTTTAGTTATTCTACAGGATGTGTCATAGTATCTCATTATGGTTTTAAATTTTATTTCCCCAGTGATTAATGATGATCATCTTTTTGTGTGCTTTTTGGTCATTCATATATTTTCTTTTGTGAAGTATCTATCAGCTATTTTGTCCAGTTTTAAACTGGGTTTTCTTAGTGTTTTAGATACAAATTCATATTTTTCCTCAGTTGTAGCTTTTTCTTTCACTTTTATTGAGTATTTCAAAGAACAGAACTTTTAGTTTCTTTTCTTTTATTTTTTTTATGCATCCTGCATTGAACATAGACTGGCGATTCATTTCTTACATGATAGTATACATATTTCAATGCTACTCTCCCAAATCATCCCACCCTCTCCCTCTCCCTCTCCCTCAGAGTCTAAAAGTCTGCTCTAGATTTTGATGAAATATATCTCTTTTAGTTTTCTTTTATATTAAAAAGATAATGTAGAGGTCACATGTATCCTTCCTTCATTTTCCTCCAGTGGTTATCTTAGAGTATATCATCAAAATCAGAATTTTAGCATTGGTTCTGTCTGTCTATATATATAGACATCTACATATGGATATATGTCACTTTATCACATTTTGTAGATCATATAGCCACAACTGTAATCAAGATATGGAACTATGCCATCACCAAGATTTATCTCTCATGCTTTCCCTTCATAGTTAGTTTACAGTTATTCTTATACATCCCTCCCCTCCTCAACTATTTACAACCCCTGGCAACAACTAATCTGTTTTCCATCCATATAATTTTTTCATTTCAAGAATATTATATAAACAAAATCTTAATTCTTAAATTATGTTTGGATAATAGTCCCCCCCAACTGAGCATAATGGGCTTGATCTATTTAAGCTGTTGTGTATCAACAGTTTGTTTTTATTCCCAGAGTAATACTGTATGATATAGATTTATCAGTTTAACTAGTCAGCTCTTGAGGGACATTTTGGTTCTTTCCAGATTTGGGCTATTAATATAAAGCTATTAGGAACAACCATTTGTAAATTATTATGTGACATGTTTCATTTTGCTAGGATAAATGCCCAGGGGTGCAATTGCAAGTTATAACAGTATATTTAGTTTTATAAGAAACTGTCTGTTTTCCAGAGTTACCATATCATTTTAGATTCCCACTGACAATGTATGAGAGATCGAGTTTCACTGCATCCTTTCTAGCATTTGGTATTGTCAGTGTTTTTTATTTTGGCTATTCTGATAGGAGTGCAGAAGCATTTTGTCATGGCTTTAATGTGCATTTCCTGAATATCTAGTGAAACTATCTTTTCACGTATTTGTTTTTTGTCATGGGTCCTCTTGAGTGAAATGTCTCTTTATATCTTTTTTTCCATTTTCTAATTCTTATGTGTGGCTTTTATTTGGTGTTTTGTCTTTGTTTTGGAGTTTTTTAACCGTTGGATTTGGAAAGTTCTTTGTTATTTCAGGTACTAATCATTTCTTAGATATGCAGTTTGCATATATGTTCTTCCAGTTCATAGCTTGTTTTTTCATGCTTTTAACAGGATCTTTCCAATAACAAAGTTGTAAATTTTGAATAAAGGAAAGTTATTTTTTGTATCATACCTTTGGTATCATGATTAAGAGCTATTCAGAGTCCTGTGCTTTTTAATATTTTTTCCTACATTAACTAAGATTTTTGTAATTTCAGAGTTGGACACAACTGAGTATTACACACACACCCACAACTTAAATGTGTGATTTTCCTTGAGATGTGAGGTTAAGGCTGAGGTAGTGGTTTTGCTTATGAATGCGAAATTGTTTAAGCACCAGTTGTTGAAAAGTCTATCCTCCATTGAATTTCTTTTGCGTCTTTGCAAAAAATCAGTTGTGTAGGTATATTTCTGATTTTTGTGTTCTGTTGCATTGATTTATGTTTCATTCTGTCCACTGATAACACATAGTCTTGGTTATTATAACTATAAAATAAGTCTTGAATTTGAGTAGTAGAATTTTCTTCCTTGTCTGCTTTGGTTTAGCTGTTCTAGTTCTTTGCTTTCCATATAGTTCTTAAAGAAATTTTCTGTGCACCTACAAAAACTTTCTGGAATTTTAAGGATTGAATTAAATATGCATTGAAATATATATTTAGTTCTTATCAAAAAATATATTTAAAACTTTATATTTTATATATGTGTGTAAAGACCTGACATCTTGCTGTCTTGAAACTTCCAATTTAGGGGACAGATATCAAAGTGGCAAAGTAGGAAGATCCTGAGCTCATCTACTAGATAAGCTCATGGACATCAAAACTACAACTGCATATAGAATAACTACCCCAAGAATGACCTGAAGATCAACAGAACAAATTTTCTACAGCTAAGGATATGAAGGCCACATTGTGACAGATAGGAAGGGTAGGGATGCAGTCTAGTCAGAAACTGCACCCCGATGGAACAAGCCACAAACAGAAGGAGATATCACAACCACAGCGGTCCTTCCACGGAAGCAAGAGATATAAGTCCCCATCAGGCCTCCCAGCCTGGGGACCTGCATTGGAAAGATGAGCTCCCATGATGTCTGGTTTTAAAAAATCAGTTAGATTTCCCAGGAAAGCTAGAGAGCTGGGAGACTCTGCTATTGAAGGGCTTGCACACAGACTTGCTCACTCCGAGCCCCAGCACAAAAGGAGCAGCTTAAAAAGAAGCTGGATAATTGAGAAGGGGGCTTCCCAGGCGGCTCAGTGGTAGAGAACCCGCCTGCCAATGCAGTAGACACAGGAGATGCAGGTTCTATACCTGGGTTGGGAAGATCACCTAAAGGAGGAAATGGCAACCCACTCCAGTATTCTTGCCTGGAGACTCTCATGGAGGGCTATAGTCCACAGAATCACAAAAAATCAGATGGAACTGAGCATGCGACAGGAGCAGTGTTGACTAACTTTAAGGTATCTGCCAAAGGGGCAGAAATGTGGTAGAACTTTCTATAGGAAAAGAAATACTGGTGGGCACCATTCTTTTCTCTACCCTTTCAACTAGCTGGCCTGACATTGCAAGGTGCCATTTCTGTCACTCTCCTTTAAACTAGCTAGTGCTGTGAGCCCTGCCACAGCATTCCCTTGAGGACCAACCGCTGCTCCACCTCCCTGAAGCTGGCCTCTCCACAAGGCTTCTGCCCTATTGTACCTGGTGGGCCACTTTGGGCACTCCTGGTGAACTTCTAAAGTGGTTCCTGTTCTGGGACACCTGCCGCATATCCCAGCATGCCTTCAGGATTTGTGACCAGGCTTTGTATCCAGTAATGCTGGGGGACACACATTGGTACGCTTGCAGGATTCACTGCCAGGCCTCTTGGACAGCTGTGTGGAGTGACAGGCCCACCCACAAAGGTGTCCACAGCAGTCACTGCCAAGCCTTTAAGACAACTATCCAATCCCATCCACCAGCACTTTCGCAAAAATTATGGCTCAACCGCAGCTAGAGGGCGCCTATAGCCAACACAGGGGATACTCCTGGAGCACATGGCTCTGGTGACCTGGGGGAATTGTGCCACTAGGCTCCATAGGACATGTTCTACATAAAGCCACTCTTTCAAGATCTGGAGACATAGCTTATAAACTTAATACATAGAAGCACACACAGAATTATGCAAAATGAGTAGGAATATATTTCAAACCAAAGAACAGGACAAAACCACAGAAAAAGAACTAAATGAAAGAGAAGCAATATACCAAGAAGAAAGTGTTCAAAGTGTTAGTCATCAAACTTGGAGTTCACCAAACTTGGAGAAGAATGGATAAACTAAGTAATAACTCGGAACAAACAAAATATAAAGAATAAGTTAGAACTGAAGAATACAATAACGGAAATGAAAAGTACACCACAGGGAATTGACAGCAGACAAGAGGATGCAAAAGAATGAACAGCAATTTGGAATACAGAGTTGTAGAAATGACACAACTGGAACAGCAAGGAGGAAAAAGAGAAAATTTAAGGGAGCCCTGGGGCAACAAGAATACTAATATTTGCATTGTATACATCCCAGGAGGAGAAGAAAACCTACTTGAAGAAATAATGGCTGGAAACCTCCTTCGTGGTGGTTGGTGGTTTAGGTGCTAAGTCCTGTCCGACTCTTGTGACCCCTTGGACTGTAGACTGCCAGGCTCCTCTGTCCATAGGGATTTGTCAGGCAAGAATACTGGAGTAGGTTGCCATTTCCTTCTCCAGGGGATCATCTTGACCCAGGAATTGAACCCAGGTCTCCTGCATTGCAGGCAGATTCTTCAAGGACTGAGCAACAAGGGAAGCCCCGAAACCTTCTTAACCTGGAAATAGGTTGTTATATATGACCCTTAATGGTAACTACAAACCAAATACCTATAACAGGTACACAAAAAATAGAAAGGAACACAAACGTAACATTAAAGAAAAACATCAAATCACAAAGGAAGAGAAAAGTGAAGAAGAACAATTATAAAAACAATGGAAAAACAATGAACAAGCTGACAATAAGTATGTTAAGTGAAGTGAAGTTGCTCAGTCGTGTCTGACTCTTTGCGACCCCATGAACTGTAGCCCACCAGGCTCTTCAGTCCATGGAATTTTCCAGGCAAGAACACTGGAGTGGGTTGCTATTTCCTTCTCCAGGGGATCTTCCCAACCTAGGGATCGAACCCTGGTCTTCCATATTGTAGGCAGATGCTTTACCATCTGAGCCACCAGGGAAGCCCCTTGACAATAAGTACATAACTATCAGTAATTAATGTAATGGGATTAAATGCTCCAATTAAGACATAATATTTTATATATATATAGAGAGATATATATCACATCTTTATCCATTCATCTGTCACTGTCTTTCAATCTGAAGTGCTGCTACTGCTAAGTCACTTCAGTCGTGTCCGACTCTGTGTGACCCCATAGACGGCAGCCCACCAGGCTCCCCCATCCCTGGGATTCTCCAGGCAAGAATACTGGAGTGGGTTGCCATTTCCTTCTCCAATGCATGAAAGAGAAAAGTGAAAGTGAAGTCGCTCAGTCTGTCCGACTGTTAGCGACCCCATGGACTGCAGCCCACTAGGCTACTCTGTCCATTGGATTTTCCAGGCAAGAGTACTGGGGTGGGGTGCCATTGCCTTCCCCCAATCTGAAGTGAGTCTCTTACAAACAGCATATATAGGTTTTTTTTTTTTTTTAATCTTTTAAGGTCCCCTGTGACTTTTGTTATGTATTACATGTATGCATGCATACTCAGCTGTGTGCGATTCTTTGTGACCCCATGGGACTGCAGCCTGCCAGACTTCTTTCTTCATGGAATTTTCCAGACAAGAATACTCCAGGGGATCTTCCTGACCCAGGGATCAAACCCATGTTTCTTGAGTCTCCTGCATTGACAGGCAGATACTTTACCACTGAGCCACATGGGAAGCCCCATATTACATATAAACAATATATGTATTTTGTGTGTGTGTATGTATGTGAGTGATAGGATATTACTCAGCCACAAACAAGAATCTAGTCTTGTCATTTACAACAAAATAGGTCAATCTGAGTGATTATTATGCAAATGAAATGTCAGAGAAAGGCAAATACTGTATTTCATTTATATGTGGAATGTAAAAAAACAAAACCAATGGATTAATAGACACAGAGAACAAACCGATGGCCCCCAGAGGGAGAGAGGTAGGTGGCTGGGCAAAAAAGTGAAAGGAATTAAGAGGTATAAGCTTCCAAGTATGAAATAAGTGATGCGAATGTAATATACAGCATAGAGAATATAGTCAGTGATACTACAACTTTGTATGGTGACAGAGGTTACTAGACTTAATGATGGTGATCAATTCATAAAGTATATAAATGTCTCAAATCACTATGTTGTACAGCTGAAAATATACAGCATTGTATGTCAACTATACTTCGATTAAAAAAGGAAAATACTTTCAATCCATGAACATGGTATATCTTTGTATGTATTAACATATTTTAGATTACTTTAGTCACTGCAGGGTAGAGGTTTTACGTCTCTAACAATAATTATAGACTTGTCTACTTTTCCTTTCAGTTATGCAAGTTTTTATTTCACATGGTTTGCAGCTCTGTATTTAGTGCATAGTTTTTTTGGATTGCTACAGCGTCTTGGTGTATTGACCTTTATACCATACTGTATCCTTCTGCTTCTGTTTTCTTTGCTCTGAAGTCTATTTTATTTGATATAAACATAGCTACTATTGCTTTCTTTTGATTAATGTTTGTATGGTATGTCTTTCCATCTGTTTACCTTCAGTCTGCTTATATCATATTTGAATTGAGTTCCTTGTAGACAACATTAGTTAGGTCATGATATTTTATGCACTCTGTTAAGCTCTTTTATGTGACATATTTAAACTATTTGTATTTAATGCAATTATTGATATGTTAAAGCTTAAATCTTTCATTTATTCTTTGTCTTTTGTTTGTTCATCCCAGATTTCATTTTTTTCCTGCCTTGTTATAGATTTTGGAGAAGGAAATGGCAATCCACTCCAGTATTCTTGCCTGGAGAATCCCATGGACAGAGGAGCCTGACGGGCTGCAGTCCATGGGGTCGCCAAGAGCCAGACAAAACTGAATGACTTCACTTGTTATAGATTACTTGTATCCTTTTTTAGTTTTTGAGTGTATCTCTTTGCAGAGATTTTAAGTAGATATTCTAATTGTCGATTTATGCATATGTTTTCAACTGATGCCTTAAAATTACCACAAACCTAATACAAATTTAGAGTTTTGAAGGTGAACATCTGAATTCTGAAGGTGAAATTTGGTACAGGTAGCACTGGGCTAAAGAAAAGTTATCAGCATAGCTGTATTCCTTTCTGGAGGCTTAGGGAAGAATCTTTTTCATGGATTTTTCCACATTCCAGATGCCACTCATATTTCTTGGTTCATAACCATTTTCCTCCATCTTCAAACTAGCAGCTGTGTGTTGAACTTTTTCATACTGCCTCACTGTGACTTTGTTCTTCTACTTCCCTCTTCTGTTTTTAACAGGTCCTACCTTTGTGATTACATTGAACCCACCAGATAACCCTGGATAATATCTAGGTTAAGGTTAGCTATGAGTAGTTTAATTATTTCCCCTATTCTAAGTTACATAAAATAGTTGGATTCCAGATTTCATTACATGATCATCGTGAAGTGAAGTGAAGTGAAGTCGCTCAGTCGTGTCTGACTCTTTGCGACCCCATGGACTGTAACCCACCAGGCTCCTCCGTCCATGGGATTTTCCAGGCAAGAGTGCTGGAGTGGATTGCCATTTCCTTCTCCAGGGGAACTTCCCGACCCAGGAATCGAACCCGGGTCTCCCGCATTGCAGGCAGACGCAATCTTGATCATCTTGGGGGCCATTATTTTGGACCCACCAGGCTCCTCCGTCCATGGGATTTTCCAGGCAAGAGTGCTGGAGTGGATTGCCATTTCCTTCTCCAGGGGAACTTCCCGACCCAGGAATCGAACCCGGGTCTCCCGCATTGCAGGCAGACGCAATCTTGATCATCTTGGGGGCCATTATTTTGGCTACCACATATTATACATACATAATTTATCAAAGCCTCCTGGTGCATACATTTAACCAATTCAAGTTAAATGTAGTAATATTATCTCCCTCTGTTGCTTTACTCTCACACATTTAAAATGTCTTAAATATTTCTTCTGTATATACTGAGAACTACATTAGATATTCATTTTATTTCAACCATCAAATAAAATATGGAAAACTCAAGAGGAGAAAAGTATATTATAAACACCCATAGTTTGCTGTCTACATATTCTCTTTTTTTCTAGATGGTCCAGAATTCCTTTTGTCATTTACTTTCTGTTTGAAGAGTTTTCTTTAGCTATTCATCTAGAGTAAATTGGCCAGTTAAAAAGTTTCACTGTTTTCCTTCATCTGAGAATGTCTTGCTTTACTCTTTATTCCTGAGGATATATTTTCCATGGATTTGGAAACTTGAGTTAATAATTTTCTTCTTTCAGCACTTAGAAAGTGTTGTGCCATTCTCTTTTGCATCTCTGGTTTCTGATAAATACATTTTCATTCAATTAATTCAATTCATTCAATTTTTTATTTTAAAATTTTATTTAATAATGGAGTACAGTTGATTAACAATATTGTGTTTCAGGTGTATAGCAAAAAGTGATTCAGTTATACGTACACTTTTGTCTATTCTTTTTCAAATTCTTTTCCCATTTAGGTCATTATAGATTATTGAGCAGAGTTCCCTGTACTATACAGTAGGTCCATGTCTATTTTAAATATAACACGTACGTGTACATGCCAGTCCCAAACTTTGAGTCTGTCGCTCCCTTCCACCTTTCCTCCTTGGTCACTGTATGTTTGTTGTCTTAGTTGGTGAGTCATTTTATGATCTGATAAATAGGTTCATTTGTATGAAATTTTAGATTCCACATAGAAATTATATTTTGTCTTTCTCTTGGCTGACTGATTTCATGAGTGTGGTAATCTCCAGGTCCATCCATAATTTGTTGCTGCAAATAGAATTATTTCATTCTTTTCAATAAGGACTAATATTCCATTGTATATATGTACCACATGTTTATCCATTCACCTGTTGATGGACATTTAGGTTGCTTCCATGTCTCAGCACTGCTTTGATATGGAAATAGTGTGTAAATTGTAAATAGCACTGCTTTGAACATTGGAGTGCATGTATGCTTTCCAACCATATATTTTTTCTGGATATATGCCCAGGAGTGGGGTTCCTAGATCATATGGTAGTTCTATTTTTAATTTTTAAGGAACCTCCATACTATTCTCCATTGTGGCTGTACTGGTTTACATTCCCTCCAACAGTTTAGGAGGGTTCCTTTTCCCCACATCCTCTCCAGTATTTATTGTTTGTAAGACTTTTTGGTGATGGCCATTCTGATCAGAGTGAGGTGATATCTCACTGTCATTATAATTTGGTCTTCTTTGGAGAAATGTCTGTTTAGGTCTTCTGCCCAATTTTTGATTGGGTTGTATTTTTGTTTTAATATTGAGTTGCATGAACCGTTTGTAAACTTTAGAGATTAATTCCTTGTCATTCTCACTATTTGCAAATGTTTTCTCCCATTCTGTGGGTTGTCTTTTAATTTTGCTTATGGTTTCTTTTGCTGTGCAAAAGATTTTAAGTTTAATTGGGTCCCCCCTTTTTTCTATTTCCATTATTCTAGGAGATGGATAGAAAAATATATTGCCGTGATTTATATCAAAGAGTATTGTGCCTATGTTTTCATCTAAGAGACTTTTATATTATCTGGTCTTACACTTAGGTCTTTAATCCATTATGAGTTTATTTTTATGTATGGTGTCAAAGAATGGTGGTGTGATAATGCAGTTTCTCCTGTTACATCTTCAAGTTAACTGATGTTTTTTTTCTCTCAAATTAATGTTAAACCTCTCTGCTTCATATTTTGTTACATTTTAATTCTAAAATATTTGTTTCTCTTTTATATTTTCAGTTTGCTGCTGAAACTGTCTAATAAAACTTTCTATATTTTCATTTGTTTCAGAAATTTATAATTATATGATGAAATATGTTCTGTTGACAACTTTAAAATCCTTGTCAGTAAATTCTAAGACCAGTGTCGCCACATTGGCGTCTGTTGTCCTTATTCATTCGGTGTAAGGCTCTTGGTAAGGCAGGAAATGTGGACCTCTGAGGTATTATATGACTTTGGATCTTGCTTAAATCTTGTGTTTTAGCAAATGTTGTCTGACACTGCTTCAGTAGTTGCGTGTGAGTTATGCCTTATTTCTGCCAGGTGAAGGTGGAAGTCCAAGTTCTTTCAGTTTCTATGGACACTGAGGTAGAGAGATTTCTTGTTACTCCTGGGCAAGACTGGCAGTTTCTTACACCACCTTGGCTTAGAGGGAAATTGGTGCCTAATTGTTGCTTCCTGTGTGGCCACCATTGACCTTGTGGGGTGACATTGTTATTGTTGGTCAGGTGGTGAAAATCCTCACTCCCCACTTACTACCACTTCTTTTGGGGAGAAGTTCAGGCTGCTTGTGTGGTTTCTAGCTCCCTTTCTATGACAGCTCTCCAGACGGTGTGGAGAGTTGAAGCATCTCATCATAGCATGGCAGGGGGTGGATGTCTCGGCATCCTGACTGGAGTGAAATAGGCCCACAGGTTCTTCTGTGATATTTAGCTCAAGTGGATTTACTAGTCTGTGAAGTGTTTGCTGTTTTGCTAGCCTGTTTCTTTCCTGGTCATTCTGCTAAAGAGAGGAGCATTTCCTTCTTGGTAAAATTAACATTTCTGGGATACTGGCTTCTCTAGTGTTTAGTTTGGGATGTTTGAGTCAAAAAGAGCACTGAGAGAACTTATCACCATATAGTACTTTGACGCCAGAGTTTCTAGCCTATATGCTTTGTCTCCAACTTTCAGTATTTTATGTGTATATTTATTTTATATATAATGTCCAAAGTTTTTGCTATATTTAATTAGAGTGATAGGGAAAGTAAGGCTATCTTTTTTTTTTTTTTTTTTCTGGAAGCAGTTGTTCAATTGATTTTACATTGTTCAAGCACTATGTTAACTTGGGGATAAGCACAACTTGGATAAGTGTATGCACCCATGCCCCATGCACATTACTTTATAGAATACAAAAAACTATTGAGAACTTTATGAACTCATATGTGATACTTGTGTATAGTCTCATGTACTATCTTTTTCTTTTTACTGGAGTATAGTTGATTTATAATAGTTTCAGTTATACAGCAAAGGGATTCAGTTATATAGACACACACACACACACACACTTTTCAGATTATTTTCCCATATTGGACATTACAGAGTACTGAATAGAGTTTCTCATGCTATATAGCAGATTTTTGTTAGTTATCTGTTTTATGTATAGTTGGGGTACATGTCAGTCTTGATCTCCTATTTTACATTCCCTTCCCCTTATCCTTTCATAACCATAAGTTTGTTTTGTACTTCTCTTTTGTAAATAAGTTCATCTGTACCCTTTATTTAGAATCTACATGTAGGAGATAGAACATGGTATTTGTCTTTGTGTGTCTGACTTCATTTATGACAGTCTCTGGGACTATCCATGTTGCTGCAAATGGAATTATTTTGTTCTTTTTTATGACTTAGTAATAGTACAGTGTTATCTCCTTTATCCATTCTTCTATTGATGGACATGTAGATTGCTTCCGTGTCCTGTCTATTGTAAATAGTGCTGCAATGATGATTAGGGTACATGTACCTCCTCAAATTGTTTTTCTGTGGATATTTGCCCAGCAGTGGGATTGCTAGATCATGTGGTAGCCCTACTTTTAGATTTATCAGAAACTTCCATACTGTTCTTAATAGTGGTTGTACCAGTTTACATGCCCACCAACATTGTAGGAGCGTTTCCTTTTCTGCACACCTTCTCCATAATTTATTATTTGTGGACTTTTGATGATGGTCATTTTGACTGGTGTGATGATACCCCATTGTAGTTTTGATCTGCATTTCTCTATTCTTTAGTAATGTTGAACATCTTTTCTGATGACAAGATCAAACCTCAGAAAATTAACTTGGTAAATTTCCTTCTGTTTCCATTCTGCATATTCTATGTGATTATAGAAGTCCATCTTACTTCTGCAGTTAGGTTTGTTTTACCTGTGTTACACAGACTATAAAACCTGGTATTCCTTTTTGAGGAGATTTTCCTACTGATTCAAGTATTCTTTAATAACTATTGGTTTGTTTAGTTTTTATATTTTGTATAAATATTGGTAATTTATCTTTTAGAAATTCATATTTTGGTAATTTAATGTCTTTAGAAAATTACCCATTTCTTTTAATTTTAGCATTGATTGACAAAGACGTATCATATACTCTAGCTTTTTAAATGTCTACTTCATCTTTGGCTATATCTCTTTTATATAATATTGTTCAAGTGTACATTACCCTTAATTAGTCTTGCTCAAGGTTTATAATTCTATTAAAAAGCTTTTAAAACACCTTTTCATACCTACTTTTTCAGAAAATAATTTTGCATCATTATTTCCAGTTTTTGCTTTTCTAACTTGGGCTTATGCTCTGATTCTTTTTAGCTTCTTGAGTTGCATTTTTGCTTTATTTTAATTTATTTATTACATTTAATTCTGTAATCTTATACCAGATTTATCACACAAAGACATATGTATGTGTATCTTTGTATATTTTTAATATTATTTTAGTTATACATATTTAATGATTTCCACCATTTTTTTTCACCTCTGTAAATCTTATTAGGGAATGTTGAATGAGCTTCCAAGTGTAGGTTTTTCATTTCTTAAATTGCTAACTCATTGTTGATTTCTTATGCAGTTAGAATTTATGATAACATTTTAGTGGGATGTGTTGAGATTTCTTTTGTGGCAAGGTACGTCATCAATTTTTTATTAGTATTTTATGTGAAAAGAATAAATTTATTTAATTTCATATGAATTGTGAAACCACATTTGGTATAGGCCTGTGATTCCGTGTTTCGTGGGTAATTTTTTATGTCTCTAGGTAGATTGAAAACTTCCTTGTTTCTCCATTCCATTAGATAATTTTTATCTCATGCATTTATATTGTATGAGTATATTTATACTGAATTGACTTCCTGCTTTATCCAGGAAGCTCCAAAAACATTGTTTTTTAAAGCTATGCTTGTGCACAGATTCTGTGATGTGGGCTTAAGGTTATATATCACTACCACTCATGGCATTTTATCTTTGTTTTCAATTTTGGTATCCTGAGTCCTTAGCACTTACGGGGGCACTCTGTCAATATTTGCTGAGTGAATGAATGAAGTGTTATGATGCCCCTGTAAGGTATTTTGGCTTTCATTCCATTCACAGTTACTGTTGAATAGCTTCTTCATTTGTAGTTATTAGGAGATTGTTCTCTCTGAGTTTAGATATGCTTTACAGTTTTAAAAATTAAGTTATTTAGCATTTGTGTATGCATGTGGAACTGTGGTATATGTGGGTCAGATAGGAGTCCCCTTCCATAGCATCTTGTTATGCCTTGTCCAGAGGACTAGTTTGGATTTTTTAAGAGAGAAAATTAAATTCTGGTCATGTTGTATATCAGTGTCTTTCTCAGAAACCACCTGTGATTCTACATTGCAGTTAGGGTATAAACTCCCTAATAAGATATATGAAGACTTTCATACTATGATTCTATTCATCTACCTTTTATTTCTTAGAATTCTTCACTCTCATATTACCATGTTTCAGTTCCTATAGCTCTATATTCTTTCACAATGCCTATTAAAATTCTTTTCCCTTTGCCAAGAATGCCTTCATCTGACAGACACCCACTTATAAATCATCTCCCCTGTGAATTCATTCCAATATCTTCTCTGTTTGGAGAGTTAGGAGATTTCTTCTTTGTGCTCCTATACCACATCTTTCATATTTCATATATCCTTATCATATTGTATTGTCATTTTGACTCAATTTTTCAACTTAACCCTTGAACAAAAGTGTAAGATGAGTTAATAAGCATTAATTTTTCACTTAGCACCCACCCTATTGCATCTAGAATTAGGACTGAAAGTGAGCCATGCTAGAGGGCTTCCTCTGCCCTGGCAGCATCTAATGAATATCAATACCTTATAAGAGAGTTGAAAACATGTAGTAAAAGAGCAGGTAATGTGCTTTGCAGATTTTTTAGTCCATGGTAGGTACTCTGTAAAAGTTAATGGCAACTCAACTCTGATAACATTGTACAGTTTTCTCTTAACTGTTTTCATATCCCATTTCATGATTCTCAGGCATATACTGTGCATGTTGTAAAAGCAATAAATATTTTGATATGCTGGTAATTAAAACATATTTCCAAAGCAAATAGTGAAATATTGCCACCAGTGGAAAATTTATATTATCATTGAAGAACTTTAGAGCAAAGAAGCTGAAGGAAATTCCTAAGCCAGATGTGACTCTAGAACTCAGATTCTTTACAGATTTAGAGGTCTCTTCTTCAAATTTCCTTCCCAAAGTGTGGAATTATGGGGTAAAATATCAAAATAGGAAACAACAGTTTTTGATTTTCTCTTAGGAGATTGTGAAATGATAAATAGCTCATTTAAGCTGTAGATACTAATTTTAAATGTTTTTGTGGTAGCTTGTGAGAAAATACACTTTGTTATAGTGAAAATTTATTATACATAAGAAACCAAAAGCCTAGAAATTTAGAGTTAGAGGCTTCAGATTTATGCTAGTCAAACCTTACTTTACCTATGAGAGGGAAAATTGAGGGCAGTGGAGGTCACATGTTGCCTAAATCACATTCAGATTTCTTTCTCAGAGATGCTCACACAGGAACTTCTGATGGGCTTAAATTTACATAATTTGTGTTCTTATATGCTAGAAGTGTTAGTTTCTTAGGTTTCCATGCAGCATGTTGGATAGAATAATCATGTTCACCTGATAAATGTTTTTTTTAATATTTTTTTAATTTTTACTTTTTCATGCTTGAATTTGAATTATTTTATATTTATTGTTTTATTCATCTGAAACTTCATGATATATGTATGAGATACAAATAGGTATTATAAATATTTACCCTATGTCCTAAGAAACATTTATTTATTTATAATTTTTATTGCACTATAGTTGATTTCAATGTAGTGTTTTAGGTGTACAGCAAAGTGATTAATTTATTCATATATCTATTCTTTTCTAAATTCTTTTCTCATTTATGTTATTTCAGAATATTGAGCCAAGTTCCTTGTGCTATACACTAGATCCTTGTTAGCTATTTATTTTAAATATAGTAGTGTGTATATAAGAATCCCAGACTCCCCATTTATCCCTACCCCACCTTTTTCATTTGGTAACCATAAGTTTGCTTTCTAAGTGTGAGTGTGTTTCTATTTTGTAAGTTCATTTGTATCACTTTTAAAATTTTCTGCATATAAGGGCTATCATACATTTCTTTATCTGACCTGTTCACTTCATATGATAATCTCTAGATTCATGCATGTTGCTGTAAATGGCATTATTTCATTCTTCTTATGGATGTATAATATTCCATTGTATATATGCGCCACATCTTCTTTATTCCTTCATCTATCAATGGACAGTTAGGTTTACTTCATGTCTTGTCTATTGTAAATAGCACTGCAGTGGATATTGTGGTGCATGTATCCTTTCAAAGCATATTTTTCTCTGGATATTGCCCAGGAGTGGGATTGCTGGGTCATATGGTACTTATCTTTTTTAATTTTTCAAGGAACCTCCATACCCTTCTCCATAGTGTCTGTACCAATTTACATTCCTGCCAGCAATGTAGGAGGGTTCTCTTTCCTCCATACCCGTTCCAGCATTTATTGTTTGTACATTTCTTAACGATGGCCATTCAGACTGCTGTGAGGTAATATCTCGCTGTAATTTTGCTTTGCATTTCCCTGATTAATAATGTTGAGCATCTTTTCATCTGCCTCTTGGCCATCTGTATGTCTTCTTTAGAGGAGTGTCTATTTATGTCCTCTGCCCACTGTTTTGCATCATTCCATTATGAAAACGTTTAATTGAAGAGAGGATATTTTTTCAAAACTCTAAGTAGGACAATATCATTTAAATGTATAACAATATAGCCTTTTGAAATGCATAATTCTTCATTTTACAATAATGCTCCTTCTTTAAAAATTTGTCATAGTTTGTCATAGATTTAAAGTACATCGTACCTAATGCTATTTAAGGATTATACACTATATGTAGTATAAGTGAACCAGATCTTTTCTTGAATATCTATTCTTTCTAAAGTCTTAATGATTTTTTAAATATTTTTTTTTTTACTTAACATTTATTACTTCATTTTTTTTCCATTTGAACTTTTTATTTTGTATTGAAGTATAGCCAGTTGACAATGTTGCAATCATTTCAGGTGAACAACAAAGGGACTCAGCTATACATATTCATGAATCCATCTCCCCCAAACTCGCCTCCCATCTAGGCTGCCACATAATACTGAGCAGAGTGCCATGTGTTGTACAGTAGGTCTCTGTTGTTTATCCATTTTAAATATACCAGTGTGTACATGTCCATCCCTAACTCCCTAACTTCCCTTCCCCCCATCCTTTGCTCCCCAACTGGAAGTACATTCTCTGTCCATGAGTTTCTTTCTGTTTGTTTTATTGAAGGATAATTGCCCTATAGAATTTTGCTGTTTTCTGTCAAACCTCAACATGAATCAGTCATAGGAATACATATATCCCCTCCCTTTCTAACCTCCATCTAATCTCCCTCTCTGTCCCACCCCTCTAGGTTGATACAGAGAGCCCCTATTTGAGCTTCCTGAGCCATACAGCAAATTCCCATTGGCTATTTTATATGTGGTAATATAAGCATCCATGTTACTCTTTCCATACATCTCACCCTCTCCTCCCCTTTCCTCATTTCCATAAGTCTGTTCTCTGTCTGTTCCTCCATTGCTGCCCTGTAAATAAATTCTTCAGTACCATTTTTCTAGATTCCATATATATGCGTTAGAATATTGGGGAAGGCAATGGCACCCCACCCCAGTACTCTTGCCTGGAAAATCCAATGGACGGAGTAGCCTGGTGGGCTGCAGTCCATGGGGTCGCTAACAGTCGGACAGACTGAGCGACTTCACTTTCACTTTTCTCTTTCATGCATTGGAGAAGGAAATGGCAACCCACTCCAGTGTTCTTGCCTGGAGAATCCCAGGGACGGGGGAGCCTGGTGGGCTGCCGTCTATGGGGTCACACAGAGTCAGACACGACTGAAGTGACTTAGCAGCAGCAGCAGCGTTAGAATATAATGTTTATCTTTCTCTTTCTGACTTCACTCTGTATAATAGGTTCTAGGTTTATCCACCTCATTAGTACTGACTCAAATGTGTTCCATTTTATGGCTAATATTCCATTGTGTGTATGTACCACAGCTTCTTTATCCATTCATCTGTCAATGGACATCTAGGTTGCTTTCATGTTCTAGCTATTGCAAATAGTGCTGCAATGAACAATGGGATATATGTATCTCTTTCAGTTTTGGTTTCCTCAGGGTATATGCCTATGAGTGGGATTGCTGAGTCATGTGGTGGTTTTATTCCTAGTTTTTTAAGGAATCTCCATACCATCTTCCATAGAGGCTGTATCAATTTACATTCCCACTAACAGTGCAAGAGCGTTCCCTTTTCTCCACGCCCTCTCCAGTATTTATTGTTTGAGTTCTAGCTATTGCAAATAGTGCTGCAATGAACAATGGGATATATGTATCTCTTTCAGTTTTGGTTTCCTCAGGGTATATGCCTATGAGTGGGATTGCTGAGTCATGTGGTGGTTTTATTCCTAGTTTTTTAAGGAATCTCCATACCATCTTCCATAGAGGCTGTATCAATTTACATTCCCACTAACAGTGCAAGAGCGTTCCCTTTTCTCCACGCCCTCTCCAGTATTTATTGTTTGTAGAGTTTTTGATGATGGCCATTCTGACCAGTATGAGACGATATCTTATTGTAATTTTGATTTGCGTTTCTCAAATAATGAGCTATAGTGAATAGTGAAGTCGCTCTGTCGTGTCTGACTCTGCAAACCCATGGACTGTAGCCTACAAGGTTCCACCATCTATGGGATTTTCCAGGCAAGAGTACTGGAGTGGGGTGCCATTTCCTTCTCCAGGAGATCTTCCTGACCCAGGGAATGAACCCGAGTCTCTCACGTGGTAGGCATTGTAGGCAGACGCTTTTACTGTCTGAGCCACCAGGGAAGATCTTTAATGAGCTAGGCTGAGCATTACTTCCTGTGTTTGTTAGCCATCTGTATGTCTTCTTTGGAGAAATGTCTGTTTAGGTCTTTTCCCCACTTTTGGATTAGGTTTTGTTTTTTGGGTATTGAGTTGTATGAGCTGCTTGTATATTTTGGAAATTAATCTTTTGTCAGTTGTTTCATTTGCTATTATTTCCTCCCATTCTGAGGGTTATCTTTTCACCTTGTTTATAGTTTCCTTTGCTGTGCAAAAGCTTTTAAGTTTAATGAGCTCCCACTTGTTTACTTTTGTTTTTGTTTACATTACTCTAGGAGGTGGGTCATAGTGGATTTTGCTTTGATTTATGTCTTCGAGTGTTCTGCTTATATTTTCCTCTAAGAGTTTTATAGTTTCTGGTCTTACATTTAGGTCTTTAATCCATTTTGAGTTTATCTTTGTGTATGTGTTAGAAGTGTTCTGATTTCATTCTTTTACATGTAGCTGTCCAGTTTCCCCAGCACCTTTTGTTGAAGAGGCTATCTTTGCTCCATTGTATATTCTTGCCTCCTTTGTCAAAAATAAGGTACCCATAGGTGCATGGGTTTATTTCTGGGCTTTCTGTCTTATTCCATTGGTCTATGTCACTGTTATTGTGCCAGAACTATACTGTCTTGATGACTGTAGCTTTGTAGTATAATCTGAAGTCAGGAAGGTTGATGCCTCCAGCTCCATTCTTCTTTCTCAAGACTGCTTTGGCTATTTTGAGTCTTTTGTGTTTCCATATGAATTGTGAAATTTTTTGTTCTAGTTCTGTGAAAAATGCCATTGGTAATTTGATGAGGATCACATTGAATCTGTAGATGCATTTGGTAGTATAGTCGTTTTCACAATATTGATTCTTCCTACCCACTAACATATAATATCTCTCCATCTGTTTATGTCATCTTTGATTTCTTTCATCAATGTCTTATAATTTTCTGTGTATAGTTCTTTTGTCTCCTTGGGTAAGTTTATTCCTAGATATTTAATTCTTTTTGTTGCAATAGTGAATGGGATTGATTCCTTAATGTTTCTTTCTGATTTTTCATTGTTAGTATATAGAAATGCAAGTGATTTCTGTGTATTGATTTTGAATCCTACAACTTTGCTAAATAGATTGATTACTCTAGTAGTTTTCTGATACTATCTTTAGGGTTTTGTATGTACAGTATCATGTCATCTGCAAACAGTGAGCTTTACTTCTTTTCTGATCTGGATTCATTTATGTATTTCTTTTCTGATTGCTGTAGCTAGGACTTCCAGAACTGTGTTGAATAATAGTGGTAAAAGTGGACACCCTTGTGTTGTTCCTGACCTTAGGGGGAATGCTTTCAGTTTTTCACCATTGAAAATAATGTTTTCTGTAGGCTTATCATTATGGAATTTAGTATGTTGAGGTAGGTACCTTCTATGCCCATTTTTTGAAGAGTTTTAATCATAAAGGGGTGCTGAATTTTGCCAAAGGCTTCTTCTGCATCTATTGAGATTACCATATGGTTTTTATCTTTCAATTTGTTGATATGGTGTATCACATGGGTTGACTGGCATATATTGAAGAACCCTTGAATCCTGGAATAAACCCAACTTGATCATGGTGTATGAGCTTTTTAATATGTTGCTGAATTTTGTTTCACTAAAATTTTGTTGATGATTTTGTCATCTATGCTCATCAGTGTTATTGGCCTATAGTTTTCTTTTTTTGTGTATGTTGTCTTTGTCTGGTTTTGGTATCAGGGTGATGGTGGCCTCATAGAATGAGTTTGAAAGTGTTCCTTCCTCTGCAATTTTTTGAAAGAGTTTTAGAAAGGCAGGTATTAACTCTCTTCTAAATGTTTGATAGAATTCTCCTTTGAAGCCTGGGCTTTTGTTTTTTGGGAGATTTTTGATCACAGATTGAATTTCAGTGCTTGTAATTGGGTTGCTCATAATTTTTATTTCTTTCTGGTTCAGTCTTGGAAGACTGAACTTTTTAAAGAATCTGTCCATTTTTTCCGGGTTATCAATTTTATTGCCATATAGTTCATAATAGTCTCTTATAATCATTTGAATTTCTACACTGTCTGTTGTAACCTCTCCTTTTTCATTTCTAATTTTGTTGATTTGATTCTTTTCTCTTTTTTTCTTCATGAATCTGGCTAAAAGTTTGTCAATTTTGTTTAACTTCTCAAAGAGCCAGCTTTTAGTTTTATTAATCTTTACTATTGTTTCTTTCATTTATTTCTGCTCATATCTTTATGATTTCTTTCCTTCTACTGATTTCATGCAAAGATGGGCTCAGTAAAGGACAGAAATGGTATGGGCCTAACAGAAGCACAAGATATTAAGAAGAAGTGGCAAGAATACACAGAAGAACCATACAAAAAAGATCTCCATGGCCCAGAAAATCATGATGGTGTGATCACTCACCTGGAGCCAGACATCCTGGAATGTGAAGTCAAGTGGGCCTTAGGAAGTATCCCTACAAACAAAGCTAGTGGAGGTGATGGAATTCCAGTTGAGCTATTTCAAATCCTAAAAGATGATGCTGTGAAAGTGCTGCACTCAATATGCCAGCAAATTTGGTAAACTCAGCAGTGGCCACAGGACTGGAAAAGGTCANTGTTGTTCCATGTCCAGTTCTAACTGTTGCTTCCTTACCTGCATGTGTGAAGTCAAGTGGGCCTTAGAAAGTATCACTACGAACAAAGCTAGTGGAGGTGATGGAATTCCAGTTGAGCTATTTCACATCCTGAAAGATGATGCTGTGAAAGTGCTGCACTCAATATGCCAGCAAATTTGGAAAACTCAGCAGTGGCCACAGGACTGGAAAAGGTCAGTTTTCATTCCAGTCCCAAAGAAAGGCAATGCCAAAGAATGCTCAAACTACCACACATTTGCACTCATCTCACATGCTAGTAAAGTAATGCTCAAAATCCTCCAAGCCAGGCTTCAGCAATACGTGAATCATGAACTTCCAGATGTTCAAGCTGGTTTTAGAAAGGACAGAGGAACCAGAGATCAAATTGTCAACATCCGTTGGATCATCAAAAAAGTAAGAGAGTTCCGGAAAAACATCTACTTCTGCTTTATTGACTATGCCAAAGCCTTTGACTGTGTGGATCACAATAAATTGTGGAAAATTCTGAAAGAGATGGGAATACCAGACCACCAATACAGTATATTAATGCATACAGGTGGAATTTAGAAATATGATAATGATGACCCTATATGCAAGATAGGAAAAGAGACACAGATGTAGAGAAGAGAATTTTGGACTCTGTGGAAGAAGGCAAGTGTGGGATGATTTGAGAGATTAGCATTGAAACATGTATATTACCATATGTAAACTAGATCGTCAGTCTAGTTTTGATTCATGAGACAGGGTGCTCAGGGCTGGTGCACTGGGACAACCCTGAGGGATAGGATGGGGAGGGATGTGGGAGGGTGGTTTAGGATAGGGGACACATGAACACCCGTGGCTGATTCATGTCACTGTGTGGCAAAGACCACTGCAAAATTTTCAAGTAATTAGCCTCCAATTAAAATAAATAAATAAATTTAAAGAAAGAAAACAAAAGAAAAGACAAAGAGATGGGTTATTCCCTGGAGCCTCTAGCAAAAAATGCAAATTTACAGCATCTTGATTTTAGCTCAGTGGGAACTTCCATCAGACTTCTGCAGAGCTGTAAGACAAAGCATGTGTTGTTTTATGCTAAGTTGTTTAAGTTTATGCTAATTTGTTATAATATCTCTGCTCTTCTCCAGTAGCATATTGGGCACCTACCGACCTGGGGAGTTTGTCTTTCAGTGTCATATCTTTATGCATTGTCATACTGTTCATGGGGTTCTCAAGGCAATAATGTTGAAGTGGTTTGATGTTCCCTTCTCCAGTGGACCACATTTACAGAACTCTCCACCATGACCCATCCATCTTGGATGGCCCTATATGATATGAATCATGGTTTCACTGAGTCAGACTCAGCTTGTGATCCATGTNCTGGGATTTCTTTGGAAGGAATGATGCTAAAGCTGAAACTCCAGTACTTTGGCCACCTCATGCGAAGAGTTGACTCATTGGAAAAGACTCTGATGATGAGAGGGATTGGGGGCAGGAGGAGAAGGGGACGACCGAGGATGAGACGGCTGGATGGCATCACGGACTCGATGGACGTGAATCTGAGTGAACTCTGGGAGATGGTGATGGACAGGGAGGCCTGGTGTGCTGCGATTCATGGGGTTGCAAAGAGTCAGACATGACTGAGCAACTGAACTGATATATTCTTTTCCACTGGTCAGGTACTCCTGACCACTCTCAGCTGGTATTCTGCATATACTTCTGTGTCTGAAGGTGTATGACAATCTCTAAGTCCAAATCCTGCGCCCATTTTTTGATTGGGATTGTTTTTTTTTGGTTGATGTTGTTGTTGTTTTCTTTTTGATATTGAGTCACATGATCTGTTTATAACTTTTGAAAATTATTCCCTTGTTGGTTACATCATTTGCAAGTATTCTCTCCCATTCTGTGGGTTGTCTTTTAATTTTGTTTATGGTTTTTTTGCTGTGCAAAAGCTTTTATCTTTAATTAGGTCCCATTTGTTTCTTTTTTTAATTTTAATTTTTACTTTATTTTTCTTTACAATACTGTATTGGTTTTGCAATACATTGACATGAATTAGCCACGGGTGTACATGAGTTCCCAATCCTGAACCCCCCTCCCACCTCCCACCCCATATCATCTCTCTTACCTCCATTAGTCTAGGAGGTGGGTCAAAAAACGTTTTTGCCGTGATTTATGTCCAGGAGTATTCTGCCTGTTTTTCTCTAAGTGCTCTANTAGCCACGGGTGTACATGAGTTCCCAATCCTGAACCCCCCTCCCACCTCCCACCCCATATCATCTCTCTTACCTCCATTAGTCTAGGAGGTGGGTCAAAAAACGTTTTTGCCGTGATTTATGTCCAGGAGTATTCTGCCTGTTTTTCTCTAAGTGCTCTATATTCTCCAGTCTTACATTTAGGACTTTAACCCATTTTGAGTTTATTTCTGTGTGTGAGAATAGAGAATGTTGTAATTTCGTTCTTCTATATGTAGCTCTCCAGCTTTCCCAGAACCGCTTATTGAAAAGACTATTCTCTCTCCACTGTATATTCTTGCCTCTTTTGTCAGAGATGAGGTGACTGTAAGTACATGGGTTTACCTCTGGGCTTTCTGTCCTGTTCCACTGATCTGTATTTCTGTTTTTATGTCATTACCAGTGTTTTGATGACTACAGCTTGTAGTGTAGTCTGAAGTCAGGGTACCTGATATATCCAGCTCCATTTTTCTTTCACAAGATTGCTTTGGATATTTGGAGTTTTTCATGTGTTCATATAAATTTTGGGTTTCTCTGGTAGCTCAGAAGGTAAAGAATCTGCTTGCAATACAGGCTCAGTGCCTGGGTCAGGAAACTCCCCTGAAGAAGGAAATGGCAGCCCACTCCAATATTCTTGCCTGGAGAATCTCACCAATGGAGGAAGCTGATGGGCTGCAGTCCGTGGGGTCACAAAGAGTCAGACACAACTGAGCGACTAACACTATAAATTTAAGACTTTTTTTGTCCTAATTTTGTGAAAAATGCCATTGGTAATTTGATAGAGATTGCACTGAATCTTTAGATTACCTTGGATACTGTGGTCATTTTGACAATATTGATTNTGGGGTCACAAAGAGTCAGACACAACTGAGCGACTAACACTATAAATTTAAGACTTTTTTTGTCCTAATTTTGTGAAAAATGCCATTGGTAATTTGATAGAGATTGCACTGAATCTTTAGATTACCTTGGATACTGTGGTCATTTTGACAATATTGATTCGTCAAATCCAACAACATGGTATATCCTTTCATCTGTTTGTGTCATCTCTTATTTATTTCATCATTGTTTTGTAGCTTTTGAAGTATAGGCCTTTTGCCTCCTTAGGTAGGTGTATCCTTAGGTATTTGATTCTTTTTGATGCATTTGTGAATAGAATGATTTCTTTAATTTCTGTTTCTGACCTTTCATTGTTCATGTTAGAAATGCAGCGGATTTCTCTGTTTTGTATCCTGAAAGTTTACTTAGTTCATTGATGAGCTCTAGTACTTTTCTGGTAGCATCTTTAGGATCTTCTAAGCGTAATGTCATGTCATCTGCAAACAGTGACAGTTTTACTACTTTTCCAATTTGCATTCCTTTCTTTCTTTTCCTTCTCTCATTGCCATGGCTAGGACTTCTAAAACTATGTTGGAAAAAAGTAGCAACAGTGGACATCCTTGTCTTGTCCCTGATCTTAGAGGAAATGTTTTCAGTTTTTCACCTTTGACTTTAACGTTGGCTGTAAGTTTGTTATACATGGTCTTTGTTATATTGAGGTATAGTCCCTCTATGCCTACATTCTGGAGAGTTTTCATCATAGATGGGTGCTGAATTTTGTCAAGTTTTTTTTTTTTTTTCTTCATCTATTGAGATGGTTATATGGTTTTTAGTCTTTAATTTGTTAATGTGGTGTATCACACTTACTGATTTGCAGGTACTAAAAAATCCTTGCATCCCTGGGATAAATCCCCCTTCTTTGTGGTGTATGATCCTTCTAATGTATTGGTACCTTTGGTTTGCTGGTATTTTGTTGAGAATTTTTGAATCTGTATTCATCAGTGATATTGACCTGTAGTTTTCTTTTTGTAGTGTCTTTGTCTTTGGCATCAAGGTAATGATGGCCTCATAGAATGAGTTTGGGAGTGTGCTCTTTTGTAATATTTTGAAAAGGATAGGTGTTAACTCTTCTGGAAACATTCTATAGAATTTTCCAGTGAACCCATCTGGTTTTGAACTTTTGTGTAAATTTTTAAATCACAGTTTCAATTTCTGTCCTTGGATTGTCTATTAATATTTTCTATTTCTTCCTGGTTCAGTCTTGGAACATCGTATCTTTCTAAGAATTTGTTCATTTCTTCTAGGTCATCCCTTTGATTAGCATATAGTTGCTTGTAGTATTCTCTTTAATCCTTTGTAGTTCTGTGGTGTCAGTTGTAACTTTTCTTTTTTAATTTCTAATTTTATTAATTTGAGCTCTCTCCTTTTTTTCTTGATTAGGCTAGCTAAAAGTTTATCAATTTTGTTTATCGTTTCTAAGAACCAAGTTTTAATTTACCTTTCTTATTGTTTTCATCATCACTATTTCAATTTTTTCTGCCCTGATCTTTATGATTTCTTTTGTTCTACTATCTTTGGCTTTGGTTTGTTATTCCTTCTCTAGTTGCTTTAGGTGTACGTTGTTTATTTGTAATTTTTCTTATTTCCCGAGGTAAGAATGTATTGCTCTAATCTTCCCCTTTCAAACTGCTTTTGCTGGATTCCTTAGGTTTTGGATTGTCATGGTTTCATTTTTATATATCTCAAGGTATTTTATATTTTAATTTCTTCAGTGATCCATTGATTGTTTAGTAGCATATTGTGTAGCCTCCATGTGTTTGTTTGTTTTTTTTTTAATAGGTTTTTCATATAGTTGATTTCAAATCTCTTAACATTGTGGTCAGAAAAGATGCTTCATATGATTTCAATTTTCTTAAATTGAATGAGGCTTACTTTGTGGCCCAGCATGTGATTAATTCTGAAAAACATTCTATGTACACTTAGTATATTCTGCTGCTCTTGTATGGAGTTCTCTAAATACCAGTTAAGCCTGTGTTGTCTCATGTGTCATTTAAGGCCTGTGTTTCCTTATTGATTTTCTTTCTGGATGATCTGTTCATTGATGAAGTGGGGTATTATTTATAATGTTCCCACTATTACTGTGTTACTACTGATTTCTTCTTTTATGGCTATTTGTTTTTGCTTTATATTTTGGGGTGCTTCTATATTGGGGGTGTGTATATTTACAACTGTTAGATTGATCATTTCATCATCATGTGATATCCTTCTTTGTTTCTTGTAAACAGTCTTTAAAGTCTATTTTGTTTCATATGAATATTGCTACTCCAGGTTTCTTTTGATTTCCATTTGTATGGAATATATTTTTACATACCCCACTTTCAGTCAGTATCTGTCCCTAGAATTGAAGTGGGTTTCTTATAGACAGCATACATACAGGTCTTGTTTTTGTATCCAGTCAGCCGATCTGTCTTTTGGTTGGAGCATTTGCATTTAAGGTAATTATAGATACTTGTGTTATTATTGCCATTTTGTTAATTGTTTTGGATTTATTTTGTAGGTCCTTTTTCTTCCCTTCCTCTTTTATTCGTTTGTGATTTGATGACTGACTTTAGCATTGCACTTGGATTTCTTTTTCATTTTTGTTTTGTATATCTAATGTAGATTTTTGGTTTGAAGTTACCATGAGGTTTTGATATAGCAATTTATATATATACAAAATTGCTTTTTAAGTTACTATTCTCATAATTTCAAATGCATTTCCAATATTCTGCATTTGTACTCATCTCGTGATTACTGATTTTGTTATCGTATTTGTGTTTCGATAATTTTCTGCCTTTCTGTTTACCTTTACTGGTGAGATTTTCTATTCACTATAGAATAGAAATGGCCTTTCTTTTCTAACTGGAGAATGGCCTTTCTTTTCTAACTAGAGAATGTCCCTTAGCATTTGTTGCAAAACTGGCCTGGTGGTTCTGAAGTTTCTTTTCTTTTATTTCTCTGTAAAGCTTTTGGTTTCTCTGTGAATTCCAAGTTAGAGCCTTCCTTGGTAGAGTATTTTTGTTTTTAGATTCTTCCTTTTCACCACTTTAAATATATTGTGCCATCTCTTCTGGTATGTAGAGTTTCTGCTGAAAAAAAAATCAGCTGATATCATTTTGGAAATTCCCTTGTATGTTATGTTGCTTTCCCTTGTTATTTTTATTATCTTCTCTTTGTTTTTAATTTTTGTTGATTTGATTACCATGTCTCTCAGCATGTTTCTCTTTGGGGTTTTCCTGCCTGTAACTGTGTGCTTCCTGGACTTAGGTTTATGTTTCCTTTCCTATGTTAGGGAATTTTTCTGCTGTCATCTCTTCAAGTATTTTCCCAGGTCCTTTCTGTCTCTCTTCACATTTTGACCCTGCCATACTGGGGGGTCTGTACTGTGATATAGCCATACTGGGAATAGTAGTGCATTTAATGTTGTCCCAGAGGTCTCTGAGACTGTCCTTATTTCTTTAAATTCTTTTTTATTGATTGTGTTCTGCAGCAGTGGTTTCCACGATTTAATCTTCTAGCTCACTCGTTTTTCTGCTTTGTGTATTCTGCTATTGATTCCTTATAGTGTCTTTCATGTCAGTTATTATTCATCTCTATTTGTTTGTTCTTTAGATCTTCTAGCTCTTTGTTAAACATTTCTGGTATCTTCTCAATATGTGCCTTCTTTCCCCAGTATTTTGGATCATCTTTACTATCATTACTCTGATTTTTTTTTTTCCAGGTAGATAGCCTGCCTTCAGTTCACTCGGTTGTTCTTCTGGAGTTTCATCTTCTTCCTTCATCTTGGACGTATTTCTTCTGCTGTCTCACTATGTGTAACGTTCTGTTATTATAGTGCTCATTCCTCAGGCTGCAAGGTTATAGTTGTTCTTGCTTCTGCTGCCTGCCTCCTGGTGGATGAGGCTGGTCTAAGGGGCTTGTGCTGGCTTCTGTTGGGAGGAACTGGTTCCCGCCCACTGGTGATCGGAGCTGGGCTTTGTCCTTCTGGTGGACAGGGCCATGTCAGGGGCTATGTTTATTGAGCAGCTGTGGGCTCAGGAAGACTTTAGTCAGCCTCCCTTCTGAGGAGTGGGGCTGTTTTCCCACCCTGTTGGTTGTTTGGTCTGAATCATTTCAGCCTGTTGGGTGGGCCAGATTTTGGTGAGAAAATGGTGACCTTCTGGAGGGCTCTTGCCAGTGAGTACTCTTCAGAACTACTGCCAACAGGATCTTTCTCACTGCAGAAAGCTTCACCCCATACTGCTCCCGAACCTCTGCCAGAGACCCTTCAATCCCAGCAGGTAAATCTGTCTCAGGCTTTTATGAACCCACTACCTTTTCTCCTGGAGCCTGGTGCACATGAAATCTTGTGCATGCCTTCCAAGAGTAGAGTTTCTGTTTCTCTCAGACCTGTGGAATTCCTTTGATCAAATTCTACTGTTCTCCAAAGCCAGATATTCTGAGGATTCTTCTTTCTGGTCAAGGCCTCCAGGCTGGGATGACTGATGTGGGTGTTGGAAATTTCAACCCTGTGGGAGAACCTCTGTGATATAGCTATTTTCTAGTTTGTGGGTCTCCCACCTGGTAGATGTGGGGTTTGACTTTATTGTGATTGCACCCCTTCTGTCATCTCATTGGGCTTTTTCTTTATCTTTGGATACAGGGGACCTATCTATCTATATCTATATTTATATATGTAGATTCCAGTGTTTTTGTTTTCTTCTCAGGTGGTTGTTCAGCAGTTCTTTGTAGTTTCGGTATTTTGTGAGAGGGGGAGAACTCAAGTCTTTCTACTCTGACATCATGTTTACACCTCCCTTGAGAGTCCCTTGGACTGCAAGGAGATCTAACCAGTCCATTCTGAAGGAGATCAGCCCTGAGATTTTTTTGGAAGGAATGATGCTAAAGCTGAAACTCCAGCACTTTGGCCACCTCATGCGAAGAGTTGACTCTTTGGAAAAGACTCTGATGATGAGAGGGATTGGGGGCAGGAGGAGAAGGGGATGACAGAGAATGAGATGGCTGGATGGCATCACTGACTCGATGGATGTGAGTCTGAGTGAACTCCGGGAGTTGGTGATGGACAGGGAGGCCTGGCGTGCTGGGATTCATGGGGTCACAAAGAGTCAGACACGACTGAGCGACTGAACTGAACTGAACTGAAGCACCATTTTAGTAACTAGTGTTTTTTTATTTCCTAAATAGCAATATGTCCTCTCTTATTCACTAAATTCTTACATATAAGGGTATATTACTTAACTATACTTTATGTTTTACTAATCTTCTGTTTTTGCCAGGATAATATTTTAGCTGTCATAGACTTTACTATGTGTGTAATCCATCCTCATTAATAGCCTTAAAAAAAAAACTTATATGTCAAACAAACAAAAAACTTACATGTTTTTACTTGTTTGTTTACTTAGTTACACTTAAAATAGGATAATTTCAAGTTACAACAACTTGCCATTAGGATTTAACTATTAAATCTGTAAATCTGTTAGAAAATAATTCATCCTCCTTGTACCAAAAGATGAAATAATAGTTTCTTAAAACAGATTTTTAAATATTTCAGTAAAGTGGTATAGCTTATGTAAGGTTGTAAATTCTGTGCTCTGCAAATGTTTATTAGACATCTCCTATGTTTCAGGAATGTAATCGGAGTTAAAAAAGTTAAACCATCACTAAGGTATTGTCTAGAAGCATTTTAGGTAAAGAAACTGAAAAAAGGTGAGGATTAGCCAAGGGAAATACACACTGTATAGTACTTTTGTATAAAGATCATGAATCCCTGAAGTGTTAAGTTTCCAGGAAAGGGGTTATGTTTCAACTGAGTTTTGGAGACTGAGAGGCAGTTAGCTGGATAAAGAAAGTGCTAACTTGTTTTAGGGGAAAGAAACTGAAAATGCAAAGACTCACATTTAAAAGAGCATGGGATGAAAACTAAATGGCAAAAATTTACTTGTGGCCAAAGTATAGGGTGTGAATCAGGACTGGTGAGCCATGAATTTGCAGTAGACAAAGATCTTACTTTCTCAAGTGGGCAATGGGTGAAATTAGTGGGTTTTTAAAGGAGAATGGAGAGGATCATATTTATATTTTAGAAAGGTTTTAAGGGGGATAAGAAAGGATTCAAAGTGAACAAAATTGGTTAATTGATAAAAAATATGTATTCAGTGAAAATATGAATGAACACAATTAAACAATGAATGAAAAGTTAATGAATTACTACAGTTACCAGCTGAAAAGTAATAACTTTGGTAAGATTACCCTTATTCAGTCAGATGATCGATACAGAAGCCAGTTAGAATGGAGGACTATTTCAAAATACTGGATATATGAAATCAGACTTAATGTCATTGTTTCCCAAACTAGCTATTGCTATTTAGTAGGAAATACCATAATGTTGTTATTTGAAGTGTTGGTTATTTATTCATTTGCTATCTATTTGATTAATCATAATAGTTTTCCACATGGTTTGACTTGTTTTCAGGGTGTACTACTATAATTCTGAAAAATAAAAACTTTGTATTTTATCTTTCAGCATTTATGTTCTTTATTTCTGTTTTACTCTATTGATTTGGATTTATGGAAATAAAATATTGTAGTAGACAATTTTGCCTTTTAATAACAGGGATGCCCTAACATTTTACACTTAAGTTGATTCTGAAAGACATTTTTCAGCATATGAAAATTAGCTCATTCCAGGCTAAGTAGGTTAAAAATTATTTGGACGGTTTTGAAATTTGATCAAATAGCTTGTATGCTCCTACTTAAATGCAGATATGTATTTTATGATCAGTTGATGTCATTTTATAGTAGTCAATGATTTTTAAATCATGCTTTAAAAAAATCATCATGGCTATATTATTCTTCTGATACAGTGCTGAATTTTATTTTCTTTATTTTGTGGAGTATTTAAAATATGTATGGCCATATTGCTTTATTACTTTATATTGTGCCTACTGTGCTTTGTATTCAAAGATATAACCATAAGATAGTGTAAAATCTTCAAAATGTTGCACAGAAATAGTTATGTTAACTGGTTCATATTTAATAGGTCAAGAAAACAAATTCAGATTATTATCAACAAAAATCATCATTGAATTACATGTCCTTGAGCAAATCTTTCTCTCTCTGGGACTTATCTGTGAAAATAAGAGGTCTGGGATTCAAGAACTGTAAGGTCACTCCAGTTCTAGCTTTCTGGAAACTTGTGTTCATATGGAAATCCCTTTGGCTTTATGCTAAAACCAGTGACACTGTGTAAGTTCGAAATGGACCGTGCTGTGGTCCATGCTGTGACCCTTGAAAATCTAGACTTGAGTTTCGAAAAGAAACAAACAATTTGAAAAATCACAAGTCCATCGTTATCTACTTGGGCCCATGAGCAGTTGAAACTGAGAAATACTGACTTTGTGATTTTATCCTAAGTTACACTGGAGAACCATGGACCAACCATCCCTCACTGTTTTGGTCAACTTACTTGAAACGTTGAATCCAAAGGGCAACAGATGGGGAATTAGAAGCCCTGGATTTATACCACTCTGTCATTTGGTGGGTGGTTTGGGGATCATAAGTAATGTAACACCTTCAGGCATTAGATTTCTTATTTGCAAGGTGAAATAAAGTTAATCTTTTAGTTCTAAAGTTCTCTGATATGAGAAGCAATAAATAATCCCATAATAAAAATTCTTTAATTTATATAGTCACTTGGGGTTTACTTTCACATATATTGATCTTAATTGAGCCTCTTCACAAAGTTTGGAAGTAAAAAAGCGAAGTATTAGTGACTTTATTTCAGAGTTAGGTCTAGACTCCAGACCATTTGGTAGTTTGCCCAGTGTGCTTAGCAAGTGGCGGAGTCCCAGCTGGAGCCTAGGCATTCTGATACTTCAACCGTTCTTTTCTTTTTATGACACATTGTCTTTCGTTAAGCTCTGTAATCACCCTTTTATACTTTTCAAGCATTCTGGCACATTTTCCAACTCTTTAAATTGCAGGGACCAGCTATCCTTCTTCCCTTGGGGTTCATTTATAATTTTAAACTATATAACATTAACACTTTGTTCATGTATATGTTTAAATGATTTCTTGAAAAGTACTCCATCTAACATTTATTCCTTCTTTTCCTGATTCTCTTTCAGATAGCAGTTCTGTGGATGAAAAGGTTTTAAATCATACTTTTTCTTCCCTCCTGAGGGATCTTGTCTTTTTGTACATGTTTGTTTGTGACATATTAGACCTGTTTTGGTTCTTCCGTTTTAGTTGTGAACTGTGCATGTTATCCCGGCTTTCCATTCATTGGTTGTCCTTTAAGTGTGCCCCAATCTGTTGCTTTTATGAAGAGATTACACCTTGCCAGCTTTGCTTACTATAGCTTACACTTGCCAACCTAGGGGTCTGCTACGGTCAAATGCAGCATCTGTTGTTAAGTCTGGCAAATCATGATCTCTCTGACTGATTCATGATCTTCACTGCACATACCAAGTTTTAAGGGCAAATGGTATCGGAATATGATATTTTCCTTGACTCTGCCAGTGCTTTTGTTTGAATGCTGACAGCTAATTTCAAAACCTCCACCCATAAAACCACAGTAGCTTTGACTTGGAGCTGACCCTGCTTAGCATCTGTCATACTAGGTGTTACGTGTCTAGTGCAGTTGACGCGTGTTCCAAATTCATGTGTACATAGCTATAGAATGCTAAAAGTCTGTTTCTTTTGTTTCTCTCCATTTTCATTTAAGGCTCGGATAGTAAGTGGCAATGATTTGGATGCTTCCAAATTCTCTGCACTACAGGCGTTTGGTGGGTGAGTACATTCATAACCTTAATTCATTCAATTCATCAATGCTTCTTGGCTGTGCTCTCAACATAGGGATTTTGAGTGCAGAATCTTTCATGATGGTATAATTAGCTTTCCTTGCTGTTGCTTTCTTCTTGCAGTAAAATAGTTTTATAGTGCTTTTTTAAAAGTATATAGATTTGTATATATTTAAGTTTAACTATGAATAAGTAGATGTTTATAAAGAATAAAATTGAAATCACCTAGCTTGAATAGATCTTTCCATAGACAATACATAACCATATAATTTTATTTACTAGTACAGTTAATACAGTGTTTTGATCTGCTTGTTTGCACTTAATGATGTTTGCATGACAATATCTTCCTGTTTCAATAAGTCAATGTAATCATTTTCTACAATTGCATTTTATGGGTGTATAAAAGTATTTAAAATGTGACCACAAAATAATGTGTTAATTATATTTTCTATTTAGTTATATTAATTATATTTTCTATGTAAAACACTTAAACAACAAAGATGGGCTTTAATGCCCCTAAAGATACAATTTGGCTCATGTGTTGTTAGGCCTTTTTCTGTGTGCTTGCATATACATGCATATCTATATCTCTATATATATATATGTTGTATATATTTTTATAGAATAAATAGTTTTGTATATCCCTGTACATTGAACATAAATGCCAACATATGGCCATTCTATAAATAAGCAGTAATTTAGTGTTGATTTAGTAGTGGGTATCATTATAGTTGTTTCGTAAATAATGACTCATTTGTTCCTTACAATGGCTCTATGAGGTAAGTACTATTTTGACCACCATTTTATACATGAGGAAACTGATATATATATAGATATATATCTATATCTATATCTATATCTATATCTATAGATAGGTCTTTTTTTTTTAACTGATATAAATATATCTTTCTCTCCATACAGCTAGTAAAGTAGCAAAGTGAGGGTTCAAACCCAGTTAGTTCCAGAGTCTGTGATGTTTATCAGTAATACTATCCTTCATCTTCAACTTGTGGGTTTCTTTTTCCTTACCTTTTTTTACTACTTGGCAACACATTAGTACCTTGGAAAACTTTCCACTTCATTATTTATACATAATGGAAATATTTCAAAACATTTGTGTAATATTTGTTCATTCTTCTATTAATTAATTTTTCCAGGATATTTCTAAGCATCATTATTGTAAATTATACTAGAACAGATGTATAATCAGTTTTTAAAGTGTAGTGTGTGGACCAAAGCTTATGCAGAGTATAAATTGTTTTTTAAGTATTATAATTTGAACACATCTGTGTATAATAGAAATATAAGCAAAATTTAGATATATGTTTTAGGTTGGGGCAAAGAAATAGTCTCAGTTATGTTTTATAGTATTTTCATTCCTTTAAAGTGAATCTTATTAAATACCATTCACATGCTATTTACTGTAACCCATATGAAAATTTTTGTTTCAATTTATTTGGATTTTTCAAATAAGTAACTAAGATATTTGTTATATATTTCTGACTTTCTGATGCCCTTTAAATACATGAAGAATTACAGTTATATTGGAATCTCACAGTAATTTAAATATATTATGAAAACCAACTATGGCAAAAGTTCACTATGGCTTAGTTATAGAAAATTCAGGTAGTAAATGGATTATCCTCTCCCCACTAAATCATATATACTTTCTTTAATTACTAAAAAATGACGGTATAACACATCAAGTAGAAGTATTTATCTTAGAAAATAAGTTGAATTTCCATTTAATTTTGGGAAAAAAAATTGTATGTCATGGTCTTAGAGGCTTATCTGAGTTTATGATATTACAGTTCTTGCAGTTCCTACCTTCCTGTGACATTCATCACTTAATAACAACTTGCTTTCCTATCTCATGTCTGAAAATGGGCTTTTATCATTGTCAGTGCAAAAGAGTTAATTTACCTAAATGTTTGTTAAGTTTATGCTGTGTAAATGTCTAGCTACAATAGGTCATCTTTGCATTTTGATCCTTTCCACATTATTTTTCCGGAAACTTTCGCCTTCATGCACTTAGCAAGGGATTTTGGAATTATAGTGGTATGGGAAAGGGGTGATAATTTTTAATCATCAGAAAGAGAATTTTCTGTTACCTGAAAGTAGATTCCTCCCGAAGAACTTGAAGAATATATTTAAATGCAAATTTTCAGTCAAATTGTCTTCCAGAAATATTTGTTTCTTATTTTACTTTCCCTATAAGTATTTAAATATATATTTTAATAAAACAAATTGTAACTATAATTCTCAATATTAAAATTTCTATTGTCCTGGGAAACTGAGATTGGAGCAGACTTNTTTTTTACTACTTGGCAACACATTAGTACCTTGGAAAACTTTCCACTTCATTATTTATACATAATGGAAATATTTCAAAACATTTGTGTAATATTTGTTCATTCTTCTATTAATTAATTTTTCCAGGATATTTCTAAGCATCATTATTGTAAATTATACTAGAACAGATGTATAATCAGTTTTTAAAGTGTAGTGTGTGGACCAAAGCTTATGCAGAGTATAAATTGTTTTTTAAGTATTATAATTTGAACACATCTGTGTATAATAGAAATATAAGCAAAATTTAGATATATGTTTTAGGTTGGGGCAAAGAAATAGTCTCAGTTATGTTTTATAGTATTTTCATTCCTTTAAAGTGAATCTTATTAAATACCATTCACATGCTATTTACTGTAACCCATATGAAAATTTTTGTTTCAATTTATTTGGATTTTTCAAATAAGTAACTAAGATATTTGTTATATATTTCTGACTTTCTGATGCCCTTTAAATACATGAAGAATTACAGTTATATTGGAATCTCACAGTAATTTAAATATATTATGAAAACCAACTATGGCAAAAGTTCACTATGGCTTAGTTATAGAAAATTCAGGTAGTAAATGGATTATCCTCTCCCCACTAAATCATATATACTTTCTTTAATTACTAAAAAATGACGGTATAACACATCAAGTAGAAGTATTTATCTTAGAAAATAAGTTGAATTTCCATTTAATTTTGGGAAAAAAAATTGTATGTCATGGTCTTAGAGGCTTATCTGAGTTTATGATATTACAGTTCTTGCAGTTCCTACCTTCCTGTGACATTCATCACTTAATAACAACTTGCTTTCCTATCTCATGTCTGAAAATGGACTTTTATCATTGTCAGTGCAAAAGAGTTAATTTACCTAAATGTTTGTTAAGTTTATGCTGTGTAAATGTCTAGCTACAATAGGTCATCTTTGCATTTTGATCCTTTCCACATTATTTTTCCGGAAACTTTCGCCTTCATGCACTTAGCAAGGGATTTTGGAATTATAGTGGTATGGGAAAGGGGTGATAATTTTTAATCATCAGAAAGAGAATTTTCTGTTACCTGAAAGTAGATTCCTCCCGAAGAACTTGAAGAATATATTTAAATGCAAATTTTCAGTCAAATTGTCTTCCAGAAATATTTGTTTCTTATTTTACTTTCCCTATAAGTATTTAAATATATATTTTAATAAAACAAATTGTAACTATAATTCTCAATATTAAAATTTCTATTGTCCTGGGAAACTGAGACTGGAGCAGACTTTGAAAACAAAGAGTTGTTGCTGTTTCATGATAAGGGTGCTACATCCTTCACCCCTCTGCCTTCAGCATTCCTAGTCCGTTCAGAGCCAGACCACAGCCTTCCTTCCCCCTCACATCTCAAGTGTCAATAAAAGCACAGTCTCTATACAGTGAAGCCAGGTAACATAATTAACAATACTGATAATTTCTGCTTATCTCTCTGTACAGTTCCTGTAAATGTTGCTGGAAAAGACATGCCAAAGTTTTATTTTTCCTGTCTGTCACAGTATAATTCAGACAGGTTCTGGGAAAGAGATTGGGAGAGAGAAAAGATGGACAGAAAAAGAGAGAAAGATGTAAAGATGCTTGTTTCAGTGAAATCATACATTTAACATTTTACATTATAGCTCTTTTATGCATTGGAGAAGGAAATGGCAACCCACTCCAGTATTCTTGCCTGGAGAATCCCAGGGATGGGGGAGCCTGGTGGGCTGCCGTCTATGGGGTTGCACAGAGTCGGACATGGCTGAAGTGACTTAGCAGCAGTGAGTTGGGTAGCTTTTGTCATAATGTAAGCTAAGGGTCTTACCAAGATACAAAAATACAAGACCTATTGGGAGAAAACCATCTCAGAGAAAGTGGAGAAGCAACAGGGGTAGGCAGGAAGTGCCTTGAACCATGATGCAGGTCTGACACCCTGGGAAAAGAGAAGAAGGGAGGAAAACTAGGCAGGGGAGCCTGGTGGGCTGCCGTCTATGGGGTTGCACAGAGTCGGACATGGCTGAAGTGACTTAGCAGCAGTGAGTTGGGTAGCTTTTGTCATAATGTAAGCTAAGGGTCTTACCAAGATACAAAAATACAAGACCTATTGGGAGAAAACCATCTCAGAGAAAGTGGAGAAGCAACAGGGGTAGGCAGGAAGTGCCTTGAACCATGATGCAGGTCTGACACCCTGGGAAAAGAGAAGAAGGGAGGAAAACTAGGCATGAGAAGCCTTAAACTGACTGCAGTGAAACTACATGAGACGACAGTGACGTGTCGGTCAGTGGGGAGTCCCAGAGAACAGGCTGTCTGTGATAGCAGTCCCACCTTGAGCATCCGTGGCTGGTCTCTTATGCCCATTCACTGTGTGGCAGCAGCCTGGGGAGAGAGTGGCCTGGGTAGATAAATGCTGCAGTTGGTTCTGGAGGTGTGCTAACTGAAGGCTGTCATCCAGCTACTCCTATAAGATTTCTCTGAGGAATATCTGAGTGATACATGCCCGTGGCTGCCTGGCATCCGATCATTTGACATTATTTGAATGTCACTTTGATGCCACTTTAATCAGTGACAGTGAATGAAGGCACGTAAGTACCTTCATGAATCACTTTCAGAGTTAGACTGCCACTCCCTTGGGGCTTTAACTGCTTTACTTAAGTTCGCTTTTCCCTGGATGTTTGTAGCCAGTTTCATTTTTAATTTTTTTGACGTTTAGTTGATTTACAATGTGTGTGTTTCAGGTGCACAACAAAGTGAATCAGTTATGCATATGCATATAGTAGTTTTATTCATTGCATACTGGGGAGCATTTCAAGGCCTCTCTCTATAATTTTTTCTTCCTAGTCTAGAGGTACCAGTCGTTGTCTCCACCAAAATTCAGGAAAGTCTATAAAACAGTGATGAGGGTAGTGGGGAAACATGTAGTTTGAGAGAAGAGAGACTCATAATTTTTGTTCCCTTCCTTCTTCAGTCGCCAAAGTTATCATGATAGTTCTCATGGAAATAAGTTCTCTGAATCTATGTTAAGAAAAATTTATGTTCTGTCTGTGCTTCTGAGCTATGCTATAGCCACTCTCCTTAACCCCAGGAGACTGGTGATTGCTTTCCAACCACTACTAGGATTAGTGAACCTGTTAGAAAAGAGGTGATGTTGCAAGAGTTAAGAAAAAGAGAAAATGGAGACATACTGTTGAAGAGCAGTATCTTCTCTATATGTCAAATAGAAAAAGATTAGCTTCTGTGTTGACCTCCCTTTCAAACAGATAAAATGGCTATATATATATATATATATATATGAAATAAGTGCAGACATTTCCAAGGTTCACTTATTGCCATGAACAAATAAGTTACTGAATGTGAGCAAGTCAATCATTAGTCAGAATTCTGAACAGTTCTTTTGTATTTAANTATATATATATATGAAATAAGTGCAGACATTTCCAAGGTTCACTTATTGCCATGAACAAATAAGTTATTGAATGTGAGCAAGTCAATCATTAGTCAGAATTCTGAACAGTTCTTTTGTATTTAAGTTTACCTTGACTAAAGTCATGATTTTTGTTGTAGTTGTTACACCAGACACAAATAGGTTGTAAAATATATGGATATAACAGATTTAACATACTGTTTCATGTTTGTCATAGTTGTCACATTGCTTTTATATTCTCTGTAAAGTTTAGGATCCTATATTCTGTCCTCATGCCTTCTTCCCCACTGCTAGTCTTGACCTCCATGTTTTGTCTGGTGTGAAATCAGTCACTTAATACAGAAGCTAAGATTGTTCTTATTCTTAAGGAGCCCTTAACCCATCTTGTCTCATCGCAGCAGTCTTTACCCTAGTAACTGATAAATTTTTTTTCCTATCTAGCCCATAAATTAATTTCTTCTGTGCCCCCTTAGGTAATTTCCTTTCTGCTAAAGGAAAAGGCCAGAAATTCTCCTAAGCCTAGACAACAGTTCTTTCTACTGCTGTAAACCCTTCTCTGGGTCAGTGGTTCATCATGCATAAACATCTTTGCACGCTCTCAACCAGGTTTGCCAAGTACCAAGAAAATGACAGCCTTCACATAACTTTGCTTCATTCACAATAGCAAATCATTCTTTGGGGCAAAATAGAAGCCTTTTTCTTTCACTTTCCAATTATTTGTTTTCATGCAAGAACTCCTTTTCCTCCCAGGGGATTAGTAGAGGAGAACACTATAGATTTAGGGAGAACTGAGTTAAGATTAGGGACTGTTAATTGATATGGGTATCAGATGCAAACATATCTACTTCCATAATTCATAGTTGTACAGCAATTCAATCACCATGCCTATACTTATTTCAACTTGGATTGCAATCAGCCTCGTTTTAGTTTGAATAAATTTTATCTAGGCAATTACAAGATTATCTTCTAACTCATCTTCCTGCATCAGTTTATTCTTCCACATTAATTCCAGTCTGCATGTAGTTAAAGACTAATCTTAAAGTGAAAGTGGCTCAGTCATGTCCAACTCTTTGCGACCCCGTGGACTGTTAGTCCATTGAATTCTCCAGGCCAGAATACTGGAGTGGGAAGCCTTCTCCTTGTCCAGGGGATCTTCCCAACCCAGGGAAAAAACCCAGGTCTCCCACATTGCAAGTGGATTCTTTACCAGCTGAGCCACAAGGGAAGCCCATCTCCTTAAAGCACAGTCCTTTTCTACTGAAATATGTCTAACGGGTCCTCATTTCTGCAGTATAAAGTTGGCTGTTTGTACATGGCTTTGTGTCCTTCCTGATTTCTGTTTCTCTCTTTTTACAAAAAAGTAGTATTACTCCCTTTTCTGTGTTCTTACATGTCATTCCTTGACATATATTAATTTTTTAAGTTACATAACCTTCACAAGATTCATATCCTTGACGACTTGATTTTAAGCTCTCTAAAGGCACAGAGTCAGTCTTTTGTTATTTGGCTTTCCTTTTATAAAGTTTATGATAGTGTCTTGCCCATTTAGGACCTCATTCATAAGTTCATTTTGGTTTAGAATGACAGTCTCTTAGATCATTGGTTAGAATTATTTTTTAAGAGACTTGGGTCTACCATATTTTAAGAAAAAAAAATTCTTGAAATAATGGTGAATTGAGGAGGAGGCACATATGAGAAGTACTCAGTTTTAAAAGAAATTTAAACATCTTTCAAACTTAATGTTACTGAGCTCCTAACAGGAAAAAAAAAAAAAATCACCAGGCGATTTTTCTCATAGAAGATATAACCCGTTCATTAGGAGTATTTGCGGTATTTGCTTTGGATTATGAATCTTCTTTTCTATTTTGGAGTAATGTTTAAAGATTCTACTGAGAAAATTTATAAAATATTACTACTCTAATTATGCTAAGATAAATTTTATCCTTTCTATCAGAAAACCTCACCTCTTTAGAACACTCTAGATATAAATTCACACTGTATTAAAGATTTCCTCTAGTAAACGCCATACTTGAAAGAATTTTTATGATTAATCATTGAATGATCTTTTTCACCCTGTTCTTTATAAAAGTAATGAAGGGAGTCATCTTGTTTAATCCATTATAGAATGAATGAAACCTGGCATCTCATAACTAATGTCAGACATAGTCATGCCAGTACATAGTTATATCAGCTAGAAAATAATCTCAGTGACTCTGGGGTCCTCTAGTGCTCAACAGTCTGCCTGCAGTCCTCCTGCTAAGGAAATACATTATATTTTATAAGCAAGATCTAGCCTAGACAGAGAACTCCTCAGCTAGGAAAGCTGACATCAGTAAGGTCAACTTTCTAAGACAAGGGTGTCCACTTTCACTGCTACTATTCAACATAGTTCTGGAAGTTTTGGCCACAGCAATCAGAGCAGAAAAAGAAATAAAAGGAATCCAAATTGGAAAAGAAGAAGTAAAACTCTCACTGTTTGCAGATGACATGATCCTCTACATAGAAAACCCT
>SJYX01018717.1:28922-73302 GCA_006410675.1 Oreotragus oreotragus
GAGAATTTTGAGCATTACTTTCCTAGCATGTGCTGCTGCTGCTGCTGCTAAGTCACTTCAGTCGTGTTCGACTCTGTGTGACCCCATAGACGGCAGCCCACCAGGCTCCCCCATCCCTGGGATTCTCCAGGCAAGAATACTGGAGTGGGTTGCCATTTCCTTCTCCAATGCATGAAAGAGAAAAGTGAAAGTGAAGTCGTGTGAGATGAGTGCAATTGTGTGGTAGTTTGCACATTCTTTGGTATTGCCTTTCTTTGGGACTGAAATGAAAACTGACCTTTTCCAGTCCTGGAAGTTTCCAGCCACTGCTGAGTTTTCCAAATTTGCTGGCATATTGAGTGCAGCACTGTCACAGCATCATCTTTCAGGATTTGAAACAGCTCAACTGGAATTCCACCACCTCCACTAGCTTTGTTCATAGTGATGCTTTCTAAGGCCCACTTGACTTCGCATTCCAGGATGTCTGGCTCTAGGTGAGTGATCACATCATCGTGATTATCTTAGTCATGAAGATTTTTTGTATTGTTCTTCTGTGTATTCTTGCCTCCTCTTCTTAATATCTTCTGCTCCTGTTAGGTCCATACAATTTCTGTCCTTTATCGAGCCCATCTTTGCATGAAATGTTCCCGTGGTATCTTTAATTTTCTTGAAGAAATCTATAGTCTTTCCCATTCTGTTGTTTTCCTCTATTTCTTTGCATTGATTGCTGAGGAAGGCTTTCTTATCTCTTCTTGCTATTCTTTGGAACACTGCATTCAAATGGGGATATTATTCCTTTTCTCTTTTGCTTTCCACTTCTCTTCTTTTCACAGCTATTTGTAAGGCCTCCCCAGACAGCCATTTTTCTTTTTTGCATTTCTTTTCCATGGGGATGGTCTTGATTCCTGTCTCCTGTACAATGTCACGAACCTCCGGCCATTGTTCATCAGGCACTCTATCAGATTTAGTCCCTTAAATCTATTTCTCGCTTCCACTGTATAATCATTAAGAATTTGATTTAGGTCATACCTGAATGGTCTAGTGGTTTTCCCTACTTTCTTCAATTTAAGTCTGAATTTGGCAATAAGGAGTTCATGATCTGAGCCACAGTCAGTTCCTGGTCATTTTTGCTGACTGTATAGAGCTTATCCATCTTTGGCTGCAAAGAATATAATCAATCTGATTTCGGTGTTGACCATCTGGTGATATCCATGTGTAGAGTCTTCTCTTGTGTTGTTGGAAGAGGGTGCTTGCTATGGCCAATGCGTTCACTCGGCAAAACTCTATTAGCCTTTGCCCTGCTTCATTCCATATTCCAAGGCCAAATTTGCCTGTTACCCCAGGTGTTTCTTGACTTCTTACTTTTGCATTCCAGTCCCCTAGAATGAAAAAGACATCTTTTTGGGGTGTTAGTTCTAGAAGGTCTTGTAGGTCTTCATAGAAGCTGTTCAGCTTCTTCAGCGTTACTGGTTGGGGCATAGACTTGGGTTACTGTGATATTGAATGGTTTGCCTTGGAAACGAACAGAGATCATTCTGTCGTTTTTGAGACTGTATCCAAGTAGTGCGTTTTGGACTCTTTTGTTGATCATGATGGCTACTCCATTTCTTCTAAGGAATTCCTGCCCGCAGTAGTAGATATAATGGTCATCAGAGTTAAATTCACCCATTCCAGTCCATTTTAGTTTGCTGATTCCTAGAATGTCAATGTTCACTCGTCATCTCCTGTTTGACCACTTCTAAGAGTCGGACATGACTGAGCGACTGAACTGAACTGAACTGAATTTGCCTTGATTCATGGACCTAACATTCAGGTTCCTATGCAATATTGCTCTTTACAGCACCAGACCCTGCTTCTATCACCAGTCACATCCACAGCTGGGTATTGTTTTTGCTTTGGCTCCATCCCTTCATTCTTTCTGGAGTTATTTCTCCACTGATCTCCAGTAGCATATTGGGCACCTACTGACCTGGGGAGTTTCTCTTTCAGTATCTTATTGCCTTTTCATACTGTTCATGGGGTTCTCAAGGCAAGAATACTGTAGTGGTTTGCCATTCCCTTCTCCAGTGGACCACATTCTGTCAGACCTCTCCACCATGACCCGCCCGTCTTGGGTGGCCCCACACGGCATGGCTTAGTTTCATTGAGTTAGACGAGGCTGTGGTCCGTGTGATTAGATTGACTAGTTTTCTGTGATGATGGTTTGTGTGTCTGCCCTCTGATGCCCTCTCGCAACACCTACAGTCTTACTTGGGTTTCTCTTACCTTGGACGTGGGGTATCTCTTCACGGCGGCTCCAGCAAAGGGCAGCTGCTGCTCCTTACCTTGGACGAGGGGTATCTCCTCACAGCCACCCCACCTGACCTTGAATGTGGAGTAGCTCCTCTGGACCCTCCTGTGCCCACGCAGTCACCCATCCTTTAATCACATGTGCTACACTGTCCTATGCTTTAGAATTTTTTTTTTCTCTGAAAATCTTACCAATTTGAAAGGTTTGCTTGTTTATGCTCCTATATTGAAAGAAAGGGAATCAGGAATGGAAAGAATATCATCAAAGGAGGATGTTGGGTTTTAAAATGATTAAAATTTTAAAATGGGTTTTAAAATGGAAAGCATATCATCGAAGGAGGATGTTGGGTTTTTAAATGGTTCAAAATGGTTAAAATTTTAAAATGGGTTTTAAAATGGTTGGGTTTTAAAATGGCTTTTAATTTGACAGACTCTCTTTTCTTCTCCTAAAAAATTTTAAATCAAGGAAGCTATTTTATTGAGTTTTGTGAAGAGGGCTAAGAGACTGGATTTAAGAAGGACTGACACAAGAAAATGTATCAGTCTTACAAATATGCTCTGTGAGACGCTCATTGCTCTTAAAGAGAAGACTACCGACATGCTAAAGGAACATGAAGTGTTTTATTGTAAGATCCCAGTCTGTGTAAGCACTAAAGGCAAATGGTGATCAAATCATTGCGACTGCATTTGCCTGTGAAAAGAAACCTCTCTGGCCCCCTCAAGTTTGTCGTACAAAAAAGATTAGCCTTTTTTTTTTTTCATTCTAGGCCTTGAGTTTTAAGCTGGTAAATCTAATCTTGAGGTCAGTTTTGAGAGACCCTTCACATTAAACTTGAACTCACTAAAATTGTACATAGATATTCAAAAAGTAAATTTAAGCTCTATTTTCCAACATGATATAAAGCAAGAAAATGCTGTTTGGGGAAAGGTTCACCAAAATGTTCTGTATGCCTCCCCAAACAGGGATAGAATTATATTTCAGACAGGGTGATAAGCTTCCATTTTTTAATGGTCCCGTTTTTTTCTCTCTCAGAGAGAACCTAATCTCTTTAAAAGCACAGTAACAGTTAATCCCCTGAATGTACAAGGATTTCTAGTCTATCAGGAGGCAAGTAATTAGGAAGATATTTTAGAATCTAAGGAGTCACCTAAAAGTTGAAATCCTATTTAAGCTAATCTGTAGCATATACATAACTGTGCTTGAGATCAATCAAACCTAATGAAGTGCAAAACATCATTTTTATGTAGAATTAGGCTCTATTTATAAGTCAGATTTTGTGACTTTGAGGTTAACTGAACGTGTGGCACTGACATTAAGCCAACTCACCTCATTACAATTCAGCTAAATTTTCAATACTTTTGCAAAGATATATTTTAGAACAATATATACTCTTTTTCAAATGTTTTTGAAATTGGCTGCCCCTTTGGAAAATTCAAATATTGAGACACAAAAAGATTAAGCAAATGCCCAAAGTCAAATTGGAAAAACCTAAACAAAATGAGAGTAAAAGATTATACAGCTCTAAACTGTTTGCAGCTAAAAAGAACTCTACCTGTCTTTCACACTGAAACTGAAATCTTTACCAGAGTCTGTTCTTAAATTAGACAAAATAGATTTAATTACAGATAAAATTCTATGAAGCCAGCAGCCATTAGAGAGTTGAGGAAAGCCTTCAGGTGGTTCCCTTGGCAATGTCAGACCTGACCTGTCTCAACCAGTGATGGCAAAGGGGAAATACTTTTTTCAAAAGATGCGTTGTAGGCTTCTTGTAATGCTGGAGCAGGAGAACTATTCTCAGAGTAAGCTGCACCCAGCCAAAATGTGTGTGCCTTCAACTACTTCCTGGACTAAAATAGTGGAATACCAGCCAAAGCTACATAACAATACATGGAGCAGGGACAAGTTGCCAAAACATAGCATCAGACTGGCCTATAGGTTCAACTGGGCTTCCCTAATAGCTCAGTTGGTAAAGCTGCCTGCAACGCAGGAGACCCCAGTTGCTGGGTCGGGAACATCTGGGTCCAGCAGATCTGCTGGAGAAGGGATAAGCTACCCACTCCAGTATTCTTGGGCTTTCTCTGTGGCTCAGTTGGTAAAAAAGCTGCCTGCAATGCAGGAGACATGGGTTCTACCCCTGGGCTGGGAAGATCCCCTGGAGAAGGGAGAAGTAAAAGGTTACCCATTCCAGTATTCTGGCCTGGAGAATTCCATGGACTGTATGGTCCATGGGGTTGCAAAGAGTCAGACATGACTGAGCGACTTTCACATAGGTACAATTGGTATTACAGACTAAAGTCTAAGGTTGAATATTAAATGTCAAGGGGTTTACAAGTAAAGCACTCCAGTCAATAAGCATTGTCTTACCAATTTTTCATGTATTTAGTAATACCCTCTCCCCAAATAACCAGGCTCACAAAAATCTCTAAAATAGATACATAAAGCACATAGCAAATTAAAAAAAATAAGAATCATACACTGTATGCTCTCAGACACAGTGGAATTAAACTAGAAATCAATACTAGAACGATAGTTGGAAAATCCCTAAACACTTGGAGGTTAAGCAACATGCTTCTAAAAACATGGGTCAAAGGAGAAATCTGAAGAGAATGAAAAATACTTTGAATTAAATGAACATGAACACATAACAAAATTGTGGGATGCAGTGAAAGCAATGCTTCTAGGGAAATCTATACTACTTAATGTATATATTAGCAAAGAAGAATGATCTAAAACCAATGATCTAAGCTTCTACTATAAGAAATTAGAAGAAGAGCAAATTAAATCCAAAGTAAATAGTAGAAAAGAATTAATAAAAATAAGAACAGAAAGGAGGGAGTTGGGAGGGGGGGTTCAGGATGGTGGACACATGTACACCCATGGTTGATTCATGTCAATGTATGGCAAAACCACTATTTTTTTTTTTTTTTGGAAGGCAGCTGGCCTCTGTGACAGGGTGGAGACTCGAGGCTGCTGTCACACACCTGCTGAATTCCTACCACAAGAATCTAAACAAATGAAAAAAAGAAAAAGCAAATCATCCACACCTGTGACTACCAAGCACTCGAGGCTTCTATGCGGCACCGTGCACACCTGGGAAGCCTGGGCGGTCAGTTGCCGCGCCAGAGGAAGACACCACTGCCAGCCCATTGAAAAGGAGGCTCACGTGTCCAGCTCTGTCAGATCTTGGCCACTGGTTGCAGGTAATATTAACACAAGTCATAGAGAATAGAATCATAGCCACAGAAAATACACGCATTTTCCTGTGCATGAGGAAAACTCCACGTGCAGGTGTGGCAGGAATAAAAGAGATTTCAGAGCAGAGGCATCTATAATCATCATCCTCTGCCCATCCTGGCCCCAGGGAGGGGGGAGTCTTTTTCCTGGATCAAGGGCTGGGTCCTTGTTTATTAACCAAATCCCGACACTAGGCAACCTTTACTAGGTAATACTGGAATGGAGGGCTTTCCTGGAAGGCTAATGGTAAAGAACCAGCCTGGCAATTCAGGAGCTGCAAGAGACAACGGTTCGATCCCTGGGTCTGGAAGATCCCCTGGAGGAGGGCATAGCAACCCACTCCCGTATTCTTGTCTGGAGAATCCCATGGACAGAGGAACCTGCAGGCTACAGTTCATAGGGTCACAAAAAGAGTAGGACATGACTGAAGCAGCCTCTCTCCCTGCCTGCTTTATCTCCATATATAAATACACACACACACACATACATATATATGGGGGGGGCACTTATGAGGATGGTGTTTAAAAGGAGAGAGTGTTTGAAAGAAGCACCTGCTGGAGGCCTGAGATACTGAAAGAGTAAAAGAGCTAATGACCAACAATCCTAGAATAAACTTCACTGTTTTTGAACCTGCATGTCTTATTCCTGGCCACGAATGTTCCTCTGAGAAGACATCTCTGAGACTTGCTCCTTCGGTCACATGGACTCAGCAGTGGTCACAGGACTCACACAGTGGTGTGGAGCTGCTCAGTAAAGCAGGCTATTTCTCTGTAATGTTTGTTCATCTTCTATCAGTACAAGCAAAAGTCCCTTTATAACAAAGGTGTTATGAAAACTCTCTGTTATACTAAATTCTTGTTATACCAAATATCGACTTGAAAGAAAGGACAACCTAACAGGTAGCTGTGGGTATATATTTGCTCCAAACACACATGATGTTTTTTATCATTCTTTGTCATAATGAGGACTGTGTACATCTTGCTCTCTGTGACTTTTTTTGGCTTGACAACTCTACTAATTACCATGAGAAAATAGTCTTAAAAAGTATACAATATCTGACCTAACCTCAGTCTGACATGACTGAAGCGACTTAGCAGCAGCAGCAGCAGCTTCAGCCACATCACAGGAAGTCCAAAAGACGTAAGACAGGGAAAATGAGGATAGTATTTGTTTGCTAAATTTTCAGTAATTAGCTGAAATAATAATTCATTTTTAATTTCTTGAAAGATACATAAAAAGGAGGACTTCATCAAAATTGTTACATGATTCTATCAATGTAAAAAACTTTGAGAAGCTAAGATGCTACATTAATAAAATTCTTATGTATTGCTCAAATGAAACAGTGTACAATCCTCTCAGTGTCCACACATCTCCATAGTATCAATTTATCATTATTTGAACCAAGTCTCTCCATATATTACTACCCTAAACAAACTAGGGAGCAAAGAAGCTTAACCAAGTTTTTTATCCTTCTATGACAGATCTGAATCAGCTACTCCTTACTACTTTTCTCTGCTTCCTAATTTATCCTTTAGGGAGAAGCTTAGAGAACAGAATATCCTATACAGTGGTCCCAACTTCTAAGTGTTCTAGAATAACAAAGCCTTACAAAGAATCTCTGCTCCTGGACTGACCAAATCCTGGAGTCAATTGTCAAGTCTATTAAAAGAGGATCTTTCTTGAACATTTCATTTGTTGAACCCATGAGTTTTACTACTGATTTAGCAACAAAAAAAGGGAAGCAATAGTCACACAGATGTGTGGGTGAACAAATAAGAAAGATATTCATTTGGGTCCATTTTGTGAGATAAAACTTTCAATTGGAAGAAAATCACCCAATATGCTTTTGAAAAATGAATGACTTCTGCAAATTCTAATTGATCACCAAGGCAAGCAGAGTAAAACAAAAGACTCTTGATATTTGGGGGAACATTTAAAAATATCTGATATCAGACTTGCATATATCTTTGGCTACACTTTGGAAATATGAGAGGCTGTCAAAACAGCAATAAGATGAGTAGACATGCTCAACTTCATCAACATCTTTCACGAAAGAAGGTATAAGATGACATAGTGTGTGTGAGTAGGGGTACTGGGATTCTGACATTTTCACCAAAAAAAGAGAGATCCCTCTTGAGCCCAGGTCAAAACCAGAGGTAGTTCCTGGTGCTTCAGGAGAGTAAACTTCTATTTTCTTTTAACAATGCAAGATTTAGTTTCTGCTACGTATTCTTATAGGATAAAATGAATAAAGTAAATTGTACATTCTTTTCTTTCTTCATTTCATTATATTCTAAAAGAATCCATAATATCTTCTTGGGTTCCAATGACAGTCATGTGCCGAGTACTACTAAGTAACCCTCACTTTTTCTCTTGGCATTTCCTCACTTCTTAATTCATCACATAGTAAAACTGAATATCCAAACTGTATTTGTCAGCTTATAAATAATATTTTAAAAACTTAATACTTTGTAATACGAGGTTTTATGATATTATACATTCATTATTAAATTACATTTTTCTTTCCTACTTCCTATTAAAGACACCCTTTGGGATAATTGGTGAAATAATAATTCTATTGGAATCCATTCATTTCAGAATTATTAAGACAAAGGTCTTCATTTCTTAGTTATCCAGCTTTAAGATATGCAACTTGTCAGGTGAACTTGCTTTCTCCTTAATGAATAATCATTTTCTCTGAAATCAATGCCAAACCAGAGAAAATTCATTTTGGGCCCAGTCAGACCTAGAAAGAAATAGGTGAGAAATATTGCCATTCAGATACCTGGTACATATATCTAAAATCCCAAATTACCCCATTCTTCTTTATTACCAAACATACATTATTTGATTGTCAGCTCCTGACTCTAAACTCAGTTGTTCGGTATCTTGAAAGTTTGATGCTGTTGTTGCTTTAATGGATACTCATGTTTCAGTTAACATATAGATTTCATGTTTCAATGGGTAAGGCTTCGCTGCAGGACTCAAAACCAAACTAACAGACATGAGAACTATTTCTTTTAAAATGATCTAGAGAGGCACACATTCATTGTAATATCACATTTCAGGACTGCATGGCTAGAATATAATGTACTGTCAAAGCACTGCATCAAAATTATTTAATGAATTTCTGACTCCAGTAAAATCTCTTTCCACTATTCCTTCCCATCTATTTAACAGAACATAAGAAAAATTTACTATCCACTCACATCATTATTTTTCTATGACTGAATAGGTATATGTTTGAGGGGAGCAAACAAAAAGCCAAGTTCATACACTGCATTTTAACCAGTCAAAGTAACCTACAGCAATTCTGGGTGAGACAGATAGAATAGAGGATTTGGCAACTCAGAGGTACACCAACCTACATCTACTTGGAGAGTTTTATGATGGCCAATGACAAAAATACAGGCAAAGAAAATGTGCTAAATGGCAATATTCCAGAGAAACAAAACTTCACCCCCTTTTTCTAATGACCCATTTCACTATTAAAAAATGTTCCACCCAAATTATTTTTCAGCTTAAAAGAAATTTATGGATCTCTCCTGAATCCTTGTTTTAAAGGTTAACTAGGAAGCCATCAGGGTCTCCTTCTCAAACAAATTCAAACCATCCTGGAAGGAACTGAATTTCTAGAAAACAAGAAGTGGGAGAAAGAAAAACTGTTTATGAAAATCAATAGATAAAATACAAATGGCTTTTGCCCTATCCAATGACCCTGGACTAGATCTACGCTTTAGCCAAAGTTGTGTTCCTTTTTCACCTTTCTTAAGCTCTTGTGCCACATGGAAGGCTCTTTGGTAGACTTTTGACACACAATGTCACATTTTATTTTCACAATAACCCTAATTGGATAAGTACAATAATTATCACCCTCTGACACAGAAATAAACTGAGGGACAGCTGATTTAGTAAAGTGAAAGTGAAGTCGCTCAGTCATGTCCGACCCTTTGCGACCCCATGGACTGTAGCCTACCAGGCTCCTCCCTCCATGGGATTCTCCAGGCAAGAGTACTGGAGTGGGTTGCCATTTCCTTCTCCAGGGGATCTTCCCAACCCAGGAATCGAACCCGGGTCTCCAGCATTCCAGGCAGATGCTTTAACCTCTGCTTTTCCCAAATTATTCAACTAGAACACAGACCTCGAGGAGGATTTGAGCTGGAAAATCTCCCTCAAGAAGCCTGCTCCCTTCTGTTCTGCCAAGCAATTTCTATGCTATCATGTATTGATCATCCTTAGAAGAAAACACACAAGAAAATCTCAACTTGAGCCAACGAAATTTTTTAAGTTATTCTTCACTCAATTGGTAAAGTTCTGAACCTGAGAAAAGTGTTCCACAGCTAATTACTTTCGGGTCCTAGAGACAATTAAGCACTACCCCAGTCTTTGAAAATCTTTTTGTTAGAGACAAATCCTAGGCTTTGCAAGGTAGAAATCACTGCCAAACTCTAGTATCATTTTTAAAGATCTTCTTTATTAAATCAGTACTGGTTTGAGAGAAATTATACAAATGATGTTTTTTATGTCTATAGCTTAATTTATATATATTGATCTATAAATCATATTTTCAAAAATACCCTATTTCTCTAAAATACAAGCTTAACAGAAGCAGGCCAATACAATATTGAATAGTAATTAACCTCCAATTAAAATAAATAAATTTATATTTTTTAAAAATTATGAGAGTAAAAGATTATACAGCTCTAAACTGTTTGCAGCTAAAAAGAACTCTACCTGTCTTTCACACTGAAACTGAAATCTTTACCAGAGTCTGTTCTTAAATTAGACAAAATAGATTTAATTACAGATAAAATTCTATGAAGCCAGCAGCCATTAGAGAGTTGAGGAAAGCCTTCAGGTGGTTCCCTTGGCAATGTCAGACCTGACCTGTCTCAACCAGTGATGGCAAAGGGGAAATACTTTTTTCAAAAGATGCGTTGTAGGCTTGTTGTAATGCTGGAGCAGGAGAACTATTCTCAGAGTAAGCTGCACCCAGCCAAAATGTGTGTGCCTTCAACTACTTCCTGGACTAAAATAGTGGAATACCAGCCAAAGCTACATAACAATACATGGAGCAGGGACAAGTTGCCAAAACATAGCATCAGACTGGCCTATAGGTTCAACTGGGCTTCCCTAATAGCTCAGTTGGTAAAGCTGCCTGCAACGCAGGAGACCCCATTTGCTGGGTCGGGAACATCTGGGTCCAGCAGATCTGCTGGAGAAGGGATAAGCTACCCACTCCAGTATTCTTGGGCTTTCTCTGTGGCTCAGTTGGTAAAAAAGCTGCCTGCAATGCAGGAGACATGGGTTCTACCCCTGGGCTGGGAAGATCCCCTGGAGAAGGGAGAAGTAAAAGGTTACCCATTCCAGTATTCTGGCCTGGAGAATTCCATGGACTGTATGGTCCATGGGGTTGCAAAGAGTCAGACATGACTGAGCGACTTTCACATAGGTACAATTGGTATTACAGACTAAAGTCTAAGGTTGAATATTAAATGTCAAGGGGTTTACAAGTAAAGCACTCCAGTCAATAAGCATTGTCTTACCAATTTTTCATGTATTTAGTAATACCCTCTCCCCAAATAACCAGGCTCACAAAAATCTCTAAAATAGATACATAAAGCACATAGCAAATTAAAAAAAATAAGAATCATACACTGTATGCTCTCAGACACAGTGGAATTAAACTAGAAATCAATACTAGAACGATAGTTGGAAAATCCCTAAACACTTGGAGGTTAAGCAACATGCTTCTAAAAACATGGGTCAAAGGAGAAATCTGAAGAGAATGAAAAATACTTTGAATTAAATGAACATGAACACATAACAAAATTGTGGGATGCAGTGAAAGCAGTGCTTCTAGGGAAATCTATACTACTTAATGTATATATTAGCAAAGAAGAATGATCTAAAACCAATGATCTAAGCTTCTACTATAAGAAATTAGAAGAAGAGCAAATTAAATCCAAAGTAAATAGTAGAAAAGAATTAATAAAAATAAGAACAGAAAGGAGGGAGTTGGGAGGGGGGGTTCAGGATGGTGGACACATGTACACCCATGGTTGATTCATGTCAATGTATGGCAAAACCACTACAAGATTGTAATGCAATTAGCCTCCAGTTAAAATTAATTAATTAAAAAAATAAGAGTAGAAATCAATGAAACTGCAAACAGGAAAGCAAGAGAAAATAAATGAAATGAAAAGCTTGTTATTGGAAACATCATTAATATCTCTAGCCAAGGTAATGTTTTAAAAGGAGAAGACACAAATCATTAATACCAAACATGAATATAGGGGATATCACTACAAATTCTACGGACACAAATAATAATAAAGGAATACTGTAAAGAGATCTGTGTTCACATATTCAGTAACCAAGATGAAATGGACGTTTAAAACAGTTTTTTGAAAGGCATAATCTGTAAAAACTTATAGAAGAAGAAATATACAATCTGAATAAACTTATTTTCAATAAAGACATTGAATCAATAATTAATAGCTTCCCTGGTGGCTCAGAGGTTAAAGAGTCTGCCTCCAATGTGGGAAACCCAGTTTTGATCCCTGGGTCGGGAAGATCCCCTGGAGAAGGAAATGGCAACCCACTCCAGTATTCTTGCCTGGAGAATCCCATGGACAGAGGAGCTTGGTTGGCTACAGTCCATGGGGTCACAAAGAGTCGGACACAACTGAGTGACTTCACTTTCACTTTCAAAATAGAAAGAACCAGGCTCTGATGGGTTTACTTACGAATTCTGCCAAAAATTTATGAAAAAACTCTACCAATTCTGCACAGTAACTTTTAGAGGATATAAACAGAGGAAATACATCCAATGAGATTAGAATTAGCCAAATACTCAAACCAAGAAAAGATTCAGTACAGTCACTCAGTCATGTCCGACTCATTGCAATGCCATACATTGCAGCATGCCAGGCCTCCCTGTCCATCACCAACTCCCAGAACTTACTCAAACCCAAGTCCATCGAGTCGGTGATGCCATCCAACCATCTCATCCTCTGTCATCCCTTTCTCCTTCTGCCCTCAATCTTTCCCAGCATCAGGGTCTTTTCCAGTGAGTCAGTTCTTCATCTCAAGTGGCCAAAGTATTGGGGTTTCAGCTTTAGCATCAGTCCTTCCAAAGAATATTCAGGACTGATCTCGTTTAGGATGGACTGGTTAGATCTCCTTGCAGGCCAAGGGACTCTCAAGAGTCTTCTCCAACACCACAGTTCAAAAGCATCAATTCTTTGCTGCTCAGCCTTTTTTATAGTCCAACTCTCATATCCATACATGACTACTGGAAAAACCATAGCTTTGACTAGATGGACCTTTGCTGGCAAAGTAATGTCTCTGCTTTTTAATATACTGTCTAGGTTTGTCATAACTTTTCTTCCCAGTAGCAAGCGTCTTTCAATTGCATGGCTACAGTCACAATTGGCAGTGATTTTGGAGCCCCCAATAATAAAATCTGTTACTGTTTCCACTGTTTCCCCATCTATTTGCCATGAAGTGATGGGACCAGATGCCATGATCTTAGTTTTCTGAATGTTGAGCTTTAAGCCAGCCTTTTCACACTCCTCTCAGACTTTCATGAAGAAGCTCTTTATGTTCTTCTTCATTTCCTGCCATGAGGGTGGTGTCATCTGCATATCTGAGGTTATTGGTATTTCTCCCAGCAAACTTGATTCCAGCTTGTGCTTCATCCAGCCAAGCATTCCTCATGACGTACTCTGCATATAAATTAAATAAACAGGGTGACAATATACAGCCTTGACGTACTCCTTTCTGATTTGTAATCAGTCTGTTATTCCATGTCCAGTTCTAACTGTTTCTTCTTGACCTGCATACAGATTTCTCAGGAGACAAGTGAGGTGGTCTGGTATTCCCACCTTTTTAAGAATTTCCCACAGTTTATTGTGAAGGAAAAGACTACAAAGAAAGAAAATTACAGATCTTTTTTATATCAGCTTTATTCATAATTGCCAAAATTTGGAAGCAACCAAGATGTCCATCAGTAGGTGAATATATAAACAAACTGGTAAGTTCAGACAACAGAGTATTATTAAGTGCTGAAAATAAATGAGCTATCAAGCCATAAGATATACAGGGGCCTTAAATGCATATAATTAAGTGTAAGAAACCAATATGAAAATGCTTCAGACTATATAATTCCAAATATGTAACTCTCTATAAAAGATAAAACTATGAAGATAGTAAAAAAAAAAAAAAAAGAACAGTTGTTGCCAGAGTTTAGGGATCAGGAAAGGATGAGTAGACAGTAGACAGAGGGTTTTTAGAGCTGTTATACTATTCTATATGATACTATATTGATGGATACATTTCATTATACATCTGTCTAAATAAATAGAATGTATACACCAAGACTGAAACCTAGTATAAATGATGAACTTTGGGTGGTAATACTTGACCTGCCTCTTGAGAAACCTATATGCAGATCAGGAAGCAACAGGTAGAACTGGACATGGAACAACAGACTGGTTCCAAATAGGAAAAGGAGTACGTCAAGGCTGTTTATTGTCACCCTGCTTATTTAACTTATATGCAGAGTACATCATGAGAAACGCTGGGCTGGAAGAAGCACAAGCTGGAATCAAGATTGCCAGGAGAAATATCAGCAACCTCAGATACTGTCTCTTATACACATCTAGATGTGTATAAGAGACAGGTGCTACACTGTCCTATGCTTTAGAATTTTTTTTTTCTCTGAAAATCTTACCAATTTGAAAGGTTTGCTTGTTTATGCTCCTATATTGAAAGAAAGGGAATCAGGAATGGAAAGAATATCATCAAAGGAGGATGTTGGGTTTTAAAATGATTAAAATTTTAAAATGGGTTTTAAAATGGAAAGCATATCATCGAAGGAGGATGTTGGGTTTTTAAATGGTTCAAAATGGTTAAAATTTTAAAATGGGTTTTAAAATGGTTGGGTTTTAAAATGGCTTTTAATTTGACAGACTCTCTTTTCTTCTCCTAAAAAATTTTAAATCAAGGAAGCTATTTTATTGAGTTTTGTGAAGAGGGCTAAGAGACTGGATTTAAGAAGGACTGACACAAGAAAATGTATCAGTCTTACAAATATGCTCTGTGAGACGCTCATTGCTCTTAAAGAGAAGACTACCGACATGCTAAAGGAACATGAAGTGTTTTATTGTAAGATCCCAGTCTGTGTAAGCACTAAAGGCAAATGGTGATCAAATCATTGCGACTGCATTTGCCTGTGAAAAGAAACCTCTCTGGCCCCCTCAAGTTTGTCGTACAAAAAAGATTAGCCTTTTTTTTTTTTCATTCTAGGCCTTGAGTTTTAAGCTGGTAAATCTAATCTTGAGGTCAGTTTTGAGAGACCCTTCACATTAAACTTGAACTCACTAAAATTGTACATAGATATTCAAAAAGTAAATTTAAGCTCTATTTTCCAACATGATATAAAGCAAGAAAATGCTGTTTGGGGAAAGGTTCACCAAAATGTTCTGTATGCCTCCCCAAACAGGGATAGAATTATATTTCAGACAGGGTGATAAGCTTCCATTTTTTAATGGTCCCGTTTTTTTCTCTCTCAGAGAGAACCTAATCTCTTTAAAAGCACAGTAACAGTTAATCCCCTGAATGTACAAGGATTTCTAGTCTATCAGGAGGCAAGTAATTAGGAAGATATTTTAGAATCTAAGGAGTCACCTAAAAGTTGAAATCCTATTTAAGCTAATCTGTAGCATATACATAACTGTGCTTGAGATCAATCAAACCTAATGAAGTGCAAAACATCATTTTTATGTAGAATTAGGCTCTATTTATAAGTCAGATTTTGTGACTTTGAGGTTAACTGAACGTGTGGCACTGACATTAAGCCAACTCACCTCATTACAATTCAGCTAAATTTTCAATACTTTTGCAAAGATATATTTTAGAACAATATATACTCTTTTTCAAATGTTTTTGAAATTGGCTGCCCCTTTGGAAAATTCAAATATTGAGACACAAAAAGATTAAGCAAATGCCCAAAGTCAAATTGGAAAAACCTAAACAAAATGAGAGTAAAAGATTATACAGCTCTAAACTGTTTGCAGCTAAAAAGAACTCTACCTGTCTTTCACACTGAAACTGAAATCTTTACCAGAGTCTGTTCTTAAATTAGACAAAATAGATTTAATTACAGATAAAATTCTATGAAGCCAGCAGCCATTAGAGAGTTGAGGAAAGCCTTCAGGTGGTTCCCTTGGCAATGTCAGACCTGACCTGTCTCAACCAGTGATGGCAAAGGGGAAATACTTTTTTCAAAAGATGCGTTGTAGGCTTCTTGTAATGCTGGAGCAGGAGAACTATTCTCAGAGTAAGCTGCACCCAGCCAAAATGTGTGTGCCTTCAACTACTTCCTGGACTAAAATAGTGGAATACCAGCCAAAGCTACATAACAATACATGGAGCAGGGACAAGTTGCCAAAACATAGCATCAGACTGGCCTATAGGTTCAACTGGGCTTCCCTAATAGCTCAGTTGGTAAAGCTGCCTGCAACGCAGGAGACCCCAGTTGCTGGGTCGGGAACATCTGGGTCCAGCAGATCTGCTGGAGAAGGGATAAGCTACCCACTCCAGTATTCTTGGGCTTTCTCTGTGGCTCAGTTGGTAAAAAAGCTGCCTGCAATGCAGGAGACATGGGTTCTACCCCTGGGCTGGGAAGATCCCCTGGAGAAGGGAGAAGTAAAAGGTTACCCATTCCAGTATTCTGGCCTGGAGAATTCCATGGACTGTATGGTCCATGGGGTTGCAAAGAGTCAGACATGACTGAGCGACTTTCACATAGGTACAATTGGTATTACAGACTAAAGTCTAAGGTTGAATATTAAATGTCAAGGGGTTTACAAGTAAAGCACTCCAGTCAATAAGCATTGTCTTACCAATTTTTCATGTATTTAGTAATACCCTCTCCCCAAATAACCAGGCTCACAAAAATCTCTATCTGAATGGATTAATGTAGACAACTCAGATGGCAAAGAATCCATCTGAAATGCAGGAGACCTCAGTTCTATCCTTGGTCAGGAAGATCCACTGGAGAAGGGATAAGCTACCTACTCCATTATTCTTGCGCTTCCCTTGTGGTTCAGCTGATAAAGAATCTGCCTGCAATGCAGGAGACCTGGGTTTGATCCCCGGGCTAGAAGATCCACTGGAGAAGGAGTAAGCTACCCACTCCAGTATTCTGGTTTGGAGAATTCCATGGACTATATAGTCTAATGGGGTTGCAAAGAGTCGGACACGACCTAGCAGCTTTCACACTCAAAATATACATTCATCAGTTGTAACAAATGAACCAGCCTGGTGCAGGATGGCGATAGTCGCAGAGACTGTGTGTATGGGGGGAAGGGGTTAATGGAAAATCTCTGTGTCTTCTATTCAATTTTTCCATAGATCTAAAAACGCTCAAAGAATTAAAGTTTATTAAAAAAAAATAAAGGACGTAAAAAGATATTCCATACAACTACTAAGCATAAGAAAGCTGGTGTCACTATATTAATATCAGACAAATGTTGTATTCAATATAAGGAGTATTGCCATAGATAAAGAGGGACATTTCATAATGATTAAAAAGTCATTTCCCCAAAATGCCTAATGTACTTAATTACACGTATTTAATAATAGAACTCTAAAGTATGTGATGCAAAAACTAGTATAATTAAAGGGAAATATAGACACACCTACAATTCTCATCAGAGGTTTAACTTCACTTTATCAGTAATTCAGAACAGAAGTTGACCAAAAATATCTGTAATAATGTGGAATATTTGGACAACTATCTGACATTTATAAAATATTATACCTAATCACTGTAGAACAAAGATTCTTCTCAAGCATATAAGGGATTATCACCAAAACAGACCTCATGCTAGATCATAAATCAGCAAAAGAATGCAAATGTCCAATAAATACATAAAATGGTACATCAGAGAAAAGCAAATAAAACTGTGAGATATAACTTCACATCCACTAGAATGGCAAAAATTAGAAAGGCTGACAGGCTGACGGTATCAGATAATGATGAGGAAGTAGAACAATTGAAACTCTTCACACATTCCTGGTAGGAAGTAGTCCAGCAATATATTTTAAAAAGGATCATGATCCTAAGACACAAACTATTTTATAAAAAGTTATGTACAAGAATGTTCATAATAGATTTTAAAAAATAATTACCCCAAATTGGAAACAACTCATTGACCATCAAAATTGGAATGGATAAGCAAATTATGGCATATTTACCTAATGGAATGCTACTCAGCATTGAAAAAGAATGATTTTCTGATGTCTGGAATGGCATGGAAAAATCACAAAATCATTACGTTGGGCAAAAGTCAGACAGAAAATGAGTGCTTACTGTGCAATCTCATTTACTTAAAGCTCTAAATAAACACAACAAACGTGTGATTGCACTAAGAAATAAGGGCCTTTCTGAATTATGGGTTGCACAGATGTGATTTTTTTCCAACATCATTTAATTATGCAATTAAATAAATACATGCTTTTCCTTATAAGTAAATCATATCTCAATAAAATGGAGTATGATTAGGAGGAAAAAATATTCTTGGTTTATTAGAGAAGAAAAATGCAGCCCTCTGTTATCTTGACAGTTTGACAGAAAGTCAAATCCATTTTCAAGTATTCTCTTTTCCTACATAGAGATAGTTAGAGCAAATTATCTGATGGGTGCAGTGTTGAGAATCCTGCTTGTTGATGTTGATATCAAATTACGATTTTTGAAAATAGAACAAAGAAATTGATTAGAGAATTGGTCTCAATCCATATCAAGACAAAACTGATCTGGAGGGATGATGTGGGGTGGGAGGTGGGAGGGGGGTTCATGTTTGGGAGTTCGTGTAAAAAAATAAATTAAAAAAAAAAAAAAAAAGAGTGTATATTGGAGAACTTTAATGTGAGTTCTGAGGACCCTCTGCCCTCCTCCATCGCAAGTTCCCAGAGCTGGGAGGTGGGAGGGGGGTTCATGTTTGGGAATTCGTGTAAAAAAATAAATAAATACAAAAAAAAAAACAACAACAACATGGAGCATATGTATTCTCTCTATGTACTATAGAAATAAAACTCGAAAGGACTATTTCATAAGAGCTTAATTTATGCTCCTAACTTTTTAACCCCTTTGGCTTCTCTTGGAGAGTCTGTTAGAAAAGAATTCCAAGCTCAAGTTTTGCCTCTACCCTAACCCAGAGGAATGTCAAGAAACTTGGTGATTTGCCACAGGGCAACCAGAGCAACCTAGAAAAAGAAAGTAAGATACCTGGTATCCATTATGAATCTCCTCCTCTGCCCTTAATCTTGTTCTAATATTTGTTTACTTAAAGTTCAGGAAGCTTTTAGCCAAAGTCCTTTTACTAATTCAGACATCAATCAATTCTGCAAGTATTTTTTATTCAACACCAAGGAAAAGCAATTATTTCTGAAAAATATTCAGTGCCATTTCAATCAAATCCTTCTAACCTAGAAAATCCTGACAGCATGTTTTAGAGAATTTGATGACTATTTTAAACTCTTTAGAAAGGAGGTTGTCAGATGTATTGCTGTATTCACATATGTCCATGCATGAGTGAATAAAGCAATTAAGTGATTCTTAGGTAGTTTGCTAAATCCTTATAGGGAGACTTTGTAGGAAAACTTGGCATCTTCACCTAGGCTACTGAGCTTGCTACCTTATTTGCACCAAAGCATTTGGTTTCTAAAAATTATGCTTAGGGATTAATTTACCTTATTCCAACTGATGAGAGAAATTTATATTAATTTGAATAAACTGTAAATGTCCATTCATCAGTTATGATCCTTGTTATGGCAGGCTGCCAAGAAACAGCAGGTGTCTGAGCCAGAGTTTACTCAAATATAAGATGAACTCTTTTCCTATGTTTGAAAGCTATGAATCTCCTTTTGACTTTGGGCCAAATATTTAATGGCTCTGAGTCTGGGTATTCTTGTCTGTGAAATAAAGAGCTTGATTATCTGAAATGCATGTTTTAGTTCTACAGTTCTGTGGACGTATGATTGATAGCAAAGGAAGAGATTATTGATACCGATAGTACAAAAGCTAACTCAAAACTCAGTGGAAACACAGAGTTAAAGCCAAAACTATGCCTGGGTGATGTGTCAGAGTCTGACATCATACTATAAAACTAATTAGGAAGATGTTTCTTATCTTCAAGAAACTTCCCATCTACTTTTGGCCATAATACAAACATAGAGAAATAGCACGTGACAATACATAATGAAGTATAAGAATAAAGTGAAAGTGAAAGTGAAGTCGCTCAGTCGTGTCTGACTCTTTGCTACCCCATGGGCTGTAGCCTACCAGGCTCCTCCTTCCATGGGATTCTCCAGGCAAGAGTAGCGGAGTGGGTTGCCATTTTCTTCCTGACCTAGGGATCGAACCCATGTCTCCCGCATTCTAGGCAGATGCTTTAACCTCTGAGCCACAAGGGAAGCCCACATAACAAAGTATAAGAATAAACATTACCTTAAATCTAAGAGAAGAGTGCATGAGATTGTACCTTACAACCAACAATGCCATCATGTCCTCAGTGTTTCTTTGCCCATAGACTTTGATATATTGTGGAACAATGTATTCTCTGAAACCAAATAGAATTCTACTAAGTAGAAAATATTGTGACCCTGTATTCAGCGATAATACAAACTTAAATGCTCTGCTAAGAGGAAAAATAATGAAAAATAAGGAAGGATTATAGTGTAAAAATCCCAATATTTTCTTTTTTCTCAGTTTAAGCAATGGTGACTTACAAACTCTGTTTTACTTTGTTGGTTTTGTTCTACAGCTGAGTGAAAGAGAAGTCATTAAAACATATTGGCATAACATGTAATATTTATTACCTGTGTGATTATGTGGCAGAATAAGATGATGGATTTTACAGACGGTACACACATACAGCCATGAAATTAAAATACGCTTACTCCTTGGAAGAAAAGTTATGACCAACCTGAATAGTATATTCAAAAGCAGAGACATTACTTTGCCGACTAAGGTCCGCCTAGTCAAGGCTATGGTTTTTCCTGTGGTCATGTATGGATGTGAAAGTTGGACTGTGAAGAAAGCTGAGTGCCGAAGAATTGATGCTTTTGAACTGTGGTGTTGGAGAAGACTCTTGAGAGTCCCTTGGACTGCAAGGAGATCCAACCAGTCCATTCTGAAGGAGATCAACCCTGGGATTTCTTTGGAAGGACTGATGCTAAAGCTGAAACTCCAGTACTCTGGCCACCTCATGCGAAGAGTTGACTCATTGGAAAAGANATTCAAAAGCAGAGACATTACTTTGCCGACTAAGGTCTGCCTACTCAAGGCTATGGTTTTTCCTGTGGTCATGTATGAATGTGAGAGTTGGACTGTGAAGAAGGCTGAGCGCCAAAGAATTGATGCGTTTGAACTGTGGTGTTGGAGAAGACTCGAGAGTCCCGTGGACTGCAAGGAGATCCAACCAGTCGATTCTGAAGATCAACCCTGGGATTTCTTTGGAAGGACTGATGCTAAAGCTGAAACTCCAGTACTTTGGCCACCTCATGCGAAGAGTTGACTCATTGGAGAAGACTCTGATGCTGGGAGGGATTGGGGGCAGGAGGAGAAGGGGACGACCGAGGATGAGATGGCTGGATGGCATCACGGACTCGATGGACGTGAGTCTGAGTGAACTCCGGGAGATGATGATGAACAGGGAGGCCTGGCGTGCTGCGATTCATGGGGTCACAGAGTCGGACACGACTGAGCGACTGAACTGAAGTGAAAACTTGTAGATTCGTATTCAGCAGCCATGACTATTATGAAAATTTTGGTTGCTGAAATCCAGTTCAGATATCTCAAATGTGTGGAATGATATCTTTACTAAACTCAGAATTTCAGTTTTTAAAAATTTTATTTCCAAGACACTGTACTTAATTGACTTTCTCCCTAACTAACTGGTTGTTTATCTTCAGTTTTCTTCGCCTGTTCCTTCTCTTTTAACTGACCCTTTGACATTGCCATGGCCCAGAGCTTAGTTTTTAGACTACTCTTTTTTAGTTACAGACCCATGGTTAAGCATCCACCCTTATGACTCTGAAGACTATCTGTATGCTGATAATTCCCCAGTTTTTAAACTCTCTTGGCTGATCTGTAGTATAACTACAAATTCATATGTCTAATTGCCTACTCAACATATATACTTGGTCAGCAGCCATCACAAATGCAACATGTATAAAACTTTTGAAATTCCAAATATTCTGTCCCAAGTTTGCTCCCTCACTTCCCACTGTCCCTTGTACATCTGATTCACTTCCTTTCTTTCTTCTTTTATCCATACCAAAACCCTTGGGGGCAATCCTTTGTTTCACATTCTGTATCAAACCTCATAGGAAAGGTTGGTGGCTTTAAACCATATCCTCCACTACTACCTTCTTTGCTTGCATGACCATCACCTCCTACCCGGATACTGAATTATCCTTTTAAAATATGTCAGATTTTGTTCCATTTCTGTTTCACTCACGTTAGAAGCTCAAATCCAGAAAACAGCCTATAGTGTTCTCATGTTCTGCTGCCTTTCTCTCCTCTCTGACTTCTGTCATTTGCACATATTTCTTTGCTATCATGTGAACATCTCAGACATGTTCTTATTTAAGCTTTTTGTTCTGTCTGTTCTGGAATGTCTTCTACCAGACACCCATTTGGCCAAACTCATCATCTTCTCTAAATCCGATGTTTCTGTGAGAGATTTACCCAATGATCATAATTAATACTGAATTCTGACCTCCCTCCCCCAACATACCTCCCCTACTCCTCTGCACTCCCATTCTGGACTTTCTGTCTTCCTTTATCATGCTTGATTAATTTTTTTCCATAGAATTACTCACTTTTTATATCTTTCTGCAACTAGAATATAAGCCTTAGGAATTTTTGATGTTGATCATCAATGTTTCTAAAACACCTAGCACAGTGTTTGGCATTTAGTAGACATTTGAAGCATTTAAAAAATGAGTGAATAAATTAATTAATATGAGAAAAAGGATACATTCTGGCTAAAATCTAATCTGTAGGCAAGAAAAGCTAAGACACAGTGAGTTTGAAGGGTACAGTGGTTTGAAAGAAAAAAGTGTCTCTTTTCAATCTACTAAGTTATGTCATTATCTTATACAAATGTAACCTATTATGCAAAAAGGTTTCACATTTTCAGATTACATATTATAGATGACAAAATACACGCTTCTGTGTTAAAGAGAAGAAGAAGCAGTGACTGATGGTAGGGAAACAATAGGACAGCATAGAACTGTTGCATGCAACACTTGATCTGCGGAATGACCAAAAGTCCAAAGCTGAGAGGACTTCAAAGAGGACTTGTAGATTCAAAGCACCTGAACTTTAAAACTGAGTATAATGTCTGGCGTGATCTGGCATGTTTTGAAAGGATAACATTCTGTCTGAGTTATGATAAAACTTGATAAAGATTTATATGTTTCTTGAAGCTTATGATTTGTGTATTTCCTTCGTCTTTCCCTTTGTTTGTTATTATAAATCCCAGCTGTTATTATATGCATTTTTAAAGGATTGGTGTGCCATATATTTTCCTGCTAGAGACTGTTTGAATGCCTTCAATCCATGAAATGTGTTCAGATTTTGAAAACTTCACAACAGAAAGCAATTTTTTAGAAAATAGAAATCATTAGGTCATGCCATGTATTGGTAGTATCATTAAACATTAGAAAAGCATAATTTAATGTTAAAAATAGCTGAGTTTATTTTTCATACAGTATGTTTATCTGAGTGAAGTGGAACTGGGAATTAAAAAGAGGTGACTCAGTTGAATGGACAATGGTAGAAACCTCTTGGGACCAGAGGGGAAAAGGCAAAGCAAATGAACCTTGATGAAAACATATTTTACAAAATATTGAAATTGTTTTTATTATTCCTTTGAGAATTAGATATGTATGTCAAGAGTAAAGTTTTCGAGTAAACCCTTTAAATTAACCTAAAGTAAATTGCTTATTAAATTTCTGTAACGATTAAACATTTTTAGCTTATGTTAAGTATCTATTTTGATGGAAATAAATGGGTCTAATTTATTCTTATTACTTAATGTACTGAAAATCAGTAATAAGTTGTTTTGAGCTGTTTTGAAGCTGTAAGCATTAGGTATGACTCTTAATTTTTGGAAGTTGACTTGGAGTGGAACTGTCACTCTAAGAGTGATGCCTAAAGTAGGGAAAGGAGACAGTATTCCATGTGCCATTATTCTGATCTGATTTATTTTATACTCGTGTCATTGTGAGATTATGGGGATAGATAAAGATGTTATGACTGTTTCTTTGAAAAAAATTGGAGTCCTTGGTAAGGTGCTATTGTAAAATATGAAATTATTAGCATTTACATGAAATTTTCCTTTCTTACAAAAACAAAATTAGATGAATTTGTTTTAACTGGCATTTTAATTTCTTTGTAATTTTAATTATACATCAATTAAATCAACTATAAAATGTGGATATGTATGAAGTCCACTTGAAACCATCATTCTAATATGACCAGCTTTTAATAAAACATTGAAAAGATGCCAAAGCAGGAAGAATACTTGTTTTTCAAACAATATGGAATTATGGACAGTTTATTAACTGTAAGGGAAGAAAGTTAATCTTTCATCTTACTATTATTTAAACTTTGTAATATTATGAAATAAAATGCAAAATTTTCTCATATAAAAATATTTTCTTCATATTAACAAAATTAATTCAGAGTTTCCATGTTAAAAATTTTAAAGTTTTCTCATATTAAAAAGTGTTACAGCATACTTCCAGTGTGAAAAAACTATGACTGCAGTATACTGTCTAAAGTGATTTATGATCATCCAATGCTTATAGTAATGTCAAGTTTCAGTTTTGGATCACACTATTATAATGTGTCAAGCAGTTTAAAAAATACTCCAACAGTTGACTACACCTGTTTCCACTTTACAGATCCTTTCAAGTTCATGGCACTTTGATCGAAAGGGAAATATTTAACTTGTGTCTTTCTTTTTCAATCTAAAAATTGAAATTTTTTATTACTGTATACTTTTTTGTATGATATTTTAACATTAGTGGATAAAGATTGTTAAGATTAATTATTCTCTTTTATTTGATCATTTTTAAAGGAAGTTTTCACAGAATTTCATTTGGGTTTTTTCAAGGAAGTCAGTACATCAAAACATGATAAAATTCTACTAAATGATATTATTATACCCAAATGAAGAAAATCTTTTAACATTTGATCAAAATATTTTGTGTATTCATCTCTAAGTACAGCATATATCTACATGTATACCTGTTCTCTCTTTAAATACTAAGTAACATCACCACCCTTATGGCAGAAAGTGAGGAGGAGCTAAAAAGCCTCTTGATGAAAGTGAAGGTGGAGAGCAATAACCTGAGCTATATCAGGTTTCTGCTGCGTTGATTACATTAAAGCCTTTGAGTAGATCACAACAAATAGTGGAAAATTCTTAAAGAGATGGAAATACCAGACTGCCTTACCTGGCCTCCTGAGAAACCTGTATGGAGATCAAGAAGCAACAGTTAGAACTACATGGAACAGTGGATTGATTCAAAATTAGGAAGGGAGTACATCAAGGCTGTATATTGTCACCCTGCTTATTTAACTTATATGCAGAGCACATCATATGAAACGCTGGGCTGAGTGAAGCATAAGCTGGAATCAAGATTGCCAGGAGAAATACCAGTAACCTCACATATGCAGATGACACAACCTTTATGGCAGAAAGTGAAGAGGAACTAAAGAGCCTCTTGATGAAAGTGAATGAGGAGAGTGAAAAAGCTGGCTTAAAACTCAACATTAAAAAAAAAAAGAAGATTATGGCATCTGGTCCCATCACTTCATGGCAAATAGTGGGGAAACAATGGAAACAGTGACAGACTTTATTTTCTTGGGCTCCAAAATCACTGCAGGTGCTGACTGGAGCCATGGGATTAAAAGATGCTTGCTCCTTGGAAGAAAAACTATGACAAACCTAGACAGTGTGTTAAAAAGCAGAGACATGACTTTGTTGACAAAAGTCCATCTAGTCAAAGCTATGGTTTTTCCAGTAATCATATATGGATGTGAGAGCTGGACCATAAAGAAGGCTGAGCAGTGAAGAATCAGTGCTTTTGAACTGTGATGCTGGAGAAGACTCTTGAGAGTCCCTTGGATTTCAAGGAGATCAAACCAGTCAATCCTACAGGATATAAACCCTGAATATTCATTGGAAGGACTGAAGCTGAGGCTGAAGCCCCAGTACTTTGGTCACCTGATGTGAAGAGCCAACTCTTTGGAAGAGACCCTGAAGCTGGGAAAGATTGAAGGCAAGAAGAGAAGGGGACCACAGAGGATGAGACGGTTGGATGGCATCACTGACTCGATGGACATGAGTTTGAGCAAGCTCCAGGAGATGATGAAGGACAGGGAAGCCTGGCGTGTTGCAGTCCATGGGGTCACAAAGAGTTGGATGTAACTGAGCAACTGAAAAACAACAACATCATCAGCTACCTTCTTCATTTTTCCCTTCTGAAATCAATGCTACTCCTTTATCTTGGAATGTCTCTTTCTTTCATTTTCCACATGAAAAATGTGCATTTCCCCCATGAACAAACACATTAGAATGATCATCTCCATGCTTAATGAATTTAAAGGGTGAAATATGGCTTCTCTCCTTTTCTTTTCTCCCAGTAATCCTCCTGAGCAGCTGACAATATTAGTGAGCTGATGGTGTTCTTTCCTGAAAATGTCTTGTCGTGAATCTTTTTCAGGTTTTGAGGAAATTTTCATGCTTGAGGTTTATTTGTTTATGGTATTGCATTAATTCAGCTTTATATAACCATATAATCAGGTTAACTTTTCTTATGATTTACATAATCCATTCACTGAATCCAGACTCATCCCTTGATTCAGAGGGGAAATTTAGCTTGCGTAAGGCAAAAGGAATCAAGTCCATTCCAATGTTCAAGATCAAATACTAAAGGGAAAAAGGTGATGAAAGTTTTAGTTTTAGAGGTACAAGGATTGTTTCTGTTCCTAGTGCTTTGGTGTGTATTTTTTTGAGTTCATAATTTGAATCATAAAGATGATAACTTTGGGTGCTGGGAAGTTTCAAAGGTGCTTTAAAACTTGGGGATGCCGTCTACCTCTAGTAAAGCTGGTCCCAAGGGCCCTGTATGGGCCAGTAGGGTGTTCACAGTTGCAGATCGAAGAACAAAAAGTGGGGACGGTCCCAGAAAGGAAGGTAGTCTGGGATTCCTCAGAATTATTTTGAAAATGATCCCAAATCTGATTTTTGGTTTTCCTTGCATGAACTCAGTTCCTGGCTCATATCAAATGCTGTCTTGCCTCTCCATCTCCTCTCATGTCATTCCCAGCTTGGCACCAAGGCCATGGGGAAAATATCACTGGCCCATCCCTGAAGCCACCTGTAATCTTCAAGGCCTGGCCTGAGTCCCTACTCTTCTTTGCTGCCTTCTCTAACTATATCAGCCATTACTGAGTTTCCTTTCACTCTGATTGTCTCCAGCACTTGGAATCCTTCTCTATTTAGCAGTTAACTAATCAGGCTTTACAGGTGGCACAGTGGTGAAGAACCTGCTTGCCAACGCAGGAGAGATAGGTTTGGTCTTTGGGTCAGAAAGATTCCATGAAGGAGGAAATGGCAACCCAGTCTAGTATGCTTACATGGAGAATTCCATGGACAGGGGAGCCTGGCCAGTTACAGTTCATAGGGTCACAAAGAACTGAACACAACTGAGCATGCAGGCAAAATAATTGGTATTGCCCCATGTTTCTGAGTGGGAGTCAAGACACTTATGTTTTAGCCCAAGTTTGTTTACTAGGTAGGTGTCCTTGGCTTCCCTGGTGGCTCAGCTGGTAAAGAATCTACCTGTAATGCGGGAGACCTAGGTTCTATCCCTGGGTTGGGAAGATCCCCTGGAGAAGGGAACGGCTACCTACTCTAGCATTCTGGCCTGGAGTATTCCATGGACTGTAATGTTGCCTCACATTACTGAGTAGTAGTCAAGACACTTTATGTTTTAGCCCAAGTTTATTTACTAGGCAGATGTCCTTAGATCATAATGTCTTTCTCACTTCTCTAGGTCTTATTTTTCTCATATAGAAAAATGGGATTAAGTAGATAATTTCTAAGATGACTTTTAATTTAATTCTATTACTTCTGCTGCTCAAGGAGATTTTCATTGTATGTAGAACCATATAACTTCTATCTTCCTCCTGCTTAGCTAAGTGCTGTATGCAAGGAACTCAATTAATGAATACTTAGAGGCTGATTCAAGCCCCCAGAAAGTACAAATATTCTACCTTTTATTCTATTCATGTTTGAATAGGGAAATTAATATCACATACTTACTGTTTGTTGTGTTTGGAACTCAGTTTACAATTAACTCAAGGTGTTCTACATTTCTTACATCCAATAGTATTGTTAAATGTGAACTGGTAGTCAAAAGATGATGCTGAAATCTGTGCAGTTTTAAGGATGCACATGTCTTCCTGCATGACAATAATTCTACACTGGGCAATTTTATTTCCTAGGAGATATATGTAACAAGGACTAGAGATTTTTGCTTCTCAAAATTAAGGAAGTGCTACTGGCATTAGTGGATGTGGGCAAGGTATTCCATTAAACATTTTACAATCTGCAGGACGGTTTCTTACAACAAATAATTTTTTGGTCTAAAATATCAATAGTGCTGAGGTTGAGAAGCCCTATTACGTGGTAGGGCTTACCTGGTGGCTCAGTGGTAAAGAATCTGCCTACTGATGCAGGAGATAGGAGTCAGGAAGGCATGGGTTTGATCCCTGGCTGAGGAACTAAGATCCTTGTTGTGCCACATGGCCAAAAGAAAAAAATAAAATGCAAGAAAATATTCAGGAATTCCCTGGTGGGTCCAGTGGGTCAGGAAGATCCTCTGGAGAAGAAAATGGCTACCCACTCTAGTATTCTTGCCCAGGAAATCCCATGGACAGAAGAGCCTGGCAGACTGCAGTCTATGGGATCGCATAAGAGTTGGACACAACTTAGGGACTAAACAACAACAACTACAGCTATATAATGAGCCGCGGGAGGGCAGAGATTCTATTTATTTATTTATCATTTTGTAATGTCGTTTATTTTTTGTGCATTTTCGGCTGTGCTGATCATCTGTTGCTGCGTTTTCGGCTGTGCTGATCCTTTATTGCTGCATTTTCGGCTGTGCTGATTCTTTGCTGCTGTGCTCAGGCTTTCTCTAGTTGTGGTGGGCAGGTTCTCATTGTGTGGCTCCTCTTGTCTGTCTCTTATACACATCTTGCCAGCCCCNCTGATCATCTGTTGCTGCGTTTTCGGCTGTGCTGATTCTTTGCTGCTGTGCTCGGGCTTTCTCTAGTTGTGGTGGGCAGGTTCTCATTGTGTGGCTCCTCTTGTGGAGCAGCATTTGGGCTTCAGTGGTTGTGGCACATGGGCTCAGGAGTTGCAGTTCCTGGACTCTAGCGCACAGGTTCGGTTGGTGTGGCACACGAGTTTAGTTGTCCTGCGGCATGTGGGATCTTTCCAAACCAGGGATTGAACCCGTGTCTCCTCCATCGGTAGGCAGATTCTTTACCACTGAGCCACCAGAGAGGCCCTTGGATATTTTGTCTTATTCATATTTGTTCCCTAGCAATCAATACTTATTTCTCCCATCCTCCAAACACTGACCTAATTCTATCAATCTGGTGTTAATATTAGGCACATTTTATGAAACTAAAATTGTTTCCAAATTGATCATATATGTAGTTCTTTTATTTAGCATTTTTTAAATACCAAGGATATAAAATTAACTAAAACAAATAGCATTCTAACAAAGTTTAGCAACAGAGACTTTAATACTGTAGTTCTCTGAATATTGAGCCTGAATAAATTGACTTTAATTATGGTAAGTAAATTGCATGAATATAAAGTGTGTTTCTAGACCTAAAGAAGAAAGAGTGATGATATCCAGCTTTTCCATAATTGAATTAGTGAGTGAAGAGAGAGAGACATTTGGCAGTTCTGCCTTTAGTTAATATTTTCATTTTCCCAACTTCTTCTTCTTTTTTTTTTTTTGGCCACGCTGCCTGACTTATGGGATTTTAGTTCACTGACCAAGGATTGAATCTGGGTCCCAGGAGTAAAGGTGCCAAGTCCTAACTATTGGACCCGCCAGGGAATTCCTGAAAATTTTCTTGCATTTTTTGTTTTCTTTTGGCAACATGGCACAATCATTGGAATCTTAGTTCCTCAGCCAGGGATCGAACCCATGGCTTTACAGCGGAAGCAAATGATCTTAACCACTAGACTGCCAGGGAAATCCCTCCAACTTTAGATTTGAGTATAGTACTGTTTTTTTTACAGGGAGGTCTGGTGTGCTGCGATTCATGGGGTCGCAAAGAGTCGGACATGACTGAGAGACTGAACTGAACTGAACATCATGTGATTAAGCCGAAAGTGTTAGTAAGACACATTTATCACGTAGTTACTTTTGAGCATTGTGGACAGCCTTCTTATTTTTGGCAGGTTTAAGCACGATGAAATCTTGATTATCATGTTATGTTGACACTTTTATATAGCTTAATTGATTATCATGTTATGTTGACACTTTTATATAGCTTAATTGCCATTGAAAGTCACCATTTTTCCGTTCAGTCACCAGAAATAATGGAAAGAAAATCTAGCCATCTTACTGTTATTTCCCTTATTCTTAGTAGATGCATTTGATTACTAGATTACTAGATTCTGGGAAACATATTTAAACTGTAAAAATAAAAAAGCACCAATTTTCTTAGGAAGGGATTTCAAAGCATTCTTCAGATTAAAAAAAATTGTAGAGGGCTTACAGATAAACTTGACAATCTTTACTTAGTAGCATATCAGTTTTTTTTTTCTTTTGAATTAGATTTTATGGATTTTGATTCTCTTAGATTTTAGACATTCTCTAATTTTGTAAGGAATTTAGAGAAATTTTATTTTTCAGTTCATTGTGGAATTTCAGTAAAAATAGTGTTTTAATGCTAATAAGTTATAAAATTAATGTGAAAGGATTAAGTATAGCCAAGAAATCCCCCTTGACAGAATTTGATTGATAGATATATTATTATAAAGGGAAAGAGTAGATGAGAAATTTCAAAAAATATTAAAATCTTCAAGGAAGATTTCTAAGGATGCCATCTAGTGTGCTACTTAGGCAACTTCTTAAAGTTATAAAATTTTTTTTTTAAATTAAGACACGTTTTCAATAAGCACCGTTATAAAATATCATGCTTAAGTGTAAGAATCATAATTTTTAGTGAAAAGAGCATAATTTTAAGGGAAACTGTAATATTTCCATGATAGATCCCCTCAGATACTTAGCATAAATAACTTTTGTAGTTGGCTTTGAGAAGTTTGTGTATTGTTCTTGAGAACTGAACTTAAGGCTCTGAATGAATCTGCAGGTACAAGCTGTAGTTATTCATGCTTTATAGAGTCACATACTTAACAAAATGAGGGGTCATAAAATCATATTTTCTTATTTATGAAAAGTGAGACAACCTTAAACAGTCTTGAGTATATTCCAAAGAGAGCCAGACTTGCAGCTTTATAAGGTGGGACCTATAAGAAGTCAACTTTGGTTCCTAGAAAGAAAGATATACAGTATTTCCAATATTAACAGTCTTTTCTTTAAGCACTAGTTAGTTAGTTAGGAGAGGCCACCCACTCCAGTATTCTGGCTTGGAGAATTCCATGGATTGTATAGTCCATGGGGTCACAAAGAGTCAGACAGGACTGAGCGACTTTCACTAGTTATTTAACAAAGAGAATAACGTTTATATTATGGTGTTGGTTTGGGCGTTGAAGATCACATTTGGGAGATAGCTAATATACTGCCAGGCATGTCATAAGTTTCTGAACAGTGGTACTCTTAAAGAAAAAAAAGACTATATCAAGGATCTCAAGATGTTTGTTTGAATTAATAATCATATTATTACAGCTGTATTAGTTGTATCACGTTCATTTTCCTGGGAAGCATCAGCATCATAGTCATTTTTTTCTGTTTAAGTTCTTGGTCTGAGTCTACTACCTTCCTAAGACATGCTGATGATCTGGAATAAGCTAGTTATTTAAAACTAGTGCTTTTTGTTTCTCTTTCTAATTATCTTGGATTGAACTGGGCATCTTGACGTTCAAAAATGACATGTTCCATAAAGCATTCCATTGTAATCAAACTCTTTATGGTATAGAAAATATCCAGATATATACTCTTAATTGTACAATATTTGGCAAGAGGATGTATTGAAGATTTAAAGTTGAACATTATGAAAAAAGATAATCTCAGTATTGAAGTTATAGGCAAGGTAGGGAAGATAGAGAAGACCAAATTCTTATTCTGTCAGGATTGGCTGGTTAAATTTGTAACTCTCTTTGCCAAGAGAAGGCACTGGTCATAGCAAGCACCCTCTTCTAACAACACAAGAGAAGACTCTACACATGGACATCACCGGCTAGACAATACTGAAATCAGTTTGTTTATATTATCTATAGCCAAAGATCGAGAAGTTTTATACAGTTAGCAAAAACAAGACCAGGAGCTGACTGTGGCACAGAACATGAACTCCTTTTTACCAAATTCAGACTTAAATTGAAGAAAGTAGGGAAAACCGCTAGACCATTCAGGTATGACCTAAATCAAATCCCTTACAATTGTACAGTGGAAGTGAGAAATAGATTCAAGGCATTAGATCTGATAAAGTGCCTGAAGAACTGTAGATGGAGGTTTGTGACGTTGTACAGGAGGCAGGGATCAAGACCATCCCACCCGCCCCCAAAAGAAATGCAAAAAGGCAAAATGATTGTCTGAGGAGGCNTACAGTGGAAGTGAGAAATAGATTCAAGGCATTAGATCTGATAAAGTGCCTGAAGAACTGTAGATGGAGGTTTGTGACATTGTACAGGAGGCAGGGATCAAGACCATCCCACCCGCCCCCAAAAGAAATGCAAAAAGGCAAAATGATTGTCTGAGGAGGCCTTCCAAATAGCTGTGAATAGAAGAGAAGTGAAAGGCAAAGGAGAAAAGGAAAGATATACCCATTTGAATGCAGAGTTCCAAAGACTAGCAAGGAAAGATAAGAAAGACCTCCTCAGCAATCAGTGCAAAGAAATAGAGGAAAACTATTGAATGGGAAAGACTAGATATCTCTTCAAGAAAATTAGAGATACCAAGGGAACATTTCTTGCAAAGATGGGCACAATTAAGGACAGAAATGGTATGGACCTAACAGAAGTAGAAGATATTAAGAAAAGGTGGCAAGAATACACAGAAGAACTTAACAAAAATTGTCTTCACAACCCAGGTAATCACGATGATGTGATCACTTACCTAGAACTAGACATCCTGGAATGTGAAGTAAAGTGGGCCTTAGAAAGCATCATTACTAACAAAGCTAGTGGAGGTGATGTAATTCCAGCTAAGCTATTTCAGATACTAAAAGATGATACTTTGAAAGTGCTGCACTCAGTATACCAGCAAATTTGGAAAACTTTGCAGTGGCCACAGGACTGGAAAAGATAAGTTTTCATTCCAATCCCAAAGAAAGCCAATGCCAAAGAATGCTCAAACTAGTGTACAATTGCACTTATCTCACATTCTAGTAAAGTGATGCTAAAACAAACAAACAAACCCAGAACTGGACATGGGATAACAGACTGGTTCCAAATAGGGAAAGGAGTACGTCAAGGCTGTATATTGTCACCTTGCTTATTTAACTTATATGCAGAGTACATCATGAAAAATGCGGGACTGGAAGAAGCACAAGCTGGAATTATCATGATTGCTGGGAGAAATATCAATAACCTCAGATTTGCAGATGACACCACCCTTCTGGCAGAAAGCAAAGAGCTAAAGAATCTGTGATGAAAGTGAAAGAGGAGAGTGAAAAAGTTGGCTTAAAACTTAACATTCAGAAAACGAAGATCATGGCATCTGGTCCCATCACTTCATGGCAAATAGATGGGGAAACAGTGGCACACTTTATTTTTTTTGGCTTCAGATCACTGCATATCGTGACTTCACCCATGAAATTAAGACGCTTACTTCTTGGAAGAAAAGCTATGACCAACCTAGACAGCATATTAAAAAGCAGAGACATTACTTTGTCAACAAAGGTCCATCTAGGTAAAGTTGTCATGAATGGATGTGAGAGTTGGACTCTAAAGAAAGCTGAATGCTGAAGAATGGATGCTTTTGAACTTTAGTGTTGGAGAAGACTCTTGAGAGTCCCTTGGACTGCTAGGAGATCCAACCAGTCCATCCTAAAGAAATCAGTCCTGAATATTTATTGGAAGGACTGATGCTGAAACTGAAACTACAATACTTTGGCCACCTGATGTGAAGAACTGACTCATTTGAAAAGACCCTGATGCTGGGAAAGATTGAAGGCGGGAGGAGAAGGGGAAGACAGGATGAGATGGTTGGATGGCATCACTGACTCATTGGACCTGAGTTTGGACAAACTCCGGGAGTTGGTGATGGACAGGGAGGTGTGGCGTGCTGCAGTCCATGGGGTCGCAAAGAATCAGACACGACTGAGTGAGTGAACTGAACTGGACTAGTCAGGAATACCTAAGAAGAGACTTTTTAAGAAAACTACTTTAGCTCTATTTGTTACCTATCCAGTCTTGTTTCATTTTAAGTGAACCCAGAATACTGTATTTACCTCCTCCTCTATATTTTTATTCTGGCTCTCATACTGATTTTCATATTGTATTTTTGTGTCTTATGGAATTGTCAGTTAAATACTGGTTTATTCTTAAATACCACGACTTGTGCTTGTGCATGCTAAGTCGCTTCAGTCATGTCTGATGACTCTTTGCAACCCTGTGGACTGTAGCCTGCCAGTCTCCTCTGTCCCTGGGATTCTCCAGGCAAGAATACTGGAGTGGATTGCCACGCTCTCCTTCAGGGCTTCTTGGGAATCATGTTCGCGTCTCGTATGGCTCTGGCATCATAGGCAGATTCCTTACCACTGAGCCACCAGGAAAGCCCAGATAACAGAAAATTAAGAAAAAAAGCTATTTCAGTAAATCATTTAGTAGCATGGCATCTAGCATACAATATAAGGATGCTACAGGCTTTGCTCACTTTTATATTTACTTTCTGAGTAGCCCTTTTGTCAGCTTAGTTTCATGAACTGTACAGACCAAGTACATAATACAGTTGTATGTTTTTTTAAAACACGTTACAATTCAGTTTATTCATTGAAAGGCCAAATGGATTTTCTAAAAAAATCTTCAATAAAGATTTAACTTTACTTAAAATGCTATTTTAAAAAAGCAAAACAGAGCGCTCACAGCTTTAATTTGGACGCTTTGTCGTGTGTCCAAAGGGGAAATCAAAGCATCATATCTTACTTCATTTGATATTCTTTACTCCATTGGCAATCACAGCTCAATATTACCAGTGTAGACTACTTTCTGTTTGTTTCTTAAAATGTTTTTTCCTTTGTCTCATCTTTTTTCTGGTTTTAAGCGATGTCATTCACAATTTTTTTACTTGGTCTTTTGGAATCTTTCTTCCTATTTTGTCATTTCTTTCTTTCCTTTGACTTCAGTGTGTGATGCCTTTTGAATATTACTTCTTTGAGCTTGTTTAGCTGCATTAAATTGTGTTTGTAATATTAATTATGTAGTAATCTTTAAATAATCTCTAATTATATGATATACCATTATGTAATATACCATTAGGCCTGAGGGTGACTTTCTGTCTTGGCCACATGCTGCAAAGAAATGGCTGTCTTAGTTTGTTAGGGCTGCCAAGACAAAGACTGGGTGGCATGAACAACAGACACTTATTTGCTCACAGTTTTGAAGGCTAGAAATCTGAGATCAAGATGTCAGTAAGATTTTTTCTAAAGCCTCTCTCCTTGGCTTGCAGATGGCTGTCTTCCTCTGGTATCTTCACATGATTTTCCCTCTGTGTGTCTATATTTTACTGGTGAAAGAAATGGCAACCCACTCCAGTATTCTTGCCTGGAAAATCCCATGACAGAGAATCCTGGTGTGCTACAGTCCATGGGTCACAAAGAGTCAGACACAGCTGAAGACTTAGCACACAGGTCTGTGTTCTAACCTCTCCTTTTTATAAGGACATTATTCATATTAGATTGGGACCCACCCATATAATCTCATTTTATTTTCCTGCATTTATAAGGACTCTATCTCCAAATCCAGTCACCTTCTGAGAGAAGAGGGATTAAGAGCTCAGCATATAAATTTGGCGAAGATGCAGTTCAGCTGAAAACAATAACAGCAGAACGCTTGTGTTCCTTTTCCTTCAGTTACCTCTAATGGAAATACAGTGTCCTCATGAGCTCATCCCTCATGCCCAAGGGACCAGCCTCTGCCCCCCGCCCCCTCCCGAATATGAATCCCATTTTAGAATACCTGTTGTGTTTAGGATGTTATCAAAACTGTACACCTCTTTAAGGGCTATACGTATCCTGTTATAGTTCCTAATGTATGGTGGAAAGCTAAAAAAAAAAATCTTTATTTTGCTAAATGAAATGATGAAGGCTAAATGATAAATTGCTAAACATTATAGATATTGTATTTCCTTTATATAAACACTCTGAAAATGCATGCGTTTAATAATAGAAACAGGAATAATGACAGATATTTCTGGTGTACAGTAAAGCCGATGAGACCTTTTTTTGGGGATAACATGAATCTTAGGAGGGCTTCCCTGATAGCTCAGTTGGTAAAAAATCTGCCTGCAATCTGGGAGACCCTGATTTGAGTCCTGGGTCAGGAACATCTGCTGGAGAACGGATAGGCTCCAGTATTCTTGGGTTTCCACTGTGGCTCAGCTGCTAAAAAATCTGCCTGCAATGCGGGAGACCTGGCTTCAATCCTTGGGTTTGGAAGATCCCCTGGAGAAAGGAAAGGCTACCCATTCCAGTATTCTAGCCTGGAGGATTCCATGGACTGTATAGTCCATGGAGTCACAAAGAATCGGACGTGACTGAGTGACTTTCACTTTCACTTTTCATGAGTCTTAGGAACCTGGAAGTTATGTGGCACGGATGATCTTTTTACTGTATATTTCTTTGTCCTTGTATATGGGACCAGTTAAGGTGAAGTTCATTAGTTGGGGAAAAAATGTCCTGTGTGCTTGTTGTTTTGCAGTTTTTTCCTGTGAAAACATGGCTCTTTAAAGTTGAAAGTGCTAGTTGCTCAGTCGTATCTGACTCTTTGCCACCCCATGGACTGTAGCCAACCAGGCTCCTCTGTCCATGGGATTCTTCAGGCGAGAATACTGTTTTTCTGGCAAGAATACTGGAGCAGCATGCTATTTCCTCCTCTAGGTGATGTTCCTGACCCAGGGATAGAAACCTGGGTCTCCTGCGTTGCAGGCAGATTACCTTTTGAGCCACCAGGGAAGCCTGAAGTTTAGTGAGTCTGTATTCTTGAGGGATGCAGAATGACAGTGACTGGGTATCATTATCCATATGACATTTATCATAGAGCTAAATTAAATAAGCTTAGCGTTGGTAAGCACATACTGTGTGTAGAGTAATATGCTGGTATCATGGAACCATGTGAGTCTAAATGACTGTGCTAATTTGATGAGAAGAGACTTCTTACAGTATGCCCACAGGCTTTCCATTGAACTCCTCTGGACTCTATTTTCCAAACAAATGAAGACATGCAATGGAAAACATATGGCTTTCCAGATATGAGACTCAGTATAAAATAAGCATTTTCAAGGCAAAATGTTGAAATTTCTGGAATATTTTAATGCTTGATGAAAAATACTTGAAATCTGGTACATATGGTAAGCATCATACCTCCCCAAGAATTTTTCCTTTCCACCCTTGCCCTTCATCATTTTCAAAATGTGCAGGGTTAAGGTGAGAATTACGTAAGCATCTGGACCATGCTTTTCCTTAAGATGGAACAAAAGGTGTGAAATAGGGAACACTTCTGTGTGCTGGTGTGTTTACAGATCACTTTGGGTTTTCCCTATGATTCAGGCACAAAGAGATTGAAGGGTGATGATGTTAACAAATTAATATTTCCTTTTCTGTGAAGTTTTAGGATTGAGGCTGAAGTATCTTCAAGAAGGCAGTCCAACAGCTGCTGCCCTGCTGATGAGCTGTAGGAATCAGAGACAGGCAGATATAAAAGGAAGTGAGGACAGGAGCAGATGGTCAGGGTAGAAGGATGCATGCTGACACACCCTTCAGGGCAAGTTACCTGGGCTAGAGTCAGTGGCAAGTTCATTTAACTCCTTGTTTGCCGCAAAGACATCACATGAGATTTCTTTTTCCAAGAGAAGTTTTTCTAAATAGGCTGCTCTGACTTTATTTAAACGCTGATTCAACTGTCTGCTGAAAGCTCTGATTGCAGTTTCAAAGTTGGAAAGTAGAGTATATATTAAAACTAATTTCATGATGTTCTTCACAGTGAGCTTACTAATAGGTCACCTAGGCAAATTGTTCAAATTCTGCTTAGACAAATTAATTATGTCACAGTAAAACAACAAAACCGCTTAGAGCAATGAACATTTCAAAAAAGTCCATCTTTAGGTATCACATACTTCTCTGTTTATCAGTGGTTAATTTCTAAAAAACTCCTAATTTTGACTTTTTAAAAATTTGACAATCAGTTAATGTTACTGTCATTGGACACTATTTTACTGCTTATATTAATAATTACCATTTAATTCTATATTACAAGCAGCTGATGAGTTACATTATTGATCTAGTTTTTACTTCAATTTCTAATGTTGTTGACTTCACTTTACAAAAGCAACAATTGCTTAAAATATAATGATGCTGGTGTTTTTATATTGTGGGAACATTTAAAAAAATCTTGTATAATATCTGCATACACCACTGTCTACACTGCATAAAGCATTATAATAGTTGAATACAGTAATCTGGATATTTTATACAGCATGCTGTCTTTAAGATATAACATTAGTAGCTTGTGCATTACACAGATTTATATAATTCCATTTAGACAGACACATTAATTATAATGTCAGTCTTTTAATTTGTCCTGCATGTGAAATATACTTATATATTATTTTTAAAACCCCCAAATCAAGTTCTCATTGAGAAGCATCGATGTTATCTACTCTCGAAAAAGTTGACAAGAATCTAGCTTTTTTTTTTTTTTTAAAATCCCTTCTCCTTTGGGAATGTAAGCTAATACACAGTTGTGTCAGCTGCTACTTGGCATTCAAACCAGATCCTTGAGCTGCCAGACATTTCTAAATCTCTCTCTCTCCTCTTCTCCCAAGCAGTTTACAGTTACTGTGCGTCACCCATAAGCTGCATCTCTTGAGGGAGCATCCGGCTGACAGCCGCAGGAACAGGCAGTCCTGCTGTTCAGAGTTCGCCATGAAGACTGTGGCACACTCAACAGTTGACATGCATTCAGCCATCTAACTCTGTGGATTTCTCAAAGGCCAATTTATATTCCAAATTTGTTCCTCTGAGACATTCCTCAAGGACAGAGATACTCGAAATTCACAAACCAGAAATTTCAAAGCTTCATCAAGTTTGTAGCAATATGTGTGGCAGTATATTTACTATTTTTCTCCCATAAATGATAGCATGCCCCTTTCAGCAGTTTAAATGCTTTGCAGAGGTTTCAAATGACCAGTGTTAACCTTTTGGTGTAGTGGCTTCCACGTGTAAATAATGGTGACTTGCTCTTTTTTCTTCATTTATTGAAACGTGTGTGTGTGTGTTTTTGTAAACACAAGTGTCTAAGACAGAAAACCAAATTTAAAAACCTGTTATGTTGTGTTGATTGTTAAAGTGACGAGGAACTTTTCTTCGAGATCTTTATTAACAGACGTTTTGTAAGACAGAAAGTTAATGTGCCCTTGGAGCTACTATTTAAATGACTTGCGCTTTATGGTCTTTTAATGTGAGACCCTTCGGCCTGGAAATGAGGTAGATTTTCCATCCTCTGACTCAGAATTGCTCAGCAGGGTGGCTTCCCCGCTATCCTCTGAGCAGCTGTTAGTAGCAGGAGAAACAGTGTCCTGCCATAAAATTGATTGCTTTAACCTACACAACACTATAACCCTCGCAGCTCCACTTTTTGTTGGGTCTCTCAGCACCTGCTCCCCAAAGCACCCCATCTTTCCTTCAGTTGGCCTAAATGCAAACTCCAAAAAGAGAATGACTGCCCAGAAAAACCATGAGGTGGTTCTGTGAGAACTGTGAGGATTGAGTGCCTGTTATTGCCGAGGTCTTCATGAAGATAACAGGAAAGGTCTGCCAAGGCAGGGGTTTTATTGTGATTAAGATCTTAGTTCTAAATCAAGACATGGCAGCCGGTATCCCTAAATCATTCCTGCATAGACACTGGGGAGAAGGACAGAATGCATTAAGTGAATTTCCAGCAATATTGAGCCTTACAAATCCCCCTGTTCTTCCTGGAAGCCTCACATGTGGATAAGTAACACCAGCTTGATATTTCCTTTCAGATTCCTGAGGATCAGTTGTCAGCTCTTTGAAATGTCCCTTTCAGTATAAGACAGGAGCTGGTATTGTCATGAGTTGATAACATAAGGGAAGCAGTTCAGCCTTAAGTGTCAAGAGTGATTGGTGTGATGGCAAAATTATTAATCTTAACTATAAAATGCCATAGTACTTCATTTTAGCAATTAATATCTGTTGCAGAATCTTTATTCATGGGATTCTGGTTGTACCTTACTCCAGTTTAATGTCTAAATGATATTCAAATCAACTTTCAGGCAACTTGCCCTGATGAAATGCTCTGAATTATTAATTCTTATCATAATGCAGTCTGTGTGTTGCTATGTTGAGCTTGAAGACTTGTAAGGTGATTTGCACATACGTTTAATTTTTGTTTGTTTGGATCACAACTTTAAAATATTGTAAAATTTAGGAAACTAATTAAATATAGTTTTCAGATGCAACTTTCAAAGTAGTCTGTGATAACTTGGATATTTGGAAAAAACTAATTTTTCCTAGGCCGTTTCAGTGAAATGTTCTCAATTTTTTTTTAAGAAAAATATTCTCCAAGTTCAGAGTTAAAAAAAAAAAACTTATGTGAGAAAAAGATCATCAGGAAATATACTGTAATTAGCCAAGCCAAATTATAGCAGTAAAAAAATTAGTTTGAAAAATATGTATCCAGTTAAATCACCTACCTGAAATACTACAATAATTTTACCACTTTTTGCCACAATTTTGCCAATCAGAGTCAAGATATTTTCTGGGGCTGCTGTCATCTGAAAGTGTGCCTAGGGCTGTAGGAACCACTTCTTTCTTAGCTCAGTTACATGATTGTTAGCAGGTCTCTCTTCCTTAATGGTTTTTGACAAGAGGCCTTAGTTCCTGGCCGTATAGACCTCTCTATACAACTATTTGAATGTCCTCAAGTATGATATATATGTGATCCATGATATAGATTAACTTCTACTTTAGCAACTGATCAAAAAAGCATAGGAGGGGTTTGATGGAAAAAGTATAGAAACTGGGTTTGACTAGAGTTGCAAATATTCTTCTTAGGGCATTCTCTTTGGGAGTTCCTTGCACATATCAGCAGGATTTCTGAGAAGATAGTTTGACCACTCCCAAGCCTGTCTCTTTTAGGAAACCATTATTTGCTTTAGAGTTCTTGCTTAACAGTAAACCCAGCAGGTTTGTTGCTGCAGGTGATTACTGAAGTATTTGTGCTGTGTGCTGTCTTAGTCTCTCAGTTGTGTCTGACTCTTTGCGACCCCATGGACTGCAGCCCGCTAGGCCCCTCTGTCCATGGGGATTCTCCAGGCAAGAATACTGGAGTGGGTTGCCATGCTCTCCTCCGGGTTATTTTCCCAACCCAGGGATCGAACGCAGGTTTCCTGCATTGCGGGTGGGTTCTTTACTGAGTGAGCCGCAAGGGAAGCCCATTTGTATTAAAAGGTGAAATATGCTGATGTATTCCAACTTACAATTAAAAACAACAGTTCATTCCCTATGTGTTTTTTTGGAGAAGATTCTTGAGAGTCCCTTGGACTGCAAGGAGATCCAACCAGTCCATTCTAAAGGAGATCAGCCCTGGGATTTCTTTGGAAGGAATGATGCTAAAACTGAAACTCCAGTACTTTGGCCACCTCATGCGAAGAGTTGACTCATTGGAAAAGACTCTGATGCTGGGAGGGATTGGGGGCAGGAGGAGAAGGGGACGACTGAGGATGAGATGGCTAGATGGCATCACTGACTCGATGGAGGTGAGTCTGAGTGAACTCTGGGAGCTGGTGATGGACAGGGAGGCCTGGTGTGCTGCAGTTCATGGGGTCACAAAGAGTCGGACATGACTGAGCTACTGAACTGAATGAATCAAAAGAATGTCTGGAAGTTGTAAAGACCTCATCAGGCCTAGTCCCATAATTTACATTTTAAGATAACAGGATTAGCCAGAAGGTTTAATCCAGAGACTGGCCTCAGACAGGATACATTATTGTTATAATCCTAAGCAATGTAGAGGAAAAAAAGTTTGTCCTTCTTTCTTGAGAATTCCAGACCCCTCTCTCCTTGGGGAGCCCTAGACTTCTTATCAACCTGCCTAGGAAATGATTTTCTCACTACCTAAAGAAACTAAGCAAAAAAGAGTAAAATAAACCTGTAACTTATTCTGCTTTATTGACTATGCCAAAGCCTTTGACTGTGTGGATCACAATAAACTGTGGAAAATTCTGAAAGAGATGGCAATACCAGACCACCTAACCTGCCTCTTGAGAAATCTGTATGCAGGTCAGGAAGCAACAGTTAGAACTGCACATGGAACAACAGACTGATTCCAAATAGGAAAAGGAGTACGTCAAGGCTGTATATTGTCACCCTGCTTATTTAACTTATATGCAGAGTACATCATGAGAAACGCTGGACTGGAAGAAACACAAGCTGGAATCAAGATTGACGGGAGAAATATCAATAACCTCAGATATGCTGATGACACCACCCTTATGGCAGAAAGTGAGGAGGAGCTAAAAAGCCTCTTGATGAAAGTGAAGGAGGAGAGCGAAAAAGTTGGCTTAAAGCTCAACATTCAGAAAACGAAGATCATGGCATCCGGTCCCATCACTTCATGGGAAATAGATGGGGAAACAGTGGAAACAGTGTCAGACTTTATTTTNAGGGAAGCAATTGAGGTTTTACCTGCTTGGCTCCACAGCCTCATTACCATGTGTCCAAGGTCACTTTTGAGAATCACCCTCTTTACCAACATGATCCTAATCAGAGCTACAAGACAGTATCCCAAACACCTGATTTTAACAATTCTCCCTCTTTGTTTTTTAATTATCGCTGTCTATGTTCTAAGCAAAGTACAAACTATCCTCCAAAATATGCAAAGGCCTTCACAAACACAAAAGCCGAGAGAGAGAATGGCAGACGGCGAGCAGTGAGCATGGCTGGAGCACGAGATAGCAGCTAAAAAGCAACGGCGTGTGTGTGTGTTACTGAAATGCCCCCAAGCATTCCAATTCTGGAGTCATTCTTTCCCTCAGAATTCAAATAAAATCACTGGAGTCCCTGTTTAGTTTCTCTACCACACAGTTCTCTGGGAACGTAAACACATGGCTGCTGCTTGTTCCCAAGGCAACCGCAAACCACGACTGGCACCAGGCTGTAGCACTTAACCAACTTTCCCAAACGCTTGAGGGTCATAATAAACTACAACACTGAAGAAGAAAACTTAAACCTTAGGTTCTCCTAAAGTCTGCAAGCCGTAACACATCGTACACCTTCACCGACTCTGTCCCTCCTTAGCCCTGGCTGTGTTAATGGGGTCTATCCCAGGTTTTAGCAGTTCCTTCTACCGACTTGTCTTGCCAACTCCCCAGTGCCCATCCCCAAAACCATCTAATAATGTTATTTATGTTCATAAGTATAGCTAATATTTACCTAGCATTTACATATGACATTGTTTAGGCCCTTTATCTGCATTAATTCATTCAGCTCTTCTAATAGTCTTAGAAAATGGGTTATATTATATTCATATTTTATAGATAGGGAAGTTAAAGCACAAATAGATTGATTACTCAAAGTTTAGAGAACTGGTATGTGGTGGAGGTTATGATTCAGACCCAGAAGGCTAACTCTAGAGATATTGATCTGAACTTTCACACACTGCATATCCAAAGAACGATCTCTAAACACAAGGAAGACCTCGATTATCCTAGTATATACGGCAGTTTAGTGGTTAACCTTATATGTCAACTCAGCTAGGCTATGGTGCCCAGTTTGGTTAAAAAGAAGTCCAGATGTCTCCATAAAGACATTTTTTAAAAAATAGAGACCATAAGAAAATCATTAAATAAGTGAATGAGTAAATCAGAACTAAATGACTAAATAATAATGAATGATTAAATTGATAAAACTAATAACTAAGTAAATAAATCACTGTAGTCTTTACAATGTGGATGGGCTTCATCTAAGCACAGAAGGCCTTAAGAACAAAAACTGAGTTTCCATGGATTAGAAGGAGTTCTACCCAGGACTGCAACAGAAACTGAGTTAAAATTACTTAAAATTTACTGAGAAAGTAGATGCTAATCATTCTCATCATAGGAAAAGGAAAAGAAAAAAAGTATCCACTGAGGTGACAGACAATAAACTGTGGAAAATTCTGAAAGAGATGGGAATACCAGACCACCTGACCTGCCTCTTGAGAAATCTGTATGCAGGTCAGGAAGCAACAGTTAGAACTGCACATGGAACAACAGACTGGTTCCAAATAGGAAAAGGAGTACGTCAAGGCTGTATATTGTCACCCTGCTTATTTAACTCATATGCAGAGTACATCC